>VYXH01008891.1:43933-55933 GCA_013397275.1 Burhinus bistriatus
CCCCCCCTTGCACTCCCACGGAGCTCGTCCCACTCCGGTAATAAAACGGGCTGATCCCGTTAGTGCCCTGTACCGGCTGCTCCTACAATATCAGCATGTTTTAAACAAACTCCTGGGCTTTTCCCTTCTGGAAGGTGGTACACAGACCTCCAGCCCTTCCCCACAACACCAACCCCCGGGACTTTCATTTTCAGCTTCAAAGAAATCAAAGTTGTGGGTTCTCCCCCACCCCAGAGTGGGTTTTCTTTTCCCTATTCCCTGTTCCGGCCTCTCATTTATAATTTCAGCCCAGGCTCGGTTCGGCATTGCTCGCAATGTTTCCAACAGCTAAAATGTTATAAATTAAATCAAACTCGTGGCTGTTTAGGAACGCTCCGGCTCTCGTTAGACATCCCTCCCAGCAGCAGCAAGACGGATACCCGGAACACAGCACCAAGTCCTTATAACCAGGGCAGGACAGATACGCGTTGATAATAAGATTTAAACGTACTTAGAGATGCAAACCTGCCTGGTGGCGTCCTGGCAGAGTTACTGCCCCCTCAGAGAGAAGGGCAAAGGAAAACCCGCAGTGTCGAGGCTCTCCTGCCCACTACTGTCCCTCCCCTAACAACAAACCGTCACCCCAAAGTGATGGTTTTGCTGCCCAAGCTTGTACGAGCTGCTTCCCACGCTAGCTGCTTGGTCTCCGTGTGTGTTTGCGGAGCAACTGGACCTGGACAATCGGGATTTCAGCAATGCCGGGTGCAGGAACAAGCTGAGGACGTCCAGTTCCCAGGGCTTAAAGGGAAATGCCAGTGAAAATTAGGGATCGGGACTACTGATTATTGCCCCCCTCCATCAAAATATTGTCGTACTGCTCTTCCTCCAGCAATGGCAGCACACACTGAAAAAACCCACCCAAACAAACAATCCAAAAATTAAAAAAGGAATGGGACAAAAGCCTTTCAGGAGTTTTGGAGGCTGCTGGCAGCTGTACGCGTGTGGCCGAGGAAGCTCGCTTGGCTGCTGTCCTCAGGCTGGCTCGGCCCCAGCTGACCCCACAGCGCTGGCTGTCCCCGGCCACCCGGTCCCCCACCTGCACCCTGACCCGCTGAGCCCCCCATGCCACTTCACCATCCCTCAACACCCGTCTTCCCTCCTTAGTCCTTTTCCCTTCACTTTAAACACCATTTTTACCTCCTTGTTCTCAGCCAAACCATTCCGGACAACTTTGTAATCTTAAAAATAATCAGGAAAAAAATGAAGGGGGGGTGGGGTGGGGAAGGGCAAGGCAGATTTCAGTGCTTTGCAGGGGTCTTTGGGTGGTGTCGGCGTGGGGTGACGTTTCTGGAGGCTGCTGCTGCTGGGGACCTTTGGCCCTGCTGTGCCAGCATCGCCTCGCTACTGTGCGCCTTCAGCCACTGCCTCCCCTGCCAGCGCTTTCCCAGCGGGAGTCTTAAAAATTAATTAAATTGCTTTCCCCAGGTAGGAGGCACCAGGAGAAGTGTGACGCAGCCCTTAGCACATGGTAGGAGCTGGAGGACGATGCCCTTTGAGCTGGGTGCGAGTGCTCTGCAGGAAGAGACGAGGGTTTGAGGTGCTGCAAGCGCTTCCCAAAACCTTGGCCCCAGCCAGGCTGCTTCTGCCTCTGGGGACAGCCAGGCTAGGGGTGATTCAGTGGGATTTCTCCGGTTGTCCTCAACAAGATCTCCATGGGGTCCCAAGGGCAAAGCTTTGCTTTTCCAACCAGCAAAATATCTCCTTTGGTCTGTGGTCCAGGATCCTCCTCCTCCTCCCTTCTCCTCCAGCTCCGTGTTTCCTGCTCCGGAGGGGATCGGGGACAGGGCAGGTCCCTGCTCCTGCCCTGGGTGCAGTGAGCACCCAGCCTTGCTCTCTTCTCCTTGCAGCCCCTTTCTGCCGGCAGACAAGCCCAGAGTGCCACCAGGCAGGAGCCAGAGATGACCAAGGAAGAAGACTTACCAGACTGGAACTCATCCAAGGAGTTTTATGAAAAATATGAGCCGAAGGAGGTTTTGGGCAGGTAAAGCTTGTTTTTGGCAAACTGTGGTTTCACCTACTTCAGTACCTGATAGGAGCAGCATCCCCTGGGAACCTGATACGAACAGGGCCCATAGCAGCACAGGGTTAAAAATAGCATGAAGCAGCACTTTCCATCAGCTCCAAATCTTGTGTCCCACCAAGACAGAGCAAAACCCACTCATACATGAAAATACCAACCAGCCCAGGTGCCGATGGCACGGCCGTGAAGTCAGGCTGGATGGGGAGGAATGAAAACCCCCATCTTGTCTGTGTCGTCCCTTGGCAGGGGGGTGAGCAGCGTCGTCCGTCGGTGCATTCACAAAACCACCCGGCAGGAATATGCTGTGAAGATTATCGACATCACGGCGGGTAACATATCCCCCAAGGAGGTGCAGGAACTGCGAGAAGCCACCGCTAAAGAGATCGACATTCTCCGGAAAGTTTCGGGCCACCCCAACGTCAGTAAGTCAGGCTCTGAGCATCAGGCCAAGGGGGTTTTCTGCCCCATTTGTTCTTCGAGGTGTCCCCAGGAAGGGTTTTTGGGGCGAAATCCCTGGAGGGTCAGACCCCCAGTGGTCCTAGCACAACAGAGGGCACCTGCTCAGAGCATTGTTCGCTCTACCTCGGCACACGCGCCAGCGGTGCCCACGCTGCCCAGGTTGTCTCCCAACCAAAACACGAGTAAAGATCAACGCCTCGTTAATTCCATTAGCAATTAGATCAGCAATTTTCAGTCCGTTAATGGACAGGAACATGCTGTACACTCTGCTCACAGCCCCCGTGTTTTATTGCAGTCCAGCTGAAGGACAGCTATGAATCCAGCACCTTCTTCTTCTTGGTGTTTGACCTGTAAGTACCAGCTTGCCCATCACCATCTCCCCAAGCCCATTCCCGCTCTGCAGACGGCCACCAGCCAACACTCGCCGCAGCTGTTTATGGCCCAAACAGGGCAAAGCAGAGGGGACAACCAGCTCTTGCCTAAGGTAGAAATGAGCCTTGATTGCTGCCAGCCGGCTTGTTGCGGCTTCGCTGCCGGCAGTGTTTTCCCCTCCGTCAGCGGCTCAGCGCTGCTCAGGTTTCCCTGTAACCTTTGGTGGGAGCTGTCACACGTCCCTGCGGGTTATTTATATGCCCAGCGGGACCAAGGCGCGCGTGATGCTGCAACCCCTGATGCCGGGGCAGTGCGATGGACGTCAGCGGAGGAGGATGGCACCGGGAGAGCCCCGTTCCTATCCCATCCAAAACCCGCCCTCTGCAGGGACAGCCTTTCCTCCTCTCGCCTGATGTTCTGCCGCAATATAGAGGCATTTTTTACTCCTTTTTATTAACAAGTTGGCTTGTCATTTTGTGCAATGGGTGGCCTGGGGCTGTTAAGGGGCAGCGACCCGTGGGCGATCTTCCCCGGGGGCTGGGGGCCGGTTTGCCGCTGCAGCTCAGCCGCTGCCTGCCTCCGTTTTTCCCTCCTGCACGCAGGATGAAGAGAGGGGAGCTCTTCGACTACCTCACCGAGAAAGTCACCTTGAGTGAGAAGGAAACCAGGTAAGGCCAGATGCAGATGGCTGAAAATCACATTGCAAAAGCAGAGCGACCTTGCAGCTGGCACGGCACCCATGGGCACACCAGCACCCCGGGCTGCGCCCCTGCGCTCAGAGATAGGAGCCGAGCTGCGCGGTCCCTGTCCCCAATTCCCATCCCTGGGAGCGCGGTGCTGGTGGGCGTTCAGGCTAGGAGAGGTGCTGTCACCCATGCCCAGGAAGATCATGCGCGCGCTGCTGGAAGTGATCCAGTACCTCCACTCCATCAACATCGTCCACCGGGACCTGAAGCCAGAGAACATCCTCCTGGATGACGACATGAACATTAAGCTGACGGACTTCGGCTTCTCCTGCCAGCTGCGCGAGAATGAGAAGCTCAAAGGTAAGAGGACGGTGAGGCGGGGGTGATGCCAGCCTGGCCCGTGGCCACCCTACTGCTGCAGCGCCCGTGGGGAGCCGGTGGAGTCTCTCCAGCCCCACTGTCTCTTTGGGGCCAGTCTCGCTGCTGCAGGTGCATGTTGGTGCCTCTCGGCTTGGGGTGCCCTCCTGCTCGCGCACGAGCCCAGCTCTGCCTGCGGCACAGCCTCCACACTGCACTCCTTCCCATGAAGAAGTTGCTGCCCGTTAGGAAAATCATCCTATTCTTTCTGCCTTTTTTTCCCCCCTCCAGCTGACCCTCATTACCCCGTCCATTTACTGCCCAACATTAAGGTTTTTTCCCCACTCCTACCCTGCAAAGAGCCCCGTAACCACCAACGGGCATCGCCCCCCCCACATCCCCATCGCTCTCTCACCTTTTAGCCATTATAATCCACCAAGAAAAGTCACCAGCAACGTGCACGCAAGTTGCAATTACTCCCTTGCGAGCACCATCACCGCAAAGATCCCACCTGGGATCCAGACCCCCTCATCGACCGCTCGGGGGTGGGTGGGGACAGCACAAACCCTCCTGGCTGGCTCAGGGGGATGCTCTGCCCCATCTTTGCAGAGATCTGCGGCACGCCTGGCTACCTGGCCCCTGAGATCCTGCAGTGCTCCATGGACGACGAGCACCAAGGCTACGGGAAGGAGGTCGATATGTGAGTGAGACGTCTGCCTTCCCGCCTCACCCCTCCGGCTGCTCCCAAAACACGCGTGCTTTGAAGCACAACAAGCGTTTTGCAGATGGGGACCTGTTTGAGTGTTTGGAAGGAATTAAATGATGCACTGAAAAACACCCCCGGGGGCCATGCAGGGCTGTCCTGGTGACCAGGGGGCTCTGGCACAGAGCTGGGGGAGAAGCAGCCTGGGGATGAGCCCGTCCCCTCGCTTTGCCCCATCAGGGAGGAGGGAAAGCATCACTTTCTGCTCATAAAAATCAACTCGGGCTGGGCTCCAGGACTCAGGGCTTTTTAAACGTACCCCGTAGCAAGAAACAAGCCCAAGGCTTGAGAGAGTAGCCAGCTCAGGAAAGCCCATCACAGCCCTGCAGGGACTTTGTCACCATCTCAGGTGGCTTCAGGCTCAGATCTGCAGCGGTCAGAGCTGTAACCAACCACTCGAAACACACCAGGGCATTTCAGCCCCTTTTCAGTTTAAATGCCTCCCTTAATTCCCACGCCAGGACACTTTGCACACCACAGCCCGAGCTGGCACCACCATGTCCCACCCTCCCGCATCCTCTCCCTCCCCTAAAAAACCCAAGAAAGGCAAATACCTCCAACTCACAGCTTCCTCCTGCAGCATCCAGGAGAGCAGCTCCACATCAGCTCAAACCCAAAAACCCCAACCCCCTCCCCAGCAGCAGGGCAGCCCCTGCTCCTTATTACCCAGCAGGGCTAACGAGCCCCAGCAACGAGCTCAGCCTCCTTCATCAGACACCACGCAGGGCAGCGTCTTCCTGGTTTTCCAGGGTGGCAAAGCCCAGCATGTCCCGGTTGGGGGGAGGCACTGAGCCACCCTGGGGGCATGGACCTGGCCAGGTGCCCCCAGGGTGCGGCTTGGGGCTGGAGGGTCCCGCTGGTCTGCCCACAGGTGGAGCACCGGGGTGATCATGTACACCTTGCTGGCCGGGTCACCTCCATTCTGGCACCGCAAGCAGATGCTGATGCTGCGGATGATCATGAATGGGGACTATCAGTTCGGCTCCCCGGAGTGGGACGACCGCTCGGACACCGTCAAGGACCTGGTAGGTGCTTGGGGATGGGAAAACCTTGGGGGAGGGGATGTTGCAGACATCTGGGACACCCTGGGTCAATCCAATGCTCTCATGCAGATCTCCCGGTTCCTGGTGGTGGACCCACAGCAGCGGTACACAGCCGGCGACGCGCTGGCCCACCCCTTCTTCCAGCAGTATGATGTGGAGGAGGTCCGGCACTTCAGCCCCTTCCGGAAATTTAAGGTGAGGTTGGGTATGGGGGTGTCTCAGCACCCTGACTCTGAGCCTGGGAGCTGCAGGAGCTGAGCAGTGGGATGGGTTTCCCAGCTGAGCTGGGAGAAGCTGGGAGTTCAAGAAGGCTGGTGGACCTGGGCTTTGACAGGATGCGGCAGCCTGGGTGGAGATCCTTCTCCAAGCACTATCGTGCTTACCTTCTGGTACTTCCTAAGGGCTTTTGCAGAGAAGAGGATTAAATAAGACAAGGGAAAAGGCTGCCTCCTCCTTCTCCTCAAAAACCCCCCCAACATTAAAAAAGAAAAGATCGCTTCTAAGGGGAAATCAGTAAGCCTGACATCACACCGGTGCATCAAATGATGCAGAAGTTGATAAAACAGAGGAATCCATTCCCTTCCCTATAGCCAGCCATTGGGGCAGCTCAAAGGTACCCAAAGTGGCATTAGGTGACACGTTTAGGACTGTCCCGCAGTTTTGACATTAAGGGCACACTTGGAAAAAGCCCGTACCGCTCCCACGGCACTAAGTATCTGTGCTAGGAGCTGGGCTCCCTCCCGACTCCTCCGCACGGATAGCAGCCATGTGGGACGCGTTGGGACCAATCTGGTCCTGTTGTAGAACTGGCCACAAATTCCAGCCTGTTTCCCCCTGTGCTGCAGGTGATCTGCCTCACCGTCCTGGCGTCGGTCCGTATTTACTACCAGTACCGGCTGGTCAAGTCGGTCACCAGGGAGCTGGTGGTGCGGGACCCGTACGCCCTGAAGCCCGTCCGCAAGCTGATTGACGCCTGCGCCTTCAGGACCTACCGGCACTGGGTGAAGAAGGGGGAGGCGCAGAACAGAGCCGCCCTCTTCGAGAACACCTGCAAAGCCATTTTGCTGACCCTGGCAGCCGAGGAAGGGCTGTTTTGATCGCCGCTGCGTAAACCGACGCGTTTGCTCAGAGTTAAGGCGAGTAAAATCTTTGAAAACCAGCTGGTGATTTCTTTTGCTTTTTGCTAGAGATACGGCTGGCCTCGGGTCAGGTGCAGATGCAAACCCAGCAGACGGCTGCGATTTGCCCCTGGCGTACGTCCCGCTGTAAGGGATGGGTTTGGAGAAGCTGCCTCCAACGGAGCCGTAACCAGCTGCTGCTCCCTGTGTGCTCGGAGCAGCAGATCCACTTGGGGAAGGCTCAGCTCAGCCCTGGAGTGGGACCCGTTTGGGGCAGTCACAGGTGGAGGAGGGATGAGCAGTGCCCGGAGCTGTGTCCTCACCCCTCCCTGTGCTCGGGGCTTTGGTGGCAGAGCTTGTGCATAGCTGGTTTATAGCCCTGTAACACCTGGGAGAGGTGGGTCACTGGTTTGTGTCATCCATGCACTTGGAAACGAGCACGCATCTGGTTTTGCCACTGTTTAAGGGTCAGTAAAGGTGCCTTGTTTCACTTTTGGGAAGGCTGGTACGAAGCTGGGGCTTCCCGAGGAGACGGGGACCGACGTACGAGTTCCCCCTTCCAGGGATGTGCCCCCATCGCTCCCCCCCGGCAGCTGCCCCTCGTGACAGCCCCACACTGGCAGTCGTGGAGGGGCTGCGGGTGTTTGCTCGCTCCAGCTGGGGCTGGAGGTCCAAGCGGCTCTGGCCTGGTCCCACACACACCCCCACCCTTCTGCTGATTTAAAAGGGACACCAAAAGGAGAGCTGTGATATCTACTACACCGAGAGGACATTAAAGACAAACCACCCTGCCTGCCATTCCCAATCCCTGCTTGTGCCCAGACGTCCCAGTGCAGAAAGGAGTTTTAGCTGAAAGTATTTCTTGTTAATTTTTGAAACTGTCTGGGTTTAATGGAAGTGACTACTGGGGGTTACTGTTCGTCTCCACAGGAGAAACTGCCTTCAGGTCTTCCTGAGCGACCTCCTCAGAGCTCAGGTTTGGTCTGGCTTTTCTCGGCTGGGACAGGTGGGACATCAGCAGCGCAGCGGAAGCTGAGGTTGTCGGAGGCCGAGTCCGGCGTGTTCCCCATTCTCACCGGGAAAAGAAACCCAAAGTTAGGGATCCTTCCTACTCAACGCTTACATCCTTTAATGTGACCCTCTATAACAGACTAGAAACATCTTCCGCTTTCCTTGAATAACTTCGAGAAAAGTGTTCATTCTAAATACTTGATGGAAAATGCACATGGCAGGGGGGTTGGAATGAGATGATCTTTCAGGTCCCTTCCAACCCAAACCATTCTGTGGTCTGAGAAGCAATTAGGAATGTATCTATAGCAGGAAAATTTTTAGCCATATTTGTGGGGCGTTTTCCTAACTGCTTCTCAGAAAAATTGAGTAGGAGCAAACAAATGTCTTTTAAAATAAAACCTCCTTCCAAATAAAACCAAGCCAGAAGAAATCGCTGCCAAACAGCGCCTGAGCATTGCCCAGACCTACCTGGTAGTAACCCGGGCTTTATGATTTGCAGATCCATCTGCAGTGTCAATCCACGAGGCACCTCTCAGGACCTGCATTTTCTGAGCGCGCTGCCTCGATGAGAGCCCCGGAGTCAGGTACTCCGACGCGGTCCACTCCCAGGTGTTTCCCAGCAGGTCGGAGAGCCCTGAGACACAGATGGTTTTGCCTCAGGATTATGAGAGCACATTTGCAAGGGCTGCAAAAGCACTTTGCTTTACGGGAGAGGGGTGCAACATTCAAAGCATCACTGCAAGAGCGTGGATTAATGGTGAGACTGGGAATCAGGAGCTCTTTGCTGGATTTCAAACTGGCCTCATTTTAGAACTGGACCTTTCGTGTGTCTCATCGTTTCCCATCTGCGTGAGGGCATGGCATCCGCTGCCCTCAAACTAATGTGCTCGGGATTTTCAGGTAAATCACACGGAAGTGCAAAATAAGTGACTCCTAATGAGAAGCAGGGGCTGCTTTGGTGCATTGAAGTGCACCAGGTGCACGTCAGCCAACTTCAGGAACAACCACCAGTGCTTTCGCCAGGCTCGGTTATTCTATCAAGATGCTGATGTGACCCCACATCGTATCTGAAACTTTGCTACAACTACAGGATTTTATAATTAGTGTTAATTTAGGAAGCAGGTGCCATGCTCAAAACCAGGGTGGGGATGTCTGCTCCGTACCGTAGTTGTTCTGAGGAGGGAATGCTGCCACCGGCGAGACGCCGTGATAACCGTCCTCAGCCGTGTCGACCCTCGGGAACTTGCCCTGTGGGAAGAAAGATCACTCTGAGCAAAGACCCACCACGGAGACAACACGAAGTCCTGCTCTTCACAGGACCATGTTACGCTTAAATAATGGAAATAACTCTCGTTGTAAATTAACTCTACACAGCATTTCTGGCCGAGAGAGGAGATCAACCAACTAAAGTTCTCCCAAGACAACCTCCTTTTCAAACGCATTTATGTATGAATTTTTGGAAGCACTGAAATCCCAGTTTCCCAGGGAAGCTGGGCTGAGTCGGCTCCCTCTAAGGTTATTTCAGATAATCCACCAGGAGCTGAATTTCGGTCCCTTGCAGGTAAGCCTGCATTGCTTCCCAGGACCACGCCGCCTGCTCAGGCAGCCACGCACGCTCTGTGGTGGAGTGAAACACCACCCTCAGAAGAGCTCAGAGTAGACGGGATGATTTTTAGGATCTTACCTGCCACAGATTTGTACGGTTCGGCTGAAACTTGTTTCCCCAGGGATACACCCTTTCTGCCAAGGAGGAAGAGACACCCGTTACCCCTGTGTCGATCCAGCCTCTGCATTTGCCTATTTTTAACCAGGCTTTTATGACCGTCCTTTTCCGTTCAGCTCAGGACACCGAGGTAGGTTATATGAACGGGGCTGGTCAGGCCAATCCCTACAGACACTGCCAAGGAGGCGAGGAGAGACGGGAATCAGCAACAGCTTCCCATTTACAAACCATCGCTCGTGCCAGGGAGTCCCACGCTCCCCCCAGTGATCCCAGCACCAATGTGGGGGAGCAGGGAGATCGCTTCTTGCCCCAAACCCATTAAATGGTATTTTTAGCTGGCACAAGTGCTTTGTTTGGGAAGATACATTAAAACCATAGATAAGCCACTTCTTCTTCCTCTATTATTATTATTATTAATCCGACTCCCGGACCAAAAGAGGTGGTTCAGCCCCCCCAGATGAACCTCTGAAAACATCCCTGGATGGAGGTTTGGATCCGGTAGAACTACCATTCCTTCATGCCTCGGTTTGGAAAAAGGTCAGAGCTGGTGGTACGTACGCTCCAGTCCTCCCCTGGCAGCAAATTCCCACTCCTCCTCCGTCGGCAGCCTCTTCCCTTTCCAGGCGCAGAACGCCTGCGCGTCGTTCCAGCTCACGTGCAGCACCGGGTAATCCAGCCTGTCCTTTATGCTGGAGCCAGGACCCGAGGGCTGGGAGGAATTGCATCGAACAGATTTTAATTGATTTTATAAACCTTTCAATTAAAAAGGGACTAAAGGACAGAACAGGCCAAGGCAGGCAAGGTGCAGCAACCAGAAATGTTTGGGTTTTGTCCCTGTTTTCAGGCGATGAGGTTCAGCACACACTAACACATACATGCTCCCAGCATGGAGAGGACTCACCACACCCAATTTTTACCTACCTGTCGCCAAAAAGCCTTCTCGATGGGCAGCCACCAAGGGGCAGACTGGGAAAAGAAATGACACCAGATTAAAGCTGAACTGGCGACAGCCCCCGCCCCCCCCAACACCGTCCTACAGCAGCGTGTGTAAAGAAGAGCGGTTGTTAGTCTGGAAATGGTTAAATGCTGCGGTTTGAGCTGGGTTATCACAGGCGTTTTGATAGTGCTTTCCAACAGAGTAGAGGCATTTGCTTTTAAAAGTGAAAACAGATCCAGCAGCCCACGCCGTTCAGTTTTTCTATTTTAAGATTTAATTAGTAAAGTACTTTAAAACGTGCCCTGCTCTCTCCCAGCGCACTGGAGCATCTCGTGGGTCCCAGTCTGACAGCGTTTGGAGAGGATGTCAACAGAGGAGCACCATGAATCAACCCGGGCTCAACCGTGCTGTTAGTTTCAAAAACAAAACAACCCAAGACTACAGAAAAACCACGGAGAATGGCCCGGCTCAGCGCTGGGAGGCAGCCGCTACTCAGCGGAAAAGCAATACCAGCAAGGGTCTCCCCTCCTGGGTTTGGGTTTTTTTTTATTTAAAACAGAGAGGTCAGATGTGATCAGAAATACCATCTCCATCACTGAAACTCACCCCCGTGCGATTTAGATTTACCTCCAGTTTTTGGGTGACTTTTTTTTTCAGCTCTTCAGATACGAAATCCTCAAAGACAAAGCTCCAGCCAAACGCTTCTGCTTCTGTTTTGTATTTCTTTTCTCTAACAAACTCCCTGGCATAAATACAAGACGCTCAGGAGTCTGGGTAAGAGTTCTTCAAGAGCCGCACCACCAAATACAGCGATCTGCATGCGCAACAAGTTCAGAGCAAGGCAAAACGTACGTGACCTACAGACACCCCACGTGCCGAGAGTCCCGGCTCCTCCCCGGCACAGCTCCAGTCGCTGTGAGATAGATTTAACAGCTAAAACAGTCCGATTTGCATCTGTTCACAGATCTGATAGTTTTTATGTTACCTGTGCAGGGAAACTCACCCCGCGCTCTGGTCTTCCATTAAATGTTACAATTGCACAGATCAAAAATCCCGTAAAAGCCACTAAAACCTACACCTCCTGTTAGTTAAATGTCCCCAAAATGCAAAAAAAAAAAAAAAAAAAGTCACATGTTACTGAATCGTCTCAGCCTGCTTCTGTCCCATTTGCTTCCCCATTGCCTAAGCTGCAGTAACTGCCTTTACTGGTGTGTTGCTGGGTGGTTACTGGTGCGTGGAGGTGTTGGCTCTTTTTAAGCAAGAAGGGCTCAGCCAGGCAAATAAAGGCATTTCCCCCAGCGCATTTATCAGTGCCCTGTGCAGGGGCTTCCATAAAATACAGGGAGCGGTCCGGTGTTTACAAATGGAAATGGAACCTATAGGAACTGGAACGCGGAGTGGCACAGCCCTACTGGTAAGAAAGACACACACGCTAAAAAGCGTGTTTGCCAGGGGAAAAGGGGGGAAAAAGG
>VYXH01008891.1:55997-99161 GCA_013397275.1 Burhinus bistriatus
AGGGGGGGAAAAAGGAGGGGGGAAGGGGAAAACGGGGGGGGAAAAAGGAAGCACATTTGCAAACTACATGGGTAAGATGTTTCAGTGTGCACCCGTAGAGATGATTTATTACAGACAGACACATTTTTTGTTCTAACGAAAGTGCTGGGCACGTCCAAGCGTTGGTTTTCAGAGCCCGGAACCAGCCCCGGGACCCGGCACCAACAGCCACGTTCCCCTCCCGGCACTGGGGGGTCCCAGCGGACCCAAACCTCTGCTCTTACCTGAAATCCCTGTTTCTGACGGGATATTTGTCGATAGCAAACGGCTTCACCATCACCTCCCTGACAGGCCCCTCGTCATTCCTCTTCTCCAGGGAACTGGATCCCATCTGAAACTTCCCCCCAGGCAGCTGCACCATGCTTTCATCCTTTCCAAACGCTAGAAGCGAAAAAATTCGGTATGAGAACTTTCATTTTTAAACACGACCGCACAGAACAGCACGATTTGCCCGAAAAGTCCCCTTATGTACTGAAGGTAGGGTGCAATACAGTCAGTGACTATGACCAGCATCTGTATTAGGTTTGCATTATTATTATTATTTTGGATAACAAGCTTAAAACATTTTCAAGTCACGTTTTCAAGCATTTCTCTTGGAAAAGGAACGGCTCCAGCCCGGTGAAATCAGCGAGGCGGTTCCTTAATTAATGGTTTGCTGGAAGGAGAAGCAAGGGAACCTACGGAGGGAGAAACCAAAGTGATTTTCCGGCTTCCCCGCAAGGAGACGCAAGAAAAACCGCTGCAGAAGGGGCCGGCAAAAAGCGGGGGGGGCGGCGNGGTAATTTCATGCCATGGCGGTTACATATAAAGGTTGAAAAGCCGCCTGGCTGCCGGGGCCAGCAGCAAACCCATCTCCACCCTTGGGGCAGTTGAGTGTTTCGCATGCAAAGGCCGTTTTCTGTTTGTTTTTTTTTTTGTTTTGGTTTTTTTAAATGGTGCTTTTATAGTCAGCCACCTGATTAGGGAAGGTGACTCCTGCCTATTAACATACCAAAATTGGATTAGGGAAAATCGTTTAAGGCTGCAGGAGTCTGTTCCCCTCCCATAAACACAACCCCCTCTTTGGGGTAGGCTCCATCTGAAGATGCAGCTCTGCCCAGCGCTGGTAGATCACTGATTGTCCATAAATGCTTTAACACAGCATGAATGGTGTCAAAAATCTACCAGTGTATTATGACAACATGCAACAGCTCTTTCAACACACTTCACGCCTTCTGGAGTGAGTCAGCTGACTCACTTTTACCTGTGAGCAAGTACAAAACTATGACAGGATTGCCTTAATTCAGCTTTATGATGAATGAACAAATCCCACCCCTCCAGCGGCAGAACCTCAAGCAGTTATTTCACAGCCCCCCTGAAAGCAGGAACGCACTGCCGTGGCGAGCATGGGAATCAATAACAAAGCCCGGCAGGCAGAGCTGGGATCCAGGAGCAGCAGCTCAAGGCCCGTAGCCCAGCCCTGCTGACGAAGGCTGCGAGCAGAATGCTGAAGACCTTGGTCCGAGGAAGGTAAAGTTTTAAATAACCAACACACGTAAAGCACAGAACATAACAGTTTATTGGGTAAAAAGGAAAGCAACTTCAGTTGTACACTTCAGTGAAATTAAAAATAAATAACTGATTTTTAGAGCCAAATATTTGAATAGTTGCTAGTATTTTGAGTGGTCGTGTTTACCAAAAAGGGGCTGCTCGTTGCAGCAGAGTAACTTCTGGTGCTGGGAAAATCCCCCATGGCTAAGAAAAGCGTGCCTTTTGGGTGGATTTCTTCAAGACATTCCATGGGGCACTACCGGAGCTGACCACCGTCAACAACAGCAGATCCAACTCAGCCTTTAAGAGAGGACATTCCAGCTCGCATAATTTCATCCACCAAGAGAATATTGCTGGCAATCACCGTGCTAGAAATATTAAATAAATATTGTTAGAATAGCTGTTTTGACATAGTTCAAAGACAACTCGGCTTCATTTCTGCCTTTCAAGACAGCTTCCTCTACGTGGGATCCCTCGATTCCACATTATCAATTCAAACCATCAAACACCCATTGCTACATAACATGAAAATACTGTAGTGTTTACCATGAATGAAGCAGTTGCTTTTTGACATTATAATTATCCCAGATTCCAGCTGCTGCAGCTACCATCGGCTCACCTACAAAAGAAATATAAAAGTTTTTAAATAACCAGTTCACATAATTCAAAGCAAGACTTTCTGCTGTCTAACATCTGCTATTACTTGCTACATCCAACCCAGTGTTACTGCGTGCTTTACCTTCACAACAAACTCAAACAGAATGCATTTCAGTACTCCAGCATGCCAAGACTGACTGCGGCAACACAATGCCCTGCATAGCTTTTTACGAAAAAAGGTACAGCCTTCTGCATTCAGAGCAACTTTATTCCTCACGGAGCTGAGCCACGACAGTTTCTCACTGTCGCATCATCCCGTTATTTTAGGAAGTTCTTACCAGTGTTCAGATCGACTCCAGTGAGTTGCCCCGATTCTGCATGCTCTGTCTGAACCTTCACCAGTGTTTCCTGGGGATCGTAACCCGAGTTCTGAGCGAGAACCTTTGAGAGAACAGAGATGTTATTTCATGTTGTTAATGAAAAGCGACCTCCAGCAGAAAAAAGCAATGGGTCTTAGCATGCTTTAAAGGCGCCTTTATTCAGGAGTTCTTTGTACCTTGGGAATGATGAGCAGAGCATCAGCAAATGCTTGAACTCCAAGCTGGGCTCTTCCTTTTACATTAGGTTTGTGCTTAACAAGAGCATTAGCTACGGCCACTTCTAGTGCACCTGCTCCTGGGACCACACATCCTGCAAGGGAAAAGTCGATATTCAGACTTCAGAATAAGCACCTATTCCAATCTGAATAGTTAAATTTTAGTGTAGTTTGATCTCTTCCCATATCCTTAAAAAGACAGCTTGTATCTGATCAGGAAAGTACTTACACAGTTACCAACCACTTGTAAAAGAGGAGGTCTAAGAACAGTAACTAAAAGCACTTCACACTGAAATACGCTCAGCTTGGTATCTGTCTGCATCAGATACAAAAGCCAATACAAAATTCGCCGATTTTGAGGTGAATTTCAAAAGACCCTTAACATCGCTAAACAGAGCGGGGACTCACCATCCTCAATAGCGTTTTTAACAGCACGCAGACCATCTCTTACTGCATCCTTGATTTGTGTGAGCGTATGCTTATTCGGTCCCCTGATCAACAGGGTAACAGAGCGGGGGTTGTCACATTTCTCAATAAAGGTGTACTTCTCTTCACCCTGCAAAACAGGGTTATGTGTTCGTGTCATACATTTGCTTAATCAACGTATACATGTAACAAAAGAAAAGCTGGCATCAAGAGAGACTTATTTAACCCATCTTCAGCTGAAAGGTCAGTTGTACTCACCAATGTATACTCATAGACAAGCCCTGCGTGTCCCAGACAGTCAGGAGTGAGATCCTCCACAGAGTTCATAGCAGTACCACCACATGCAAGGGTCAGTCTGAGAGAGAACATACACAGCTTAGCACTTGCTTTGTGTTAAGCAAAATCTGAAATCACTAACATAACAATAGTATCTCAGCACGCAGAACCCCACACCTCCTAGGATTGGAACAGTTTGCTTCTGTTCATGAAAGAGCTCTTCACAAAAATAAGCTTGCAGAACTGTTTCCTCTATAGGTATCTACATTTGAAGCATACTGATAGCTCAAATTCCTACATCATTCCATGTGCTGAACTGACATTTCTCTGGTTTGTACAACTGCCCTGAATTACACCAGTAAGAGCTGGACAGATTGGACACCTTAAAGGTCGATTCAGGCCAGACTTGACTCACTGTTCGAGTCTGGAAGAGCAAGTTATTTTACCCCTTCCTCTCCTCAGGAACCGACCTTTCCATGTTCCTCCTTTTAGCTCTCCGCAAAGCAACTATTCCTTCTTTCGCAAGTGCATCCAAGGAAAATGGGTCAATTCCCTAGAAACAAAGAAAGTAACTATCAGGATAAAGAAAAAGCTAAAAACATCCTCTCTCAGTCTGACACTAATGAGTTTCTTCCTCAGGGCCCAAAAAAGATCTCAAGTAGCAACTGTATGCATATATTCAAAAGTACACCAGCCTAAATCCAGCTATTTTTGTCTGAAGAATTGTACAAAATGAGTCAAACAACACACAGCTTGCCAAGAAAGCCAACATTTCAGATTAATTTTTCTAGTTAGTTATACCCTTCATCTCACCTTCTGGTTGATCACAACAAATCCTTTATCTGAATCACCACAGACTCTTCTTTTCAAGTCTATGATTTTGTTCACTCTGTCTTCAATGAACTTTCTTTCTGCTTTCACTAGCTTCTCTCTCTCTTCAGCACTTTTATAGAAGAATCCAGAGCTCACCTCTCTGAAGGAGAAAAAAAAACCCGAAAAAGCAGTAAGACAACTATCCTCTGTGCTGTAGAAATAAACTTAAGCATAAGGAAATCAATCCTTTCAGCTACATTCTTACAAAAAAAATCCCAATCAAAACAAACAAGAACCCTGCCCCAAAACAGCATGCTATTCCTGCGCTTTAGTTCAGAGCTTTTCCATTTGAAACTGAGTGAACTAGAAAGTATATTTAGATGTTCGTTCTAAAATATAAAATTATGCCCAAGAAAGGAATGACTTCCAGCCTTTCTTCAACAAAACAAAATAAAAACCACTATGAAGCTCTGCCTCTTATAGACATTTTCTCAGCCACCAGCTTCCCTTTTAAAAAGAACAACTGTAGAAGGAGCATCACCTCTTCCACTCCACCTTCTACACGACCTGCCTCACTCTAGATGAGTCTGTGCAGTCCTTTCGATTCTTATTTAAGCACACCTTAAATAAGTCTTAAGAAAGGAGCATTTTCTGCTCTTCACCTTGTTGCTG
This sequence comes from Burhinus bistriatus, assembly GCA_013397275.1. Lineage (NCBI taxonomy): Eukaryota > Metazoa > Chordata > Aves > Charadriiformes > Burhinidae > Burhinus > Burhinus bistriatus. Next base: position 60,946 of record VYXH01008891.1, read on the forward strand.
TGTACTTACGTTTTCTCATACTCTAGAGATACATTGCAAGTAAGAACATAAGCATCTTCCACTCTTTTCTTCATGTCAGGATGACGAGCACCATGGTCCAAAACCAGCCCCCTAATCAGCCTGAAAGATTAAAAAGCATTTTGTGTGTCAACATACACACACACAGAAGTAGTCTGCACTTCCATGAAGTGCCTATGTCAGAGAACTGACAGTGCAACTGGTCCAACACGAACCGCCTGTGCACTTGTGTTGGGGGTAAACAACAATCATGTATCCCACTTCCAAGGGCATGCCCGGTCTCATATAAAAAGCATACCAATCAGAGTGTGAAAAGGGAATTTGTTCTGGCATAGTGTCTGACTGCATTAGCTACTGAGGGAAGCTAGTGCAGAATTCATCCATGCCATTGAGGTGAATATAAAGCCTACGGAACATTCGACTAGATGACTACAATCCAGTTCCCATTTATCAAATGCTATTTTGTACTTGTAAGGAACAGGCAAAAGCCTGAAGCATAATCAAGCCACAGACACTAAGAAAAAAGGTATTTATTCAACATTATTATGTAAAAGTTGAAGCCGGTGTTATTCTTAGCTATTTGAAAATCTCATCAGGGAATCGAGTTCAACAACTGGGGAACTTCTGCTGTCTAGATCATTTATGGCTGAAATCTGTACTTCTGCCTTTCTTTCACCCCTTCCCTAATACCTTTTCCAGTGGTAGCTTTAGGACAACCACGTTCTTCTAAAAAGAAAACAAAAACCCACAGACTACTCAAACATCAGGGCACTACTAAACTGAAGCTTAAGGATACTCATTACTTACGTTGTGTCAGTTTCCGATTTGTGCTTCATCTCCATAATCTCTACCATGTGGAGGTCAATAGGCTCATCTGGTTTTCTGACTGTCAAAACAGAGTCTACTACAGCCTGGAATAGAGGGAAGGGGAAAAAAGGTCCCAAAAGGGCCATCAGTCTTCCAAAGTGCAAGTTCACATCTTTCCATCCACCTTCACTCAAGCAATAATCGCAGCACTTTAAAACCTGCACCTCTTCACACAAAGAGAAGCAGAAAAGAGATGTACACTTGCCTCTGTTAGGATGTCAGCAAGCTCAGTATGAACTTTAGTACGGAGGGACGTTCTGGCAACATCTATAAGGGTCTCCCTGTCCATTTCCTTGGTTACTTTGACCTGTTCCAAAACTTCAAGTGCTTTTTCCTTTGCAATCTCAAATCCTTCTGCTACTATTCTAGGGTGCAAACCCTAATGCAAGAAAAGAAGGGAAATCATTAGACAACAGAAGACAAAATGGTGCTTTTCCAAAAATAGAACGTATGATTTCAACATTCAATGTAACGCCAAAACATAGGGAATACGGATCCTACAAAGACAAGAAAATGTACTGTCCTTCTGAATACATATAAAAGGAATGCAAATCCTTCCAATGCAGAGGAAAAGTACAGATTATTCTAGCACAGAATTGAAACCAAGGGAACTACAAAGCACACTTGGGTGTTCACTGTGCAATATGAATGCCTATTCTGTAATTCATAGTATCCAAAATACCCCTTTATCATGGCAGATCTCCTCGTTAACACACAAGTATAAGAAGCATTTTAACTCATACAAAACAGCCAGAAGTAACAGCAGGTATCAGACAAAACTTTATTAAAAGCTACAGTATCCACAATAAGTGGGTTTTGATTTTGAACAGGTCTTTAGTCCTCATTTTAAGCAGAAATATTCATTTTCATGTTTGACTTATGAGTATTATGCATTAAACAAAACAAGCTGAATGGTCTCAGAAGCAGCTTGTAACTTGTCTACCTACAAAAGAAATACTGCATACATACCTCAGAAATATAGAGATCTGCCTGCTTGAGGAGTTCTCCAATGATCAAAACGTTGGAAGTTGTACCATCTCCAGTGATGTCATCTTGCGCAGTTGCTACTTTTGCTATCAAGGAGGCTGTGGGGTGTTGTATTTGCTGAACAAAAACAAGAAGCTGAGCAGTAAGTCTTACTGCACTGGTACAGAAAGAAAGCAATCTGAAATCAGCTTAACAAAATATTTAAGGACTAGTTGATGTTTTCATGATTCATGTAAATTCAGCAGTTTTCAACAAATAACATCAATTAACAACAACAATCACTTTGACAATAAATTGATTGAGTTACTCTATGTAACACTATCTCCCCTCTCAGATTATGCATCTATACACAAAAACACTGAGTGACAAACTAGTCCTCAACTCATTACGGGCTTGACAGAGCCCTTTTCCCCTTTGGATGCATCATCACAACTAGACTTTGCTGGCACTGAACCCAGGATGTTTGGAGTTAATTTAGGAATCTTTGCATGAAAAATGCTGTACATACCCTAACTGATTTGTTATTCCTTTGGCAGTGTATTTTACTTGTTGTAGTGAAACTAAAAAACATTCAATTACTTTGTTTCTTGGCATTTCCTCTGTTAAGTAGTACATTTTGTGTTCCAGCTATAAGCATCACGCCTGTCTGGCCAAACTTCACAACCATCACACATGACCTTCAGTTACCTACAGAAGTCAGTCTTTTAACTTAAGGAACACCCACATCACTAAGCATCTCCAACGGCTGATTGAAGAATATTTTAACATAGATTGAAGCCTACGAACCTACAGAATACTATCCACATTTGAAGAGGCTGGTGCTTGGTAACTGTACTAGTGCAAGACAAAATCCAATGGGACCGTTTATACTGTTGTTTAGCTTTTTATCATTATTTTCTTTAAAGTACTACCTCTAGTGTGAAAGAACCGATTTAATTATTTTTCTTCCTGTCTGCCAGATCACTGCGTGTATCAACTTCAATACTTCATGCTGAATTACAACAGACAGCTAGTGGAGTGCAATACTCCACGTATGGGGGCACACCCCAACCCAACAGCCCCGGGACCCAGGGCCCACGTGAGACCCCACGGGGGGACACCACTCCTTGTATAACCTTCATCCTTACGGTGGGGAAACTGTGATACAACCCCAGACTCGATGGGTAAGCAATATGAGCGATATCACCCAGATTTAAACACTTTCCAGGCCACGCACCCATGAAGAACTCTGCTGTCCTAGGCCTGCCTGAGAACAACAGAAGTATGCTTCCTGTAAGCAAAACGGAAGGCGACAAAAGTGCCAGAATTATTATTTAAACAGCTCGTGTTTCCTTTGTAATTGCCAAATTAGCACAAAAACTTCATTCAACATCTAGCAAGTTGCATTTCTTTACGTTCCTCCCAAGGGACGTTTGCCCCTCAATGAGGAGGGCTAAATACCACAGAAATGCAGGCCGGGGGCAGCAGGGGACGTGGTCCCCCCCCTCGGCCACAGGCACAGAACACCAGCAGGCTCCTGCCTCCCTAAGTCCCCTCCACGGCTCCCCAAGGTTCCCACCCCCGCGACGGCAAGAACCAGCTCACCATTTCCTGCAGCAGCACGTTGCCATCTTTGGTCAGCTTGATGTCTCCAGCCCCCGACACCAACCTGCGGGCGATACGAGGCGGGTGAGCAGCCTCCCCCCTTCCCCGGCCCCCGCCACACGTGCCCGGCCGACGGCCCGCACCGCTCCCTCTCCATTCATTCAGCTCCGCCCGATCGGGCAGCCTCCACCTTTGTTCCCCGCCGCATGGCGGAGGCAGGAACAACCGTCCCGGCCTTCTCCCCCCCGCCTTTCTCCTCACGCTTCCCCTCAGCCCGCCCGGCGCGCTGAGGCGTCTGCCCCCCTTCCCAGCCCCAGGCCGAACCCCGGGGGGTTCCCTCACATCTTCATGGTGCCCTTCGGGCCCAGGTTGGTCCTCAGCACGTCCTGGAGCCCGCGGGCCGCGCTGATGTTCACCGCCAGGGCGGCCTGGGCACGGGCCACCTCCGCCTTGGGGTTGAGGGCCTTCACCGCCATGGCTGCCGCTCCTCGCTGGGCCGGGCCGGGCCGGGAGTGGCGGCGGGGGCGGGGGACTGGGCAGGCCCCGCCTCCCCGCCCGCCCNGGCCGCGCTCCCCGTTAACCACCGCGGCGGCGGCGCCGGGGGGGGAGCGCGGCCCCTGAGGGGAAGCGACCGGTTGGGGCAGCGCGGTCAGGCGGTGCGTGTGTGAACGGGGCCTTTGAACAGGCAGGGTCGCTCGGTCGTTAATCCCATCCCCTCATGTGCGGGACACTCCTGGCAGGTTGGCAGAACCGTGAGAATAAATAATTAAACCGGGTGATTTACCATTAGATCGGTAGAATTAATAGTTAAGCGGGCCGGATTAATAATCAAAAGGGTTCTTGGTAAAAATTCAGAGTTGAGGTTAAGCGGAACTCAATACAGAAGCAGCTGTGTGGGGCACCAGGGCCAGCACGGCCACTGCAGCGCAGCCCTGGGCTGCCCAGGCTGTTTCTGGCCCTGGCCCCTTCACAAGTCTTTCTAAGCAGGGGGGAGGATCTTCCCCAAGGCCATGCAGAGGTTTCCCCTGAGGCCTGTGGAAGAAAAACACAAAATATTGTTGGAAGTCGAGGCCACCTCGGTGGGTGCTGGAAGCGTTGGGCCTAGGTAGCCTGCCAGGGCCCAGTCCACAATGCGTCTTGCCGGCTTTGGGCTCCTGAATGGAGGAATATTGACAGTTTCCCTTGAGAGGAGCTTGAGAAGACACACTGCGGGCACAAATTGCACTGAGTTTGGCTCTCATATTGCCCCATCCGGGCTTGTACCCCCAAACAACCATCTGCTACTTCTGAGCAACTGGCAATATCAGGCATGATACAACCCTCTCGTTATTTCAAATATTTCATAAGGAAGGTGCCCGCCCCCAGAATAATCGTAGCCTGTGGCTGCAGAGGTGTGCCAGGGAGATCCAGGCCAAGTGGTTTTCGGTGATCCTGCAGCGCTTCTGCTCTGCAGGGTGCTAACCCCCAGCAAACAGGGACAATTTGGCCCCGAGGCCAGGATTTCCTCGCTATTCTATACAGAGAAAAAAGACAGCCTTCCCCAACACTCATCCACCAGGCATGAGGGTGGCACAGAGTAAATCCACCCCCCTCCATTTCACGTTTTGCAGCAGGGAGGCTCTGGATGCAGCCCCGGATGCTGGGCTTCGGCAACCCAACTGCTGCTGAGCAGCAATACCATGAGCTGAACATGTTTTCATGCTACTTCCAGTAGCAAAGTCTAAGCCTGCTGCTGGGTACAATTTTGTTGCACAAGCGTTTTGGGGGGAGCTGGACTGAAAGAGTCAGTGATTGTCAAGTGTCGGGGCAGACTCCCCTGCCTCTCTGGTTTTGGCTGTAGGCTATGGCACCTGCTGGGAATCTGCTCTGCTGCTTTGGGTGAGGATCTCAGGTTTCGGGGCAAAATGCCATGCTGTGTAGGAGGACTCCCGCGCATGGCCCGTCTGTCTGACTTGGCAGGTCTGGAGGGGACAGCTGCTAATATGCTTGGGTTTCTGGTTTTTAAATGTTTCACATGAAAATGGTGTTGGAGCATAATAGATCACAAATTTGGAGCTCTTGTTTAGGTGAGCAGTGCACGTGTCTTGTGAAATATTTTAATGCTGACTCTAATATAGTGGCTGGGCTTTCTGTTCTGTTACTGTAATCATTAGGAATAAACATTAAACATTACAAAATGCAGGAAATTACACTTGGCATTTCATAATTGGCTCTGGAACTCTCCTGTTAATGTTTAGTCTTCACTCTTGTTGGGATGCTGCTGGCCTGCTGGAACCATAACAAAACAAAACATTCCAACCCACCCCTGAGAGGCTGCAGTGCTAACATTTGAGGTGCCTAGATGCAATGCCCAGTTAAAACACCTGAATCCCCAGCTCTGCCCTAGATTCTGTAGCCAAGGGGTCACACACAAATATTTTGCTATTCTTGCTTCTCTGGTTTGTAATTTTTTTGTCTTGATCCTCTCTCAGGGCTGTTCTCAGCAGAGGGCAGCCTTGTCAAACCCATACACGTACCAGCAGGCCTGTTGTGTTTTGTATTTTCCTGGCTGCTGTTCTGTGACCCTCGTGGGTGATGTCCTGTGAAAAGGGAGGAATTATCTGTCCTAAACACCTGCGATATGTGGGGCTGACTGCTAAAAGTGATATGGCCATTCCCCAAGCAGGTTTAGGTTTGTGAGGGGAATTATTACTGTGAGAAAATAAAGCAATCATCCTGGAAATTTTAGTTTGAATTTTAGATGGATTTTTTTGAAAAGAAAAAAAAAAAACAAAAAAAAAAAACCAAAAAACAAAAACGTAAAGCCATTTTCAAAGACATTCTAGTCCTCCATGTGGATGGTCTCCGCTTCTTGTACAAATGGAGAGGTTTTGTAGTCGCATACAAGAGTTAGCTGCCGTGCTTGTGTTGATAGTCACGCATCCACGTGAGCTGTGCTTTTCACTGCTCAACATCCTCTTAAAGCTTCCAGGCAGAACTCTGTGTTTCTTTCCTGGATCACATGTCTGAGGATAGTTATTTTATGGTATGGTAACATTTCTCATTAGCATTGTCACATTAAATCCTCATTTTGCAGCATTTTTCAGATGTCAGGACAAGCTTTTCTACATTTTTCAGTCTTAGCTGTAGTTGTTGAACTGTTCTGCATGTTTGTTTTTAATGCATAGTAAAAATACAGGGCAGATGCTTACTAGGCCTAAATTGTCCTTTGAAATCAATGGATTTACAACAAATTACACCAGATTAGAATAAAAATATTTAACTGAATTACAACTAACATGTCCGTTAAACTAACCCAAATAAAGGGAATATTCTTCATGAGAGATTCAGCAGCAGTTCTCTTAGTCAAATCATGCACTGCTTATCTTGGCAAAAAAACTTTTGAGATTCTCAGTAAAAGCAGTTTTCTTTCATCTTTATCAAGATCTGTTTTCATTTAACCCTATTCACAGAAATGATTTCTTAATCTGTTTTAAAAACATACTGTCCTGCCATGATGAAACTAACAAACAGGACCAGACTGAACAGTGAACCATGTCACCAGTTTTGCAGCGAAGGGGCTTGGTACCAGCTTTTCCTGACACAAGAAGTTACTAATAGATGCTTATGTTGACAAATGGTTGTGTACTGAGAACTTCTGAAAAAACATCAAGGAAGACACGAGAGGAGAGGCACACAAGGCTATTGATTTTAATTAATGCATATAATTTTGAGGGGTAATGCTGCCAGAATTGCAAAAGACATCATGCATAGAATGTGACTGGTGCATCCAGTGGTGCAGAACAGTCTTTCAAGATGGGCAGCAGTCATAAGACTCCTATCACAAGTGAACGAAAGAAGCTAAATCAGCTAAATCTGGCTTTCTTGACTTTGAACCAAACAACCAGCTTCATAGTCCTGGGTTGGCAGCCTCCCGTTTCCTAACCAATGTCCACAGTCATGTCTGAGGGAAGCTCTTCTATGGGATGCCAAAACACAAGCACAGACAGATTTTGCAATTTTTCCATTGCATTTGACAACATTACATTTGGGGAAACAAACCAGAGCCTTCTCATAAGCAGAAGTTTTAATTTTGCCTTCAAAACTTTTGATGAATTTTGATTTGATTTTTTTGTGTGTAACATCGCACCCTCTGATGCACGGAGTAACAGCTTAAGCCAAAATACAATATTGCAATGTTAACTCACAAAACCTTTCATCTCATCCACAGTGAAAAAAAACAGTGTCCTTGCCTCTCGCCCGATTCCACACCAAGAGAAACTCCTGACTGTCAGAGCCCTTCCTCAGCTCTCGTCCCTCGCCCTCCCGTGCTGGCGCTCTGCGTGGAGCAAGGTGAGTTTGCCAAGACCTGTCTTGTTCTCCATGCCTGTGGCACAGGCTGGCTGATGGGCGAGCAGGCTCCCCATCATCTTGTGCAGGGTCTGCTCCCTGCCAAGCCAAGCCTACCCAAGCTGGGAGCGCCCCAAACTGGGCCCGAGCGGCTCCTCCCCCGACGCAGGCAAGGTTACACCTCTCCTCCCTACGCCTGTCAGCGAACAGCTGGACTTCTCTGGTTACATGTGTGCAACCATTTAAAAAAAACATCCAGGCTGGCTTACTCAGCAGATTATAAAAGAGTGATTTACAAAATGCGGCTTTCTTCCAGATCAGCCTGTGCCGTTGTATTTATGTGACTGAAGGTCTCGGCTGATCCCTACTTTTCTTGTGCAGCCAAGAGCAGCAGCAACAGCCACGGCCACTACAATACTGTAAGTCACTGGGAACGTTTTTTTCTCTCAGTTTGGAAGGGGTTGGCGTTTGGCATATCAGATCCATAACATTTGCCATATTTTTCTAGCATAGAAAATGAAGAGTATCTTCTGCTGGGGCTGTGACTGTGCTGCCCTGCAAGATGCAGCAGCAGCAGCGTGGTGCCTGTTTTATAACAGCAGCATGAATGAATGATGCAATCATGCAGGGGGGAAGCATCATCATTTTGTCAGGACAAGCAAGAGGGGATTGGAGAGTTGGGAGGTGTATGTCAACATCCACCAGGTTCCTTTTCAACTGCTTTTTAAAAGGTGCTTAAATAAATTCACTGTTAGGCACTGCTATTCAGATATTACTGTATAGCTGCAAACAATTCATCTCTTGACTTGCATACAGGTTTGTATTACTACCTTTAAAACCTGAACAGAAAACCAGGAAGTGTGAAGCAAGCTGAATCTTTCTATTCTTACACTGAAAACCACAGAAACTCACAATTATGGATGGATGGGTTGAACTTTTAGAGAGTAGTACTTGCAGGGATATAAACAACAGTCACAATTTGCTTAAATATAACTAATCTGCTTAAATGTATCCCCTTTCCTCTAAAGCTTTCAAAACATGTTGCTAACACTGAGAATTAAACCTCAGCATAGAAAAGCTGTATTACTATATTATTCCCATTTTACAGACATAGGACTAGAAACAATGAGGATTAAGTGGTTTCTTTAAACTAATACCATGGAAACACTCCTGTGAACATTCTTACAAAAGCAGGACCAGTCCTGTAGTGGGAACAGGTCCTGAGAAAAGTTTCGAGAACTATTTTCTCCAAATCCCTTACTCTAAGCAAGTTTCCCTTCAATAAAACAGAAACAGTTTAACGTGGTTGCATTTCTGTTAATCTCACTGCATGTTTAATGCAGTGTTATTCTGCTACGGGGATGTATCTCAGTGTATCTCAGTGAAGTGCTCACTCTCACCTTCTTGAATGGGAAAGTGAATCAGAAACAGCAGAGGCTGTTTGCAAACTGTAGGAGATTTCTTAAGTGATCTGTTTCAAAAGATATTTTGGGTGATATTTCATTAAGATTCACTTAATCTTAATTTTTTCACAGCAGTAAATGTGAACATAATGCAAAGTAGCAGCGTGGCAGCACTTCTGAAAGCTGGAATATGATAACAAGTGAAGTCTAGTCACAATGAGGATTTTGAGATCTCGTCAAGATCTCATCAAAATATACCAGCCCCAGAACACCTGGAGTTCTGAGTACCGTTTGCTTGTTCCTTTTGCATTATATGTAGCAGACACTGCGGATGTTTCAGTTTTTCCCAGTGCAGCAAGCGCCCTTCTTTGAAGGGTCAGCAAACAGCAAAGATTTCAGTTGTTTTCCTGTGACAGGTGGTCTTACATAATTCCTGTGCTTGCTTCTGTGACTCCACCCTCTCTGTTACAAAACAGAACTATTTCTTGTGGAAATGCCTTTTTTTTTTTTCCCCCCCAAATGGCCTAATGAAGTACTTCGTAGTCTGAAGACAAGGACATCTCATGGGAATTCCACTTTTCCCTTGATTTTCTTCTTCTCCATCTTTATCTGAAGTTTCACTCTACCTCTCTCCCTCTGTCACTCTCTTCTCATTTCTTTTCTAGTCACTTCTTTGCCCATTGTTTCTTCTCTTCCCCATTTTCTTCTTTTCAGCTTTTCCCCACAATATTTTATTATGAGACCTGTTGAAATGTTTGCTGCTTGGATGCTTTTCCCACATGCTAATAACAGGATAGGAATAGATTACCTATCTGAAATTAAATGGCAGAAACATCAGAGATTTTCTACCCATGTTTTTAATATGGAGACAGAACTCATTATTTATGGGAATTTCTTTTTTCTTACCATCTCATTTAAACATTGACGCATTTAAGCAATCAGATGCCCTGTATTTCAGAGTAATTAATCTCTGCCAACTGTAGAGGCCTATACCGCTCTGGAATAAAAAATTGCTGTTCTCTTACTACAGCTGTTAGAGTTTTGTCCATAGAGAGGTTTTACACAGCTTCAATTCTTTTTGCTTATGTTTCCAAGTGACACGTACCTGTGGACAAGCTACTGTGTCTGTCCTTAATTCCTATGTGCCCTTACTCGGAGGTGAATTCTAGGCAGCTTCCTGGTAGACAACATGCCAGGATGGCCCAGTGAAAATTTTAAAAACAAGGGAAGGAGCAGAACCTCTCCTGCTTGTATTTTCCCCCACTCCTGTTGCCCATTACTCAATCACTAATAACCTTCCCTTATGCTCTCATCTACCCTTAGGGCTGGGAAAAAAGTTTCACAAGTTACTGGAATTGGCATGTTACCATTTTGGAATGGCATTTGCCAGCCTCTGGAGCTGATGGTGACCCCTGGAGCTCTGCCAACAAGGGCAGAAGAACCTTATTTCACTCCACGTGAACCAACTTTAACTCCTAAAATTTACTTTTCCCACCAGCAAGACTCCCTGCAATACATAGGTTCTCCTCTTTGCTCCAGTATGAGCTTCCCAACTTTACAGTTCATCACAAGTTCTCCAACATGTGTGACGATACATTAGCCAACACCAGGTCTGTGTTTTCCAGAACTCAGTGCACAGCTATAGCAGAAAGTGGAAAGATTTTAGCAGGTCACAGACCGAGGGAGATCAGGAACTTCTGATGGTTTCTGCATTTCAAAACGCAATTCTTCCCTTCCAACATATCATTTTTAGGCACTATAAACCACAGCTTTTGAAACTCTCTTGAAAAGGTTATTGTACGGAACACAGAGAGGACAGGCTTAATTCCAACCATGACTCCACAACTGGTAATTCTTCCTCTAACTTGTCTATTTGTCCATCAAAGTGCAAAGTCCACCACAGTGGTGGTCTCATCATTGTAAGGAGCATCCAGAAGGGAAAGGAGTATGGGAAATGTGGATACCAGAGAGAAGGAAAAGTTAATGTCTCCTCCTTCCTGCTCCCAATGTGTGTTTCTAGTGATAACATTTTTCTCAGAGGGATTAAAATTTTGAAGACGTGTATCCAGAAACATATTTCAGGTTCTCGCCAAGAAATCACATCACAGTGCGGTGTCCCTACAGAGTGACATTGCATCATAATGTGGTAATGTTGCAGTGCAGCCCCAGGTTAGCATGGGGCAATGTGATGGCTTTGCATAATAAGGAATCAGTGTTGGAACACTGTGACGCAGATGTCATGCCACAGTGATGCAACAAGTTTGTTCAGTAGAGCAAATCTTTAAAATTGGCACCAAACCCATGGCTGAATTTTTGGTGGACTTTATAATTTCCAGTAGGCTGGAAAAAATTAACATCCTGGCATTTAAAAAATGTTAGTGGATTTTATTTTTTTTTTAATTCCACAGCACAAATATATCTAGCAAATGGCTCTCAAGGCCTGCCCTAAAGTCAAAGCTGTCCTGCTCAAAAAATCAAAATCTTCCACTGAAAATACAAACACAGTGCTGTGGAGCCAATGTCAAGTCAAGGCTAACGCAAAGTAAACTTGGAATTCACGTGTCACCTGTCCACCCACTGCCAAGTCTTAGCTCAGAACCAGTGTCTGTCAGAGGGAAGTTTTTATGTCCCGTGGCCACTTAAGAGAGAGAGGTTTCTCTTACGTGCCGTGCTGATGGCATATAACTATTTCTTATATGTACAGTGCTGTCTTTACAGAAAAATATAAAAAAACATGTGTTGTCTGCAGCAAATAATTCTTCAGTGATGGTTCTAAGGCTAGACCAGGGTTTTACAGTATGTCTGTGCACGGAACAGCTGTGACGCACCAAGAGCAGAGAACTGTCAAACTATGGTTCAGTCCTTGTTTCTGCCCTTCCCAGCGATAGAGTTTGTAAAAGCCCTTTTTTGGAATATCTCCTGTTTACTGCGTACCCACTCACCTTTGCTTTCTGGCACACTGGAGAGGTTGAGCCCAGGCTCTGTCCTACCTTCCCACACCTAAACCGAATGCACAGGAGGGAAGTATGGGCCAAGTGATACCTGCTCTCCCATTCTCACTCACACCTGCAGTGCAGATGAGCACTGAGTAAGCTACTGTGCCACCTTGTCAGCCTTGTGCCAAAGCCACAAACTCACTTTGGTTACTATAGTAGTGTATTCACACCAAAAAACTCAAGAATAGCTAGAACGAGCCTTTCAAACAGTACTGTTGCATACCTGCCTTTGGATAGCTTTGCCTTTAATGCGACTTGCTCTGTCTGTTTCTTGCTCTTCCGTATCTACCTGTTTGTTAAACAGAGATTCTCTCATACAAATCCGGCTCTTAGCTGTTCAGAACAGGTTTCACCGCTTAGGTTTGGTGGCTTCATTTATACAGACTTTTACCTTTCAATGAAGGACGGGAGTATTCTTTTATTCTATACACGTGAACAGATGAGTGTGTGTTCTATGCATTTTTTCAGCGATTATTGTAATTTTTCATAAAGACTTTTGTATCCCAATATTCATCATATGCTTACTAGTCGTGGGAATAGAACCAAAGGTTCCCGTTCCTGCTTTGACCATTAACTATTTAGTTGTGATCTCTCAGTGAGCACACAGAAGTCACCTCAGGAAACAGGACTGGTGTTTACCATGTGTGATCCCTGGATGACTCCTGTCTGGCAGTGAGCTCCATCAGTACCTATCAACTCCTGTACTTTTCCACAGCAAGGTACATAGTGATCATCTTCTCCATCTTCACGCCATGTCTTTTGTATCTGTGGGCACAAAGTTTGTCCAAAAAGGGCAAAAAATGAATGTTTTGTGGGAACTTGTGTGTGTAAGACCTCTCACCATCAAAATTCACATGATATATAGGAAAAAAACAATTAGCTTAGTGAGATAAGAACAAAAGATGAAGGTATAACACAACGAAGGTGTATAACATGCTGTTTGATGGTATTTTTTCCCTGCCCCAGAAAAAGTGAGAACCTGCTACCCAGATCAATTATACAATATGTATCCTGAGAGACGTCTAAGACATTAGAAGAGACAACCAAACAAAAACTTTTACAAAAATGTGGGAAGTGAGATAGATAGAAAGCTGTTATTTCTGTCTAAATATACAGATTGGTAAATAGTAAAGCCCACACTGAATTCCCTTATGAAAGGCTGAAGCACAAGATGAGTAGGGTAGAGTAAGAAAATACTTGATTAACACCTCATGCTTCTGATCTGCAGAAGTGCTCAACATTTAAGTGGACAGATCTAAAAAGGAAGAAAATAAACTTTTGTCAGGCATTGTTATGGAAAAAGTTGTGTCATGATCTGATATCTTAATGGGTTGAGTGAAGTTCTCAAAGCTCAAGACTTTAATGGATTTTATAAAAGACTAATTCCCAATGCTAATGGCCAGATCTTCTATGCATTCATAGATGATGAGAATATTTAGTTTGTATTAATCAGGACATAGAAAGGATCTAAACCTTCATGATTTAGAGACAACCACTCACTGATAGGTTTAAGATAGTTATGTCTACTACAGTCAAGCAAATCCTTAAAGGCTGGGTGTCTTTTACATCCCCTGGAGCAACTAATTTGACACACTATGGGTCTGAAGAGAAATCAAGATCCATTGGAGCAGTGAGGGCAAGATGAGACAGAGAATTGCAAGTCCCACGCAGCAGTTGGCAGTCTGATGGTTCAGCAAATGCCAAGTATTACAACCTTGAACCCCATGTGAACATCAATGGGCCGACCCTACAGAGAGCAAATCAGCAACTGACCAAAGCTCCACGGCCCACCCGTAACGTAAATTGAACATCATAGGCAGCAACAGCAGAGAGCAAATCAGCAACCGAGCCAGACCTCCGCCACCACTTACACTCTTTGATAAAAGCTGGCTACCAGGCTGTGCTCGTCCCTACTCGCAAGAACCAGATCAGTTGCACCAATGGCTCAAGACGGAGTGCAGTACTGTCACTCAGAGAAAGACTTTATCTTGTCCCCTCACAGTAAGAAGGTTCCTAAAAGGATGGCGTCCCTCTTGGAGATGAAAGAAATCTTCCGCAATGCTGATGCAGTATGCTTTGATGTGGACAGTACAGTCATCAGGGAAGAAGGCATTGATGAGCTTGCGAAGTTCTGTGGAGTCGGAGATGCCGTCGCAGAGATGTATGTATATTTGCTGTTTACTTCATAGGAATAGTAGTAAAAGATAAGCATGGATAAGGTTAATCTGTGACAATGAATTTACAATAGGGATTAATTCAAGTCTGTCATAGGATATTATTACAGTTTAAAAAGGATTTGGGGAATAATAAGTAGAATTAATGCATAATGAAGCAACTTCTTTCGGAACTGTGAAGCCACTCAACAAAACTATACCAACATAAATTCTCTAATGTAAATCTTTTCAGTAGCCCTCATCGTTAAACTTGGCTAAGCACTAGCAAACCTTATTATGAGATGGAGGAGAGGGGACAACTCTCTTAACACTTCTCTGAGGCTGGTGTTATTTCCATTGAAGCTTGTAGCAGAAGTTCTGTTACTTTCAGAGAATGGCACCTGGGCTGTAGTTTAGGAATACTGTTCCCAGTGGCTCAGATGCACTCACAGAGGGAATGAAGCAGTTTTCCTTTGCCTCACTGGTTCTCAGAAGAGCTCTGATCTGTGGAGATCTTCTACCAGTGTTGCTACCAGTCTTTTCAGTGTACCAGTCTTCTCCATTACCACATAAATATGGTATAACCTAGAACCTATGGTCTCTTACCGTGTTCCTTGTTATTCTTCTTTAATTAACTGTTCTCGGGAGAAGCCTCAACTTGTTAAGTGTCACTGATTTGCTTTCTTTGGATCACAATTTAGGACCCGCAGAGCTATGGGTGGCACTGTGACATTCAAAGCAGCTTTAACGGCACGACTAGGTCTCATACGTCCCTCCTATGAGCAAGTCCAGAAATTAATATCTGACAACCCACCTCAGCTAACACCAGGAATAAGGTAAGAAGAATTTCAAATGATCTAACAAAAAAGTCTTCCAAAAACACATGGCATAAAGCAACAAAATTCTGTGACATTAGTGAGGCTGTAAGACCATAGAGCTGGTTTAGATTGTGTTCCTACCCCATTTCCATGTTGTTTGTGTACAAAGCTTATATCAGGAGCTTATAATGGCCTCAGTCCATGTCAAGTGGCTAAGCAGCCATGTAAAAAGAAAACAGTCCTAGGTATTAACTGGTGTTTTGGCTGCCAAGCTCAAATTCTGGCTCGAGGATTAAACGGGCATGGAAAATAATCTGTTCAATCACATCTGCTTTTTCATGGGTGACAGAACTGGGAAGAGATTTAATACGTAGTATCAACTACGGGCTTGGTCTGTTCTGCAATTATATTACCTCTCTCTTACACTTCTGTGTGCAGTCGCACCCCTGGACTCAGCTTAGGGGGTCCATTGTTCAGAGCTACCCATTCTGTACTGAAGTCCCTAAAAAAAGTATAAAAAAATAATTAAGGGGAAATACATCTATATATGCCTGTATTCATTCATCTTTGGGTTTGGAATAAACTTTAACTATTTAAACTGAAAAGTGGGTTGTTTTGTTTTGTTTTTTTTTCCCTATTCAAATTGT
The DNA here is from genome assembly GCA_013397275.1 of Burhinus bistriatus. Lineage (NCBI taxonomy): Eukaryota > Metazoa > Chordata > Aves > Charadriiformes > Burhinidae > Burhinus > Burhinus bistriatus. Next base: position 76,748 of record VYXH01008891.1, read on the forward strand.
TTCAAACAATTGAAAATAATTCCTTTACTACAAAATCTGGCCATAGCTTCAAGACTAAAATATTTTTAGCATATAGAGTAGTTTTAGATGATACTGTGCTTCGATTTTCTCCTTGAAATGCAGCGCATCCTCAGCTTTTTCTGTAGAAGGCATAGTTCAATGTAACTACAAAGAGAACATTGTTTCCTTGTTTAGAATCACATGATTTTCCTTTTCATTCCTTCCCTTTCTTCCTCCTTTTCTGTGTAGCCTGCTTTAAGTGTCCACTTTGCTTTTTAGTATTTAGCATTTCTGCTGTTACTGCTACCACTTCCAATGCTCAGCATTGCTGCATGCTGATCTTCCTGCTTCTAAAGCCAAATCCTGCAAAACTTTTAACTGCCTTCAAGCCCCGTTGACATTAACTGCATCTGAAAACTTCTACTTTTTCTGATTCCTTTTCTGTAGCTGGTGTCCTCTTCTAAAGATGGCGTTGATGTCCAGCATCTGGGGAACCAACTCTGAGTTAGAAAATGTTTGCGCTTTGCACACTTTCCAGCCCACTTTTGCATTTTGGTGCAGTGGCTTTATCTCCCCCATATTCCCTACTTTTTTCTGCATTATAGATTATTTTTCTTGCTCTTGTTTTACTTCAGAAAAAAATCTGAACTGGATCTTCTGCCATTTGTTCAAGGGAACTAACGTGAACAGTATGAAAGTGTAAAGAAAACATTTCTAGGGAGTGCCCGTTTCTGAGCAACTAAATACCTGTTTGTCTCTAGATGTGACGATTTTGTTCAGCTCTTTTCAAGCAAGGCGTTTGCACAAAACTTGCAAGGGAAAGAAAAAAAAGCTTTGGGCAGCAGAGGTGGATAGAGCTGGAAAGCAGTACACATCCTAACTAAACTGGAATAACACAAAGCGTGGGCAGGCTCGTTCAGGAAAGATGTATTTTAACTTTCTTGTTACCCCTAGATGCTGCCACACACTCACGCTTGGTGACTGCTCTTTCTTCTCAGGGAGCTGGTGAGCAGGCTTCATCAACGAGGAGTCCAGGTCTTCTTGGTCTCTGGGGGGTTTCAGAGCATCGTGGAGCACGTGGCCTTGCAGCTGAACATTCCAACAGCAAACGTCTTTGCCAACAGGCTGAAGTTTTACTTTAATGGTGAGATTCCCTTAAAGTCTCTTTTCTCTGCTAATTAATGCCACTTTTTTGGTTCCAACTGTCAGATATTGGGCTACAGGTACTGTCCAGCCTACGTGACCTTGTTACCAATGCAGCTAGCTCCAAGTAGGAAAATTGCAAGACCTTACCAAAAACATGAGTTCAGGTAATTTTCCAGATACATGAAATAGAGCTGTAGTTACTTTTTAATTGCAAGCTGTGCCAAAGGTAAAACATGTCACAGTTGCTGACAGCAGAATTTAACTTTCTCTTGCTCCTTCAAGTTAAAAGAGTTTATTACACTTGCCTGCTTTCAGAGGCAAACGTCACTTTCAGGGACTTTGGGGTATGTATGGAGACTGATGTACATTAGCAGAGCTGCTCTGGACTTTAAGCTAGTGTAATCAAGCAGAACTGTAGTTAGTGAGGTTGTTTTTTACTCAGTGCTTCATACACTGTCTATACATCATACTGGATGCTGCTTTTGAAGTGTTTACACCAGAATGACTGGACTCTGACTGGGAATGGATTTGGAACACTACCCATACAGGGTTTCTACTTTTGTCTTAGCATTTCACCTCTTTGAAAATATCCCCACTGAAACTTGGGTAAAATCCTAGTTTTTACACTTACCTTTTAATTACTTCTTTGGGATGCTGATATTGTGAGGCTTACAGGACTGCATGTAATTAGCTGTTTTCTGAAGTAAAGACCATAGGCATATACCTTTCTTCATGTACAAGAAAATATGCTATGTGTCTAACTTGTCCTTCCACTGTGTTCTAGGAGAATACGCAGGATTTGATGAAACACAACCAACAGCTGAATCAGGGGGGAAAGGAAAGGTTATTAGTCATCTGAAGGAACAGTTCCACTTCAAGAAAGTAGTTATGATTGGTGATGGAGCTACAGACATGGAAGCCTGTCCCCCTGCTGTAAGTATTAAAGAACTGGAATTCTAAATTCCTTTTGAGCAAATCTTTTGGGGGAAAAAAGTGTGGTTTGAATTCTTTATAGGACTTCAGAGAAGATCTTTAGCACTTCCCACAGCCTAAGAGAGATCAGTGTAGGTAGTTTTCCTCTAGAAAGGCTGCATCACGCAATGGTCGATTTCCCTCGGCTCAGACAATCTCAGTAAGGGCGTCACTCTTTAAGTCGGGGTGCTGGCTGGGTCCAGCAGGACTGTGTAACAGTCTAGCGACCTGTCTCAAATCAAGCTGATACTATCACGTCTGCCTTTCCCCACTATGTCCCCGCAGTAAGTGCTTTCTTCTGTGCAGAGGTCTTACCCTACGAAGATCCTGGTTTTGAACGCTGATTAGTGGTGCTTACCGTGAAGGTCTGGCACAGATCTGGTGGACATTTACCTGATATTGGCCTGCTAAGAGGGTTCATCTCAGTGTACAGTGATGATACCTTTCAAGACAGCAGCCCTGACAGGGTGAAGTAATAAAAAAAATGAATAGAAAGACAACTTTTATAAATGGTCATTTAACAGAGATCTTAATACCATCTCCCCTTTAGTGCCTTTCTCTACATAAAAGTACCACAATACCCATTCTTCACCAATGCTGAGGGACAGATATCCCAGTGCAGGGAAATGCACAGGAACAATCTCTGAGGGCTACTGCTGATGAGAGTTAGGACAGCTGGTCCTTTACTGTTAAATATGTGCATGACCAAAGCAGCTTAGTATTTGCTTAATGCTTTCTACCTAAAGGCAAAAAAGAAGCAGTGGAAATTTTAAACACTGCAGTTTCACTGCAGATGGTTTTCTGAGATGTAGAAATGATTTGTTCCTGGTTAATGATTGAAGACGTGGTTAATGTTTACTTTTGGTATCTATCAAATGAGATAAACAGAGTTAAGATAAACAGTATAGGAGTAATTGTGAGATGCTGCATGCACATTCGAATGTTAACTCATTCTTGCATATGAAGGCTTTATGTTGCATCACACTTCCATCAGATTTTCAGTAAAATCTCAGATCTGAACAATCTTGAAGTTGCGAGACACCGAGACACAACTTTCCTATTGGAAAAAAACTCTAATAACCAAAGTGGTGAAAAATTAAATGTTAATGAAGTTCTTGTTAATAAATATGAAAAATGAACATGCAAAGTAAAATAGGGTAAGAGGCAGGGAGGAATATCATAATTTTAAAATCCAATCTTAAAACCAAACTTAATTGCTGAGAAGCTCCATTCCTTACATGGGACTGCAATAATGTATGTGCCCATTCTTTCTGTTCTACCAGGACTGCTTCATTGGGTTTGGAGGAAATGTCATCAGAAAGCAAGTAAAGGAGAAGGCTAAATGGTACATTACTCACTTTGATGAATTGCTAAAGGAACTGGAAGAACGATAAATTATACAGTAAAATAATATATTTAACAACTATAAATCCATTATACAATGCAATTAAACATATATTTGTTTGCAAAGTTGTGTTCTGGATTTTTTAATGATTCTGGGTGTTGGGTACCTTCAACTCTGGCCTGAAACTCGTGTTGCAAATGGCACCACTCTACTCAAATACTTTGTAATGAAAATGATAAGGTTTTTTAAACATCTTTCCAAGGTGGAAGAAGTCAGTTGATTATTCATTCACAAGTGAAGACCAAAGGTAGGAAATTATCAGTAAGTTAAAAATACCTTAATGGATTTGCCCCTGGTCAATATTGCGTATCTATTGTTTCAGACTCATTGAAGCTAATACCTCTACTTGTTTTGGGTGGCAATAGAAGAAGGGGCCACAAACGAGAAGTTTGTCTGATCAATAATAATACATAACAATAATATAGTCTAAAAGGTAAACAGTATGGTAAGTACTTTCCATTCCAAAGAATCCCAGAACTAGATTAAACAGTGAACAGATATGTAGGAAACATTACTAAGTGTCTCTCATTTCGTTAAAATATGGCTACAGGAGAACCTGAGATCTCATCTGTTGCTCAACATCACTGTTACTCAACCTGTAGTCTGAAAGACATGAGATGCATGCAAATCTGAGATATATGCAATATTCATCAGTGTCCAAGAAGCATATTTTAAGGCGAGTGATATAGTGGTTTCCATACTTCATTAAAACACTGAACTAAACTCCAAAATGGTGATTTTGTGAAATGGTCACACTGTTTACTTAACTGTTTTATTTATTTAACAATCCACCCCCATCAACATATAACTGGATGGAAGCTAATCCATCAACCTTTAAAAAAAGGGTCTACTGATTAATAAAATACTGGGAAACTTACCTAGTTTCTTCCTCTGCCTCAAGTGTGGATCAACCACCCTTAAACTGTTTGTGCTAGAAATAAGTCTAACCTGTTCCAAGTAAGTACGTCTCTGAGCTTCAGACAATGATTCCTCGTTTCTTAAGGATTTGTCTTTTGTGGGTGCAGTGTCTGATCCAAGAGGATCCTTATACAGAACACACTTGATAAATGCTGCCTTTTTGTCAGCAAGTTCCTGACAACTCCTCTGTCTTTTTAACCAGCTTTGCTGACACATCATGGTACTTTTATTTCCCTGACTTACAAGAATCTCATCTCTGATAATGTGAAAAGCTTTACTAATGTCAAAATATATGTCACATCTTCCGCTTCCTCCCATCAACGTAATACCATCACAGGAGAAAGATGGATTGATATGACATGATCTGTCCTGGTAAAAAATCCATGCAGGCTCTTATTTTCTGGGTGCTTACAAATAGTGTCAGTATTCTTCTGAAATGGAAGGTTAGGCCAAGTGTGATAATTCTCTTTCATCCTACCACACACTTCAGAGATAGGAAGAGAAACAAGCGATGTGCCTACCTCCCAAAACCTTACACTCTCTCCACAAGATAATCACAAGTTTTCACAACTTGCACTAGATTTCCTTAATTTAGTAAGATTCCAGTCAAGGTGCAGTAAGACAGCTCCTGTCCAACTGTTTAAGCATCACCAACAATTAAAACAAATACTGGTTCTCTCCATTTTCCGACATCATCAGAAAGGATATAGGGGCAAGAGGCGTTAACAAAGCCCCAGAGTGTGATGAATGACAGTTCTCAGTGACGCCACCTAATGTTTGGCAAAAAACTAAGGCAATAATTGCGTGAAGTTACAACAGCATTTAAATACTAGTGAAGTAGAACGGTTAAAAGAAAACAAATCCAGAAACAAACCTCTGATGGCTTTTCAGAGAAAGGCAGGCATATGAACAGCTACACTGAGTATCTGTGCACAGAGTTTAAAAACCTTCACAAAAGCCAAGACAGACAATAGTTGGCAGTCTGCTCACCAGAACTCTTCTGGGAGTATTAAACATGATCTCTTTTAAATTCTTCCTGAGAAAAAACTCAGCCAGCTCCAAGGGCAGCTCATGTACAATCATGCTTTTGTTTAGGCAAGACTGCATGAGTAGGACAAGTATAACCTCTTTCTGCCCTCATTCAGTGTGTTCCTCTGCAATTCTACAGTTATGAAACAAAAGAGAAGTTTCTGTTTGCTGCAGTTTTCTACTGAATGAAAAGGCCACTAAAAAAAAAAATAATCTGACATCCAGCTAATCTGCTATAGTGACGGGCCCTGATCCTACAAACACTGTGACATGCTTCGCTTCAAGTATATGTAATTTCACTAATGCCACAGTCAGAAGACGGTGCAGGAGGCTCTGTGCCACAGAGATGTTAACATTCACAGCAGTATCTCCTGCCAGTCTGAGTGCTATGGAAACACGGCGTTGTGCCAACGATTTCACAAGAGCTCTTTAGGTCTGACTGGTTTGAAAAAAAAAATACCTCCCCTCTTCCACTGGGCAAATATCAAACCTGACCTCTAGTCCAGGAGGTACCAAAAGGATTACTTAGTGTAGTGAGTGGCTAAGCTCTTTTGTCTGTAAAATACTGGAAAAAAAATAAGAGAATAAAGCATCGCAAGGGAAGTTCCAGTGGTACAACCAAGGTACCGATTTACCTGAATGTATCCCAACACAGCAGAGCAAAGTCTGGAGAGTAGCACATGTCAGGCAAGTAACAGCTGGTCTTCAGGTGGGTATCCTGACTAAGAGCGTGGGGAGACACACTGCTTCACACAAAACCTTTTATTTTAATGAGGTTACGCAGTGAGGCAGAATTGCTTTAAGTTATATATTCAATTTGCAAGAGGGGACTTCTTAGAAGAACAGTTTGCAGTCTTTTCTAGGAAGACTACAGGACAACTAAACTTGAGTTTTAATTGTGTCTTCATTACGGCGGTACAAGACTTGATAATTACCAGAGACCCTTCCAGGCATTGTTCCCCACTTTCCAACCACTGCAAAGTGACTTCAGTTCTGAACTCTACGAATTCTGCCCTAAGAAATGCTGAAGTATTGCTAGTCAGACTTGGCCATGAAATTAAGAGGGAAAATCACAACAGTGTTCTCAACAGGGGAAAACCAATTTCAGAAAGGGCTCAGGCGAAGGGAAGCAAGGAAAGATTGGCATTACTTATGCACTGTGTTATGGTCGTGAGTTTGCATAGTTATCTGTAACGAAAATAACAGGAACTAATCTCTCTCTGATGACAGCCAAAAGCATGGGTTTGAAGCTCAGAAGGACAGGAGGCACATTCATAATACATTACAACAACACTAGGGGGAATTCAGATCTTAGGTAGCCCATAAAGACTGAAGAGACTTGTACCGTACGATGTCACCCCGCAGAACATGAGCTATTCCTTCGATTTCTTATTCATGCAAAACTTCATGGTCCTTAAGTAACAAGAACTCTGCCTGACTGAATTTAATTCCTGGTGCTCCAGGGTGAAGGTAAGAAACACAGGTTGCATCAGAACCCACAAAATCCTGTAACTCCAAAAATGTTATTTGCCTTTTGTCTCTGACTGAAATTTCTCGTTATGAGGGGTAAGTTACCAGGACAATTCTTCAGGAACAAGAAATATGGGAGGATATTGGGAGAAAAAACAAGGACTGGAAGCTAATATTGTCATAATTTTTTTCCTTTTGCAGCTAAACAGTAGTCCTGAAAGTCTGAAAAAATGACAGCCTGGAATGATAGTACAGTTTGTGCCTAATTTGCAAGAAGGAACAGCTGAAATGATGTACTTGGCCCACTGAGTAAGCCAAGCTGAGAGCTAATACAGTACAGAATTTTACTCAGTAAAATCCCATCATCGGTTGACAACAGGAGGAAAATGTGAAAACAGACAAGAATCAGAGCAAATATTGACTCTGTTCAAGATGAAATTCAAGCGAAGGCAATAACGTGGTGTATTTCACATGGGAAGAAAAGAAGAAATCGGACCTGAAATATTAAGCATAATTTGTGGAGAAAAATCAAAAGGAAAAATATTTTCTATTTATCACCACAGCACTTATGACCTCTAGAACACTTAGCAAAATGGGATGTAATTGAGATATTGTAAATTCATTTTGGAGGAGCCGAGCAGAATATTGGGAAATGCTGTCCCTGACACGGAGAAGTGGTATTGGCTAAGCAAGCTGAAAAACTCTATGCAATTATTCAAATTTTGCACAATAAACACTGCAAGATGAGAGAAAACACAGGTGGTGCAATACATATAAGGTGCCAGTAAAATGTGAAAATTAAAAGGATTTTATTGACTGATATGTTCTTCCTGAAAACTCATTGAAATGTACAAACTGGACATTCAGTAATTGATTTGTACATTCTGTATGTTACACTGAATCTTGCAGCCACTTTAAAGAGAGAACATTATTTTCACTTACAGGATGTTCACATCATTGCAGACACCAAAAGTGTTGATATATTCTAGTCTAAAAGTGAAACCAAAATAGAACTGGACATAATGGTACACCGCTTTATGCCAATCCTATTGACTCAACATGCGCCAGTTTCACACATCAATTCATAAGTACCTACTGTACAGTTAGTGAAACACCCGACCAAGCATATGTCTGAAGTCATGACTGCTTATTAAATTAAACCCCTTTTCCTAGACTTCCAAGTTATTTGTAGAAATAAATGTATTTAACTGAACTTGATTCTCTGCAGAATGTTCAGGCAATCACGTCTTTGAAAACCGTAGGTCATACTTCACAAAATTAATTTCAGGTGTAGATACCTACACAAATGTGCGATTAGTTTCAACAGGCTTCAGAGTCCTTGCGAAACAGAATGCCCTATTCTCTGTCCATACACTATCACCTGACAAACTGTATTATCCTCAATTAATGACTGCCTATTTGTAAATTTAGAGCTACTTACTGATTTCAGGCCTGCTAGAACAGCTAGGTGTATTTCAGAGCTGCCTGAGGGCTTCGGAGCTTCTAATTTCAGAACTCCCACGTTTGTTTTTAAAATCTGCAGCCATTATAATGCTACACAAAGGCCACAGCAACTGTAATGCTCCGTTCTGTGGCTGTTACCGAACACTGGGCATTGTCTATGTAGCAGAAGACACTAAATACTGTATGCCATACTTAACCTGAGGAGCTGTCTCACAGAGGAACTCTTACATGTCTTTGTACTTGTTTTCAATTAACCAACCTTTTAATTACAGTCCTATATTTCTTTTTTTTTCCTGGGACAATCCTAAGAGCAAAAGGTCGTTAGATTCTGAAGAAAAGAGGTCTCTTTTATAAGCTCAATACAGTACTTTTATATTTCTGACTATGATATACAATGTATACCATAAATTAATTTAAGACAAATACTTGTCACTTTTATCTATGTAGGCACAAGTAAATCAGTGACTTTACTGAAGAGGAGAAATCTTCAATGGTATCATGATTCTGGACTCCATTTCCTGAATAAGGGGCACTGAAAAAAATTGAGACAGGGTTTAATTTCACTAACAGAGCTCATTAGCTGTTCTGCACACTCAGTTTGAACAGACATTACTGTCTTCATATTACTCTCCTAGCTAGTGCATGCCAAGTCATCAGTAACCACCAACATTCCCATAACTGAAGCACAGTGGTTTGAGAACAAGTGATTTTTCAATATAATCTGTCTGCTCCTTTGAGGACAAATATTCCTATTCCTTTTCACCGTAATGAAAGTTGTCTCACATTTTTCTGGTATACTTCCTTTGAAACGTACCCTATGGAACCAAAATCTGACATGCTTAGCATACTTCTGTGAGTTTTGTTATGAAAGCTACCTTTGATCTCAAAGATCTCCTGGCTTCTAGTTCCAAAGTCTAAATTCCCTTTTCAAAGGAATGCATTTATCAAGGCTCCCGTATTTCATGAAATATTAGAGGTAATAATTTAATATAAAGATAAATTTCACTACTGGCTCCCTAATTTTTTGGACACTAACGTAAGCATTTACACAAATCTGTTCTTCTACAGGAGAGGAGCTGGTATAAAACCTTAACATTAACGTAGCAATTTTTTAGCAATTAGGCAACTTTTCCAAATTTGTATGATCAACTGCAAAATTCACTTTACAGCTTAGTGAAATGTCCCTCCTTTCCCCTACAGTAGAAAAATTGACACACAGACACACACAGACCACAGATGCAAAACTTTTTATCATCATGCAGTGCAGTGAAGAACAAAAATGATGGCACGCACAGAAGTCTACCTCCAGCATTCCAATGAAGTTAATAGGTTACCTGTGTAATAGACTAGTTCATCCCAGCCAGGTTTATGCCATGCAGCGTTCCTTATATCTTCTCTGGTTTGGAGATCTTTGTAAGCTGGGGAGGGAAAAGAACAAGCATAAAGCTTAGAAGCAACTCCTTTTCCTTCAACATGTGAATAGCTCCCTTCAAAGTATTCTAGTGCGTAATTAGGAGGCTGCAAACACTGGGAAGGAAAAAAGTCAGAAGTTCTCCACAAAAAGGAAAAGCTCCCAAACCAACACAAACAGAAGGAACCGGGGAAGAGAGAGAATCTCTTAAGACACAGGTAAGACGGATAATGCAACAGAATACAGTTCTGCATGAGTGGTGTCAGATTTCTAATGCTGGAATGTAATATTCTTGAGTTGTTGAGATACGAAGATAATACTGCGTATTTTCTAAAATAAGCACTAGACAGCGAGTTTCTTCAAGTTGAAACAGTCCTAACACGTGAAAAGCAGCTATGCGGTTGTGGTGACTAACACAGAGAGAAAGCCAAAACACCATGATGTAGTAATGTAAATAAATACTTGACTTTCCTTTTTGTAGGTGTGATATATGTGGTGCTTGAAACTAAATTGTAGAAACCTGACTTCAGCATGAATGGGGATGGAGAAAAGAGATGGCAGGACATGGCTTGTCATGCTTATGTTACTGAAAGCAAACAAGTAGTCCCTAATAAGAACGGGCCATAAGAAACTGTTGGTGGAAACAGAACAAAACATGAAATGTTCACTTCTGCTTGCTTGTTTGAGATACAAAGTTACCTACACAAAAATTAAGAAAATCAACATTGTTGGTGTAAAACAAAAAAAAGCCTCTTAAGACATTCCTTTGCCTTTTGTAAAAACTTTGTCTCCTGGGCAAAGTCAAGAGTCTGTTACGGGCTGATTCAGTGAGAAAAAAGCAGAGAACACAAACAAATTTACCCCAGAGGTGATGAACCATATAAAGCTGTCCAATTTGTGAGAAAAATCCTCCAACTGCTTCATTATTGTCCTGTCGGAAACGAATTGCACGAGCCCTACAGAAGAGCAAAGCAGCCATTAAAAACAGCAGATCTGGGTAGGAAATAAGTGATAATTGAAAGGAAAGCAGAGTTGAAAGGAAGCCTAAATGTTAAACAGCATTTGCAGTGCACTTCAGTAATTAAAAATGACAAAAAAAATCCACAATACACTGACTTTAAGTACTAATTAATTAAAATATACCTATGTATCTTGCTAAAATGAGTTAAAATTGGAGGCTTACAGTTTCACTAGACTGTGCGTTAATCATTCTTTGTCTTCCACATTAGATCCAGTGTCACAATTGCTGGAACAATGTAAAGTGGCAGGACGTTTTTATAGCAGGTTCTTCTGAAATTAAATCCTTGAGTTTCAGTCATATCATCTTTGCCACACTCATTTACCATAGATTTTGTGGTAGTGGAACACAGCTTTTTTATTCGCAGGGACCTTTGCTATGCAGTTGTCCTATGCAACACTTCATGATTTGTTGTGTAAATAAGATCAATATCTCTTAACTATAAATCTGTTGCATCTTCTAAAACAGACTGGCTACCACTACAGATATGCCTATTTTATAAAAATTCTAAATTCAATTTACTTTATTCAAATTACTGTAATTAAATAATTTATACTGGTGACAACGACACATCTAACAATCCAAGTCCTCACCTTTGTCACTATAATTGAAAACACTCCAATTTATTTAACTATCAACCATTAGAGCTGCATGAATGTAGTGAATGTAAACTGAAAGAAACTATGCATTGGTTTTAAATAAGCCAAAATCAGAAGGATACACTCAAGAGAAGACTGTCTCAAATGCTTTTAACCTATATATTAAAATACCAATGTGCTGCTCAATAGGTTTTCAAGAAGCAACTTGACTTTTAGAGATTAAAAGAGCTGAGACTTAGGTCATTTAAACTAAAAGTAAGTCAGCTTCTAGTGGGGTTTGAAAGACCAACAGAGTATCAAGAAGTTAACCACCACCCTTCACAGAGCAGTGCTTTCTGCTGAAAATAAATGGTTTCTGCTATATCACATTAAACTAAAAGGGTTTGCCAAACCGTGGAGCCCACAATGTTGTTTGCACACAGAATTCCTCTTTTTGTCCTCAAAGAATAAATTAAGGGTCAGAGAACTATCTTACAAGCTGCTTAAGTACAGAAGCAGGCCATTCACTGGGTGACTGAAATGCTTTGGTACCGTTCTGCCACCTCCACTTCATGATTTTTAAACATACATCTCTCAAATAGGAGAATGCAAGTGCTAAAGCAACACTTACCAGTAATTTCCCCACTCAATCATTGTTCCGGGCTACAAAACCAAAACAGACTGTTAAAACTGTAGTCTAAAGAAAGTTAGAATATTTGGACAGTTTTCACAACATTTACATATGTAAAATACTATGTATTAACAAAATCACATTCTTCCAAGCGATAAACGTATTATAATCATCTGTAATTACTCTGTTTACTAACTGTTTTACTTCTTAAGTCATCCTTCAAATGAAAACACAGGGTTTTCAGACCTGCAGATATTAGTATCTTGTTGGAGCCTGCCTTCATTTTGGACCCCACACTTTGACAGCAACAATGACTCAGGACATCAGCTTTGATAAGAACCAGATTTTTAAGATGTCTGTTTTCCATCTACATTGTATAAACATGCTCTGAACATGTTATGACAGCATAGAGCTTAAAAAAAAAAAAAAAAAAAAAAGAAAGAAAAATTTAAACTTACTCTAAGTTGATAGGATCTCAGTTCATAAATATTAGGCCCCTCTCTGGGAACAGGTTCATTCCAGAAACTAAACTCCAACAATAACTGGTTCTTGCGTGAGAGAAGCATGTTACCTCTTTCTTTGCGAAACTCTGTGAATTCCTAAAAAACAACGCGATCGCTGTCAAATTGTGTATCATGTTTCAACAACAAAAACCAGTATACAATACAGCGGCTTAGATTTTTTTTTTAATGCTATCTTTGGCTTTTGGGACATTGAAATCCTTTAAATTGTAAAGGTATCTAAATTCCCCTGGCATATTGGAAAATGTCAAGTGGCCTGTTTACACAGCACTAAGTGTCAGTGCTTCATAAAGCATTCAGGTATTAAACCACAGTATTACTGAATACAAAGTGATGAGATACTGAAGTAAAAGCGGGTATCCAAATGTGCAGGTTTTTGCTCTGACTATTCTTTGTTCTCTTCCGAGTAAAATAACCAATTCTAACAAAATCAATGCATTTTACCTTATTTTGACGGAGTTTACTCATGACCTCATTCAGAGCTGGATAGCCTCCCTCATATCTCCAGAGATGAACTGAAACAGAAAGAAGGAAGAGTTTTCAGGGATGTCACAGACCAATACTAAATCTTACGGAATATAACAGTATAAAATGTTCTTCATACTACAGAATTATACAAAAATAGAAATTGGGCAACAGGTTTAAAAATAGATTTTCATAAAGAAAGCACTACACATTTGAACATTCTAAGCATAATGGAATGATCTGGTTTTTGAAAACGGTTCTCTTGGAAAATTTTGCAATCTACTCTGGAGATAACAGGGAAATTTCTGAAAGGACTTTTTGTTGCCATGCTAGTAAGATGTGATGACTTTACATGACTGTAGTTGAAATTGAGATTCAATTTAAGAGGATGACTTAATTAAAAAAATGTGTTTTATACCAATTACATCTAAGAGCAATAGAGGGGTAAACTTTGTAGTTCAGAAAATTATTCAAGCACAAAGAGCAACACAGTTTCTGTAGGACACAAAAAATGATGCAAATGTTATTTCTGAGGCAAACATTACATTAAAAAAAGCGGAAGATATCTGAACATGCTAGAATTGTTACATTTGCTAGGATTTTCTCCATAAAAACAATTTCAGAACAGGTATCTACATTTGAGTTTTTTCAAAGCATTCTCTCCTTAGTAAATCATAATAAATCCCTTTAATAAATCATAACAAGATTTATTTACAAGCACTTAATATAGCAAGGCAACAATATTTCACCTCAAAGAATCACAAAAACTATTTTCTCTCTTCTAAAGCAGTCCTGTGCCTTTTTTGCAGGAGAGTGAACTGGAGACTAATGTAAGGCACTTCACTATGATAACAGATTCATCCAGTGCGCCTGCTTCTGCTGTCTTATCCCCAGGGCAAATTTGATATATTCACCCAATATTAACACAGCCTGGGCACGAATACTGAACAAGTAAAAACCCCATAATCTGCTTTATTACACTGTGAGAACTGTTGCAATAACATTTTCAAGGCAGGCTATGGATGCAATTACAGATACAGTCTGTATTAATATGTTGAAAAAGTAACGAATGAGACATGGCTAAATATTCTCATTTCAATTGTCTTCATTCCCCAAATTCCCTTAAACTTTTAGAACTGTTTCTCAGACATTCTTTGGTTTATCTACTGTTATTTCTTCGCATTTGTTCAGTGTCAATATTGCAATATGCTTTGAACGAAGGAAAAATTAATGTGTACATGAGTATATTTTTCAGTAACGAAGCAATGACATTGATACTAGCGTAGCTCTAACAATGGAGCTATATAACAAACTATGTAACAAATATCAGTACATCACTCTGTATTCGTGGCTTCCCATTCCTTCAATTTCCCAGAGCCTAGGAAATTTTTCAGGTTTTCTCTCTACACTAGACTCTTCGTAGTTACCTCTGTAGCAGCTCTTCAGTAATTTCTAGTTCCAATATATTTTCAGTCTGCATAGTTAGGCACTATCCTTATATGAACATGAACAGAAACATTTTTACTTTCCTCCAGTAAAGGCCTGGCTTATTGTTGAGTTTACAATGCAATTATTTTTTCAGCTAGCATGAATGATTTGCATTTCATTATCATACAGCAATTACAGTATGAAAGTCTGAGTAAAGCTTTTATATGGCCAATGCAAAATAAACCCTGTCATTGTAAGCCTTTGCCTTTACTCCCAATATTCAGGAACATGATCTGTGCCTGCAAAATATTACAGGACCACATTTTACAAGCATTTCCCAAAACTGTTAACCTACCACCTGGAAAACATGAAAGTGTATTAACAATAGGACAAATTTTAGGAATTAATGCTTTACTGTCAAACTCAACAAGACAAAAAGCAAGCACTGTAAATGTTAATATGACTACTGATAATAGATGCACACACACCCTCACTGTATACATTGCTAAAGGTTTACTGTCAACAGAGATGATTTAAAGAGAAGAAACCTGCCAAGCACACGTTTCACTTGTATGGTTTTACATTCTGTTGTACTTCTATCTCCTACCAGCCTGATCTTGCTCTCCGTACCACGTGTTCCAAGTCCCCACCAGTGCACATGGGTAGTGTTTTTCTTCATGAATCTTTGGCAGCACCTCTTGACTTGAAAACAAGGAATACAGACACTATGTTGCATTTCCTTCAGGGAGGCTACAGTTGATATGTATAACAAATCACCACACGTTTATCATTATGGAATGAAAATTCACAAGCTCTACTTTTCAGAAGAGACAGCTGAAATACAAAAATCTGCTATACAGGGGAAAGACAGCTACAACAGTATGAAAAATTAAGGTGTTACCATTTCTTAGACTGTATGACAAATAAACACCATGGTAGAATTCTTTTGATGCAATAAATTATGTCTATCACCTACAAGGCTACCCAACACATTAGGAAAATAAATATCAGGATGCCTCACAGAAAATGCAGCCTAACTACCTGGGTGACTTGCTTTAGGAAAAGCTTTTCTTCATCAAGGGAGGTAGAATACACAAAAGTAGGAAAGGACAGCCTTATGTGCCAGTTACAATGCTATTAAGTCTGTTGAGCTGAATGAATAAAAACAAGTATTTTGATAGATCAAATGATGACTGTACTTCATTGTATGCAGCCTTATTGCTTTCTACCATTTCAGAAAGTGATCTTAGTTTAAGGCAACTTACCCATTAAAGCATACAGTGAAACTGCCTTAAGAATACCTCCAACACAAAACTTCTGTTTGACTGCTTCCAGTATTTCTAACATTTTTTCAAACTTTAAAAGTGACCTACATTAGCATTAGGAAATTAAGTTTTACCAGTTGCTGACTCGGTTAAGACAGCTTTCATTGCACTTTACTTGGATGCATAAGTCTGCTTGAACTTTGCCTTTTAATATTTTTCCCTGAATAATTACCCCTCTTAGTCAGTTTGGCTCATAGGCAATGAGTCTCTGCACAACATGAAATAATAGGAAGTAGGCTGGTCTTGGGCTGAGAGTCATTAGATACCAGTTTTTCTCTTGATGCTGCCACTGACTTTCTAGACAACCTTGAGCAAATCTCATTACCAATTCGTACCTCAAGATTTCTCACTACATAGTGTAAATAATGACAGAATGACTCTCCAAGGATGTTTTCAAGGATGTTTCACCATCAGTTCGTTTTTGCAAAGCACAATGAGATCCTAGAATGGCAGCTTTTAAACAGGAACGTTAAACTATTACAATAACCCTAAAATATATTTTGTTGCAAATTATAGAAAAAAATGCCCACAGAATACCATATGAACACCATCTTTTTCCTTTTTAAAAATAACTGTTCCTAGTTCTTCAGAAGGGGTCCTTAACCACAGTGATTCACAAAGTACTCTCACAATTGTCTTCATTACGTTATTTCTTTATTAATACATGATGACTAATCCTTATCCTGATCTGATACATAGTAAGGAATTAACCTGTTCATCTTTAATTTAAGGAGAGGAAGGAGGGAAGTTCAGGGAGGCTTAGTTTTCTTTATTACTCCATTCTTAAGTTTTCTCCTTCCCTGGAATATTTAAATTTGCTTTGGTTTGGAAAGAATAAATCTAACCACTCATAATTAATCTGACTGCTGTCAGCAGTTTCCTCCTTTGCTGTTGTCTCTTTATTTGAAAATAAAAGTCTCTGCTTTCACTCAACATTTAGGTAGCTCAGGAGATAGCATGGAGAAGTGGTTCCCTGTTTTGTATAATTGGACATGTTTATATTAAGCTTTTAAACAGAAAGCTGGCTGAATGCTAAATGTGCTTCTCTGTGTATTTGGTTTTTTAAAGAAAAAAGCTAAAAGTACCTTATGATTGAATGTTATTCTAGTGGATTTCTATGTTTGTATAGCAAAAAACCCAGTTTTTGGTTATCTAGCCCCATTTCAAAGCTGAACACATGAAGGCACAGAGATGATAGATGACCTACTCATGTCTGTACAGCCAACCAATAACAGAGTCGAGGACATAAACTGGGAGTCCTGAACTTCTTCCCCACCCTCCAGCCCAGCCAGTGTTCTCACCAATACACCACACTTTAAAAACTGGTTGCATTAGGGTATCATTATGCTAAGAATATTTTGTTTAAGTGACAGGATGATCACTTTCAGTGAGAAAGCACTGCTGTTTTCCAAACCTGTGAGGCTCACTACATTTCCAAATTTAAACATACAGTTCTTGAAAAGGTAGCTGTTCTGGCTCCAGAGGAGTGATTATGAAGGCAGAACAGGACTAATATTTCTGCAATTTCATCCTTAAAGTAGTAAATTCAAATGTTACCAATTCATACATTTCATAAAGTTGTAACTTTTTGGAAAACCCATAACAGTACTGCTCCCTTTGGAGGTTATCACCCCAATGCAAACATCCTATCCAAGGATTTGCATAGCTCTTTAGGAGTAGATCTCAGTAACGTTACTTTTGAAGAAGGATACAGATGTGCTAAGAGAAAGTCAACCCCTGGGTTTTTAAAATCTCCTCCAAGTTATACTTCAATGCAATACTGGCATGCAGTTTTACTTACCAGTGACCTCTCCCTTTACTTCCTGTATGCAGACAATAACCACCCTCAACACATTCCTACATGGCAGCTGGAGTGGGACATGCTAGCATTCCAGGATCTACCCGCATGCACCGGCAATTATAAGACAACTAAGGGAAGGGGGAGAGCTGTTCCAACAAATGTCACCAATGTTTTCACAAAAGGCATCCTAAATTGCAGCTTAGGAAAATGACACCTCCAAGAGGGAAGGCAGGGGGTGAATTGAGTAAGGTATCTTTTGCCATCTCTCTCCAAGAATAATACAAACTATTTAACACCATACCCTGAAAGTAAAAGCAGAATTTTTCCACCTCCTCTCTAAATAATTATGATATTTGCCAATGTTCAGAACAGCTCGTGACCAAATCAACATGTCTAAAATGTGAAAACATAATACACACACTTACCAAAGCTTGTTGTAGGCATCTAGACATTCTGGTTTCACATTGTGAACTGAAACAACAACATTACATGAGAAATGCAGGAACAGAATAAAGAAATGGTAATGTTAAATATAAAAATATCACTCACTCTGTAGTTTATACAGACTGCTGGTCTCTCTTTTGGCTAGAAGGTTGGAGTGAGCATCTTTCCTTGGATCGACTTTGCGAACAAATAGCGATTTTAACCAACTGTCTTCACGAGGTCTGCTAGCTGAAGATACCAGCCCCCTATATATTAACAAGTACATTATACTGTCACTGCGTGTGTCTTGAAAATGCCCACAACGCAGGGAAGATAGGCACAATCACGTTTAATGCAAACAGCATCATAACACACAGTTACATATATGTGTTACTAAAACTTTCCACTGAGCCACTTCCTAGCAAGGTAAAGGCAGTTCTTTCCCTACTGAGATTTACCCTCTCACAGAGCTGAACAGTTAACCATGCACTATCCACTCTTCCTCTTTGTGCACACGGCAGGGAATGGGTGGATGGCTGCTTTTGCTGCCTACTTATCTTCTTTTTAATCAAGTATCTTTGTTCAAGAAGGCTGCGTCTGTCCTGATGTACACACACAAGAGCGAAAAAGAGCAAAAAGACAGCGTGCATAAGGAAGAATTTGTACAGTGTAAATAGGAAAGTAACTGCCATATGTTCCTATGTTGCTTAAATATAGCTCTAAAACAGGAAAAGTTAAATAGTGCATCTTTCAAGAGAAAAAATATAATGGAAGTCTAATTTGGCAAAAATTATGAGTGGCAGGAAACAAACAACCTGCAAATATTTCAATTCCAAATTCTGGCAACTGTAGTGGTACAGATCCACATTTTTTGTACAACATTCACAAATTCCCTTTCTTTGAAACAGCAGAATTTCACTGTCTTTTAAAATCTAATCTTTATGCAGTTTCTGCAAGCACACTTCCAAAATAATACCATTTCCCTTTACACCACAGACTACACAAAAAATTACAATTGATAACTGTGCTTTTTAAAAATGCTGCATTAAAGGAATTATTCTTCTCTTTTCCAGCTGACAGAAGACCCCCCAATCACCAAAAACTGTACAGAAGGACAAGAAAGCTGACGTCTTTAACTGATTCTCTACAATGTATGACAAGGGACCCCAAGCTTAAATGTTTTTTCTTCTTTCTCATAAGAAGCACTTCTTTTAGTTTGCTTCTTTTTGACATGGGGTTTCTGCTGAAAAACTAAAATATTTCTCTGCTATACTAAAAACATGGCACTGCGGCTGGCAATTTAAACCTTTTCCTGCCTCAGAAGTCAACTTTTCACCCTTAATTACAGCCTAGGAAACCCAGAAGACAGCTATCAATCTCCAGCTGTAAAGCTGTCTTTCAGATATCAAATGTTTGTGACAATCGTTCAAGGAAAAAAAATAGGGAAAGAAAATCTCAACTTCCTTTGGGAAAAATATCTTCATGAACATGCCTGTCTGTATGACACAAAAGTAGTTCACGCTAGCAGTGTTTTTCAGAAATCAACCTTTCAGTCCCAATGTCTGAAAATAACATAATGAACTGGTTCACTCTGTGGAAGCAGGATGGAGGAAAGGAAAAGTATTTCACAGCAGAGAAACAATAACAACCAGAAGAACAACTGCAGCTGAGATGACCTTCACTGCTAAGAAGTAATTGGTAAATACCTTATTGGTGTATTTGCTGAAAATGGTGCCTTCTTTGGCCCTAGGCAAACACACAAACGTGTTACTGTGTTGAAAGCTAAGCAGCTATTCCTGAGTACAAGCATTTGGAAGGGCACTCCACGATAAGGCTGTTGCTAGAATAGAGTGTATGCAGCTGCCTGGAGTCGACCTATCTCTAATCTCAGCTGGAGGAGGCGAGTCACAGGTGACTGCAGCTGTGTTGTCACATCTACATCAGGTGCCACAGGAACATAAGCTGTCCCAGATGATAGGGAGTAAACCTCACCTAATAAATCCAAGTTGTCTGAAAAAGCTCCCTTTAAGCAAGCACCGGACAGCCAACAGGGCTCCAGGAGACAGAATTCAATTCCAGTCCTTCACTACTCATTTTTGCAACTCAGAGCTGTTAACTATTGCCATTTCCTCCCCTTTATTAAATAGTTAGCAAACTAATATTTAGAAAGCTATTCTATGAGGATTATTGTTTGCAGCAAACTTTGAAGATGAAAGAGACAAATAATCACAATGCTTTTTTTGTGGACAAGCTTTACCAGCAGCAAGAGTAAGCTGGAGTTATGGGGATAAGCAAATTCCTTTGCTATTAGGAGAGTCTCATGACTTGAATGTTAAACTGCACCTGAAACTGGAGGTATATTTAATTTTCAATACAATGAAATGAGTAATAGTTTACATTTATGGAAAATCTTTTACCCACCAACTGTAAAGTTCCTTATGAACAATGACTAACAAATCATGACTATCCATCTAAATATACACTTTACTTAGAATGGTAACAGCTGAAGTTTATTAAAACAGATATTCAGTGCACCCAACCTGAGATGCTAGGGCCTTGTTTTAAATTCATATCCTTAGCGAAGTCCTACACTACTGATGTCATTCTAGACACCCACAAACCAAGCAGCCCTGAACTGATTACCAGTTCACTTGTGTGGGTAATATGTGCTAAGATTAGATCTGGAAGAGTAGGGACTAAATTCATGTCTTTGGACTGCCAGTTGCAATCATCCACCACAAATTAGTTCAAAACTAATCCATCATCCAAAAGATCTACTTTTAACTAATTTCCTAATATTATGCCCCACAATATTATAATACCTATTCCGGGTGAAACAGATATTAGATCCAAATTGTTCCAAAACCAAATACCACCAATAAAAATGTGAATATACACATAAAATGAACGTATATGGAATTACCATCACACTTCACACTTCTTTATTTTCTGGGAATGATACTTACTAAAGAGAGTTTTCATGCAATATTTTAAGGCACTGCTTGACTTTGCTAGCAAGTTCTTATCCTACAAACATTGCCTGTGGGCTTAGCTTTCTTGCTACAAAGATTGAGCTGTGAACACAAAAGAGTAACACTGAATCGCTTGCTTGTATTAGATTTAAAACGATGGTGAAAACACTTCTATCCCACTTAGCTTCTGCTATAGCACAAAATATAAACCGGGAAGGAGATACCAGGTCAAATATTTAGATTTTGTAGTAACCCATGTCTGCCTGGAAGAGAGAGTAACAACTTGTCTGTAAGTGATAGGTTTTAATCTGTGGTCTAAACAAAGTTTATTTGAAACTAGAAGAACCCCAAACATGCACATAAAATCTCACATTTACTCTCCAAAACTCTCCCCATTCCTGTTTTAAACAGATGCTTGTAGTGATGCCTTTAGTCTTGCGCAGGGGCTGCTGCCCATTCCGAGGCTTGAGACAGCAGCTTTCCCTGTTTCAAAGAAAGGGTAGAAAAAAATGTGTGCAGACCCATCCCAGTTTGGTGACTTCTGTGTCTCCAACACCCAGGGAGCATGTGTGTTTGCTTCCTATACCCCGGACACATGTGTGCACATCTGTGCCCTGAGAGCAGTGTATGTGTGTGTGCACCCTCGCCACCCAGGAGGTGCGTGCACGTGCCTGACCCTTCACGCATCACACGTGGGCATGTAAATGTCCGCACCCCAAAACTTGATGGATGTGTCTGTGCGTGCGCCCTGACACCCGGGGGCTGTATGCACGTGCACACACATCTCAGCCCCTAAGGAAAGTATGAGTACATGTGCCCTGACACCCAAGGGGTGCACGCGTGTGCTGGGTTCCATGCGTAGCTGTGCATCGCGAAGGCAGGAAGATGCTGCTGTGCGCAGCCATGCACCCTGACACTGGGGGAAACACGGACGTTGGCTAGAGGTGAGACCTGGCATCGTGTGTGCGGAGCGGTTGTGTGTCCTGACACCAAGGTGTGGTGGTGCGTGTGCAGCCATGCACCCCAACACCCGAGGACACGAGACGCAGGGTGGCCATGCACCCTGTCGCCTGGAGGGATACCTGGGTGCAGAGCATCCGCACACCCCGACACCAGGAACAGACGCGTGCAGGGTGGCTGTACAGCCCGGCACCCGGCCATAGGTGCCTGTGCACCCTGTTGCCTGCAGGGGCGGGGTGTCCCTGCAGCCTGAGCCCGGGGGACAGGCGACGGGGGGTGGCGGGCACCCCGCCCTCGGCGGGGCAGGGCAGGGCTGCGGCGGGGCGGCTCAGCGATGCGGCCACCTTCCCCACCCAGGGGCGGACTGGGGGGAGGGAGGGGAAGGGGCTGGCCTTGGGGCCCATGACCTTGAAGGACACCCCGAGCGGGTCGCACTGCCCGCCCCGCAGGAGGGCCGCGGGCCCGGCCCGTCAGCTG
>VYXH01008891.1:99352-172602 GCA_013397275.1 Burhinus bistriatus
GGGTGCAGCGCCGCCGGCGGACGCGAGGGGCGCACGGCCGCGGGGGGGGGCGGGACGGGGGCAGTCACAAATGCGCATGCGCAAAGCGCCCCAGGCCAGGCCCCCTTCCCCACCCCGGCCGCTGGGTTTTTGGGGTGAGGCAGCCGTGGTTTAGGGTCTCGCCTGAAAACCACTAAGAGCGAGCCCAGGTATTTATTGAATCTTGTGCAAAAAACTGCTTCTTATTCTCCAAGTGTGTTTTTCACCCACGTGTAGCTGAAATGTTCTCTTCACGCTGTTGCAGCCACAGCGGTATTTACTTTGGCTAAATTGGTGGTGCTTGCTAGCAGCAAATCCTTAAGTAACTTTAAATTAAGAATAAACTTATAATTAGGCTAATAGTTAAAGGACAGTTCTAACAGCAACCAGCCAATCACCACAGAAAACAAGTTAATGAGCAAACCTTGTCTTTCTATGCAGTACATCTAAAATTTAAATCATTTCACTACGCCGTTTCCGTTGCTGTTTTATGATTTTTGTATCAGCACTGAGATTAAGTCAGAGGCTAGCACATGCAATGTGCTTTAGCATCAGTAAAGTACAATGTTGGTGGTGCCTCTTTAAAAAAAGAGTTCAACCTAAAATTGCCATAATTTAAAAAACAAGTTACACTTCGACTAGGTACATTTAACCACATTTTGATCTGACAGCACGTCGAGTTCTCAAGCAATGCTCCCAGAGCCTACTGTACACTGGAAAAAAAGCCTGACAACGTTCTGTGCTGATTTAATCTTAGAAAAAAATAGGACATTTTCACAACTACTCAAGAAAAATCACAGTAGATACAGGGAGAGATGATTTACTTCTAATTAGATGTAGATGCAACTCATTAATCAGACAGGAACCTTTCTCTATTTCTCATAAACATTATACACCTAGTTATTAGAACACCCACATCCCCAGTACTGAGGGTCAAGCTCCTTTACCGCTTGCTCAGATACAACTTAAGTGTCTTTCCTACAGCCCCGGGCCACGTTCCAGCCTGGGTCTGATTTCTCTCAATCTCTGCTAGGGATGAAGTTTCACATTTTACATTCACTCGAGCAGACTTGAGTCAGAGCCCAGGTTTCCTTCCACTTCGATGAGGGCCTTAATCAGCCAGCTAGTTACTAAGTAATTTACATAAACCTAAACCACTTCAACAACACATCAACAAGAATAACCTACAGCCATATGTTTAAGACACTTCCTCAGAGTCCACGTTCACACTACTGATTTACACAGACATTTGAAACAAGGGGTCTTGACATCTCAGCTTATCGATCTGACATGCAGGACAGTAGTTGAGGACTAGCATTCAGAGCAGTATTTTTTGGTTTGAAGCACTGAAGAAAATGTAAGTTTCTCATTCTTCCTGGCCCAAATAATTTGCCAAGTTCAACTGTTCAGTTTGCAGGCAGCTGAAACTGATTTTTTGCAGGTGAAGGAAGTTAAACAGCAAATGATTCACACCACTTTGACAATGGAAGAGAATACAACTGATAGCTTACCAGCATAAGCTGGCTCAGTTTCTTAAAGTAAGATATTTTTAGGTCAAAGGAACTGTGTTCAGATACACCTTGTTTAGCTTCCGATCCTAAATGAAGACCAGTAACATAGGTATACACCTCTAAAATGTTTTCTCATAGCTTTAATATACCGCTCTCCCCCCCATACAGGGACATGGAATGCTGTCCCCACAAATGCTGGGGTTTGAGGCAGATGCCCCTTTAGATCCGAATGAAAAGTCAGCAACACAAGGCTGCTCCAACAGCTGCACACTCTTAGTTTGCTTTATGTCCTGGAAGATAGGACATAAGATCCCCAGAGCTGCAGCAGGATAAAGCAGTCTTTAATCATTAACTGCTATGGCCTTCTAGTTTCATATTAAAGTATGCAGCAAATCAGTACCTGTATCTCTCCCAAAATGTGTTGTTTTAATTAGCTTTTCTGATAAAACTAAATCTAACCATCTTTACTTCTACGGTTTTGGCTTTGTATTCTTATCAGCTTCTATTTCCTGCTGGCAGTTCCAAGAGATCCATCTCTCCCAGAACTACATACTTCCTTTGGACAGGTTACAAAGGCAACCATGCTAAGCTACCCAAGTTTTTATTTTCACCTTACTGCCATTATAAAGGCAAGTGGCTGTGTTTTTGTTAAGAGATTTTGGAAGTTAGAGGATACTGCAATGTGGTACGAGCAACTGTAAGAGGAAATAAGGACACATGCAGGTAGCTGGTTTTAAAATTCTACACTTCCTTTCAAAAAGTTTAATAGCATTATCTTAAGTAATCCTACAAACCGCAAGAGTCTGTCTGAAATACAGACCAATCAAATAACATAATGACCCTCCTATCAAACTTAAACATTATACAGTTATATTCTTGTCTTTCTCAATTCAGAAGAGTCACTCCAAGACAGCAGCTGGCTTTTGAGACTGTCAAGGCTTGGGGCAAAACTACATGCAACAAAACGAAACATTAACACTAAACTCACATTTTCTGTGTTTTCATTTAAAGATTTGAGGTACCTATCAATCTGTAACATCTGTTCTTATAAACAACTATGTTTACTGTTTATTTTGACTACAGATTTCACTGAAACATTAAACATACAACAGCAGCGCCCCAAACATCCCTGACAGAGACAAGCTGAGAAGCCCTCTGTTTAAATATTTTCCCCACTATTTGTCTGTTGAACAAACTTTAAGTTCCTGAAGTTTTTCACTTAGATATGTTGTATCTGCCTCTGTCAGATTTTCCGAATCAGACAGATTTTCAAGGAATCTGGTTCCCGCACAGGGCTTTCCTGTTATTGGATCTATGACTTTTCCAACCTTGAAAACAATTTCAGCCAGTTCATGTTTCACATGTTTGCTCCTTCGCTCAGGCAAAGCTTTCAGAAGAACAATGTCTCCAACAACACACTGCTGCAATGGATCGTGGGCAAAATAGGTTTTTCGTTTGTTAAAGAACTGTAGAAGCAAAAAAGGAAACCTTGGAATTAGATTTCAAAATTGAGCAATTGGCAAATATATAGTTCATATGAAACAAACTAAATTTCACTAAGGACAAGTAAAGTCTTATATATTTTTTAAAATGAGATTCAGTTCGGCTCATGAAGAGAAATGCAACTGTACACTCTACTGTTTTTTCCAAAGAAAGCACAGCACTATCCTTCCCTGACAATCTCTCTGGTCAGGATGCTGTTGCCAACTGAGCCTGTAGAAAGGGAGATGAGGAAGAAAAAGCCAAGTACAAAAAGCTGCTCATAATGAACACATGGATACAGGTAAAAATACCAAGCACTTAACATAGATTCCCTTCCCTAGCATCACCACTTTCCACTGGCCTCTCTGCTCTCTAGTTCCGTCGTGTTAGCCTTTCCTGTCCTTAGGATGCATCACATCAACACTGCTTCAGCAAGACAGCTGACTTGGCTCTTCCAAGCTGAATGAATTTCCTGTGCAGTCCATACTTCAAGAACTGATACTAATTCTTATTCATCCTAACACATCTAAAGTTCATCAAAATACTGATTTCAGTCAGGGCTGAAGTGTGTCATTTGAGAGCTTTCTTGCTCAATTTTTTTCCATATAAAAATTCAGTATTTGTTCTTACTGGAACAACAGAACTCAGAATCTCTCTTTTAAGAAAGAAATTGACAGGTTCTTCTACTGGATGAAGTAGTGGACTGGGATCTGCAAGACCCATTATCTAATCCTGACACTATCCTTAACCTTCTGGTCACCAAAGGCAAGTTATTCCACCCACATATATCACAGTTTCCATATCTAAAAATGGAGAAAATACTAATTTTAGCCTCCCCATTTGAAATGCCTTGACAAGAAGTGATAAATATAAAGCTTGTATAGCACATCACAGTACAGATTCAAATACTAAGTATGCTTACAATTATGCATACAGAAAAACTGCTACAAAATTTATTGTAAAAGTGACTAATATGTCAAGTTTCTAAAACAAAGCATAGCCCAAATCAATATGAAAAATTAAATCTAAATGTGAAACAACAAAAACTTACCTTCTCAACTGAGATCAAATGAAGTGCATTAACAAAGCACTTCAAAGAAATATATTTAGCAGATAATTTGTAAGGAAGTATCCTCGCAACAGACTGCTTTTCATCCTTTGCAGTCATCCCCACAGCCAAATCGTTATGCAAGTTCCTTAAGGAGTTTGCATTATAAAGAGTTATCAAAAACTCTAAGAGTCAAATCAATAAAACATTCCTCCACAGAGTACAAAAATTACCATGCAAGACAAGATGTTAACCAGCTTTTACCTTTAGTAAGTAAGGATCTAGCACAAGCCTTGTCACTCTCACTTTGGCAGTTTTCTGCATTTTGGTTCCTATTACTTTCCCTACTATCCACTTTGCATGGACAGCTCCACGTGGTACAGACATCGTTTAGTTATGGTCATCCAGTGCCTGGCAACAAGCAAGCAGACATGTTATTTTAACAAAAAAACATAACCAGTTTCTGATCAATACCAAAATTATGATTTCCATTTCAGATTAACAGCTTAATTAGGTCATTTTGTTAGAAAAACAGGGCAGATACAAGCAGTTCAAAACTCCATATACTGCACTACCTCAGCCTTGTTTTACAATTTAAGAAAGGATCTGAACACGCCCCCATTACCAGGGCAAGTTACTTCAGGACGGCAGTAAAAATGGACATAATAGCATAAGGATGAGACCTTATCTCAGAAAGTCCACAAAATTCCTTTGAATCATACCAAATGTCACATACACAATACAGAAATGTGTAGCTGTGGAAGTTATTATGATTTTTAACTCATACTCCAGCAGCTGTTTTTGCTGGAGACCTGTTAATCAGGTCTGTGTGTGACCAGAGTTAACCCAAATAGTAAGTAGCCTACAACTTTTGTTCAGGAAGTTATTTGCTTCGGTGTATCTCCTTATTAGCTGAGCTGATGAAACCTCAGGAAGGTAATAAACTTCCAAAAGCATAAATAACATATCAAAGAGTTGTCTGACCTACGTAAGCGTAATCACTTTTGAGTTAGTTCTTTCCTGTAAGTAATTATACTCCATTATCTTATTTGTTTTGTTTAATTAGGGAGAGCTTTCTATACCACTCTCACAAGAGGCATGGGCAAAATAGCTAGCTAAACATTAGAAGGCTTGAACAGATATTAAAATTGATGAAGACTAATGACCTTTTTCTCTCTCACCCAACTATGTTCTATTAAGCACAACTGATACCTGCTGAATTCTCCATCTATCCATTTTGTAAGTTTAAGTGACACCTGCTTTGATGTTGCAACACACCAAAAGAAAAGTTTAGGGATACAGAGACACATCCATAGGATGAAATACTTCAAGCAGCAATACTCAGGGTTGCTTTTACTAGTTTTGACTCAGCTGTATGACCCACGGGGCTGGGGGGAGGGAGTCAGTGTAAGAGGCCCTTATTCTGTAAAACAGGGCTAACCACCACCAACCACAGCGACCAGGGCGGGGAGAGGCAAACGTGTACGAACTAAGCAACACCCACAAAGGAGCTACCAGGAAGACAGGAGGCAGACAGCTGGGCTAAGCGTCTCTCACAGCGAAAAAGAGGAAGTTTAAACAGATTCGGAGCCTGCCTGCCTTCCTTCCGCCCCCCGCCCGGTCTCCACAGCCCTCCGCGCCAGGCCCAGCCTCAACAACCTCCCTGTCAGCGGGGCTGATGGGGAAGGCCCTGTCTCGCAGGCACCAGGCCTCAGCTCAGCTCCTCATCCACCTCCCAGAGAGCACCTCCAAGCCCGGGGATCACCCCGTGCCCAGCACCCCAGGCCACACCGCAACCGCCCCTCAGCCCCTCTCACCGCCGACGCTCCCGCCGCCGCGCCTCAGGGGCCTTAAAGACGCGGAGCCGGAAGGGGCGGGGCCGAAGCCGGAAGAGCCGCGCGGCAGCGGGGCGGGGCCAGCGGCGGGGCAGGGAGGAGCCTCCTGGGAGGATTTAAAGGCGCAGGCAGCCACCCCCGGCTCTGGGAGCAGCGGGTGAGGGAGTGGGGTGGTGGTGGTGTGTCTGTGTGCTGCTCCTGGGGCTGCCTCGGCGCGCAGTGAGAGGCTGAAGCCGGTAGAATTGAGGTTTTCTTCCTCTCCTAGGCTGAGGGGGCGGGGGATCCTGCCTGGGCCTGCAGCTATGGGAGTTGGGGGCCTGGGCCTGTTTCCGCAGGGAGCCACTGTCGGTGGCGAGGCCTGCCCTACCTCTGCCTTCTGTGGGCTCACACAGTTGAATCCAACCTGACTTTTTGGTATGAGTACCTCATCTGGGTGCTGTATTCAGCCGAAAGGTGGTGCGCTGTGGGGCTGGACACAGTCTGCAGCAGGCCTCAGTCTGGAGGCGCTGGCAGGAGGTGAGGAGGCAGAGGTGTGAGGGCTGAGGGGACATTTTACGCTCTGAATTTCAGGGGATGAAGCTGAATGTCAGCGTAGTTTCTTTTTTTGTGGCTGCATGGCACTGAGGTCTGCACAGGAAGTAGTTCTTGTGCCTGTCCACCTGCTGTTAAAGTTAGGTGAATGAGACAAATCTTGGAAGTTTTCCACGTAAATCTGGGCTGATTGTGACATGTATGAAGTGAGGGCTAGCCCGTTGTCCTTGCTTACACATACCCTGGTAGAAATTCAGTTTCTGTAAATCTGTATCTAAAATGGAGGGTTGAAAAAACCCCAAATCTTGCAAACTGAATAATGGCAAAAAAAAGACTGCCATTGCCTTTGAGGTAATGTGCTCCTGGCAGCTCAGGGAGCTTGTGGTCTGTGTTCCTGTGACTTCAGGCTGAGACCATTCCTTTTTTTATTTAAATGTGTTCATTTATCTTCTTCCGCTGGCAAGTATTTTGGCTGCTGCCCACTTTTCAGGCTTGTTCTCTTCATGCATTATTGTCCCATCATCTCTCACCACAGGAACAGGGCAGGTAGGGAATTGTATTTACTTAATAGGACAATGCTGTGCAGCTTCTCTTTTTAAGGTGGCTGGGTATGGTGAGAACAGACTGTTCTTTGTATGGCTGGAGAAACTGTTGAAATAGTTTGATCAAATACTATCAAAGGAGTTACCTGGAAGTTCACTATCGGTTCTTACAGATGCTCAAGTCAAGATTCATGGGCTTCTCCTATTTTAGTGCCTTATTGCTTGAATTGCAGTGGTGAGAAGTTGGGAGGAGTCTTGCTGGCGCAGGCAGGAAATGGTTAAGAGCCTCTCGTATCACCTGGGAAAGCAATTCTTTGATTTTTCAGAGGGCGCTAACATGCTGCAGTTCATAGGAAACAAAGGAAAGGGGATCAAGTATAAAAGTTGTTCTTGGATTTTATTTTCGGTGGCAGAACTTGTGAGGGCTGGATATTGATGTCTGCTGAAAAATATGGAATTTTGGATTAAAATTTTTTTTTCCTTCTTATCCTCATTCAGAAAATGATCTGTGGGGTAAGTCTTGATTCTGACTGGTGACTTTAGATAACTTCTTTCTAGACTGAGAGGTAAGAAGACCCTTTATATTGCTGACCCATTTTAAAACAGTGAATTCTTTGCTTAAATTGTTACTTGGGCAGGGAACACAGGCAGAAGTGTGAGTCAACAACTGTAAAAAGCCCACAAAGCTTTCCTGTATTGTCTGCATTCAGATTGCTTGCATTAATTTCTGAGCTTAAGCATAGAAATTCAGGAACTAGGAGAAACATAATGAGTCAGGGGAATTTGCGATTAAGAGTTGCAGTAAATATTTCAGCAGTGACAGCAGACTTTCAAATTGTACTGGTGTCTATGTTAATGTGCTTTTGCAGTTGATGCTTCAAGCATTTTCTATTGGTGGCTCTTAAAGTACTTCCCATGCCTTGTTTCTTTAAACCACACTGCACTCCCAAGGGGTTTGTATTTCCAGCTCGTGTAAGGACTTTGCTAGCAGATGGTACAGTTGCTGCCTCTGTGCATGCGGGGATCCTTAAGGGCAGGCTGTTTTTGGGGGGATAAGAGAGGGGTTTCACAATTGCCATTAATTCCTAGCCTGTCTGCAGCTGAGACTAAGGAGGTCTCACCTTGGAAAGTGCTGCTGGCTTTTTTGTGTGTGAAAACAGATGCTCTTTCACTTGAGTGTGGCTGACCAAAGTGTGATTGGATGGTAATAGCTCATGCACAGTTGTCACTGAGAGTAAGTGCCATGTGAAGGGAAATCCTGTGGAGAGCCCCGCAAACCATCCATTCACCTTGAAAATGCCAAACTGAAAGTAAATTGTACTCTCACTCTTGGGAATGTTAATTGCAGCTTGTTCATTGAGGTATTTCTCTGTCTAATGTACTGAATTCTGGTGGACTTACTGAGCTTTTGGGGGTAGTGCTGATTTAATTTTCTTCCTCTTTGTACTTTTCAGTTGATACTGAAGTGGTATCCGATGTATGGGTTATTTCCCATTTTGATAAAATGTGCAATGTAGTGGTGTAACACTGCCCATCTAGTGTTGTGATACAGATAAGCATCAGTCCTTGCAAGAGTTGCCTTGCCAGTTCTTCTTGCTATTGCCTGCTGTTCCCAGTTTTGCTCAGGCACTAGTTTCTCCTTGTCAAGAAGGGAGAAGACTATAATCCAGTCAGAGCTGGTGGATATCAGTTCTTTCATCTTGGACATGAACATGCTAAAAGGCAGAGTCAGGACTGTTCAGTTCCTGCAAATTATATTCCTCATCACTGCATTTCTGTTCCCCTCATCAAGCA
The DNA here is from genome assembly GCA_013397275.1 of Burhinus bistriatus. Lineage (NCBI taxonomy): Eukaryota > Metazoa > Chordata > Aves > Charadriiformes > Burhinidae > Burhinus > Burhinus bistriatus. The sequence continues at coordinate 108,114 of VYXH01008891.1, forward strand.
AAGCTTTTATCATCTTTCTGTTGGTTTTCATAAGGTGCAGGAGAAGCTGTGAACATTCACAGCTTCTGAACTATCTGTTCCCAGATTCTGGCTGGACAGGAATCTTTTATCACCCCGCCCTATTTTGGATTAATGTGTTACTTGGTAAGGTTATGACATGCTCTGATCTATCGCATTTTGCTGCTTCTGGGTCTTAAGCTTAGACCCCTCTGGCAACTGTAGAAATAAATCACTGGAGCTCAGTGACAGAAACTCTGTCTTGAAACATACTGCACATGATTCACAGTTAAATGTTGTTACTAGCAGGGATCTAGAAAGCGGATTGCTTTTGCATTTAAACAAAAGATAGCAAACACAGATTGTCTTTTCAGCAGGATTTCTCTTATTTGAAAAAGTTATTTTTCTAAAAACTTGACTGTTAAGTGCTTTTGCTTATGTTGTCAGTATCTGACATTCGTTTAAGCTATTCAGTGTGAAAACCTTTTCTATTCCTTTACCTGTGCTATTGATTAAAATGCAGTTTACATTGCTTGGGAAAATTTGATATTCAAAAATGTCTTTTCACTGTGAGTCAGAATGTACTTTTCCATGGAATAAAAATTCTGGAAAGAAAAAAAATGCTATTGGAAATGTTGAACAAATTACATTGTCGTTTCAACCAGGTTATACAAGAAAAAAGAAAGAACTTCAAAGTAAAAATAAAAGGCTCTGGTGTTTTTGTCATATTTTGAGAAAATTATTACATTCTTCTGCAGTTGTTCAATTGTATCTGTTCAGCATTTTCCATATGAAACTCTTGGAGAATGTTCTGTACTGGCCTTAACTCCAAGTTCCTGTTTAATTCAATTGGCTGTTTTAAATTACCTATTAAAAATGAATTATGAAGCTTTTTTCTCCTTTTGTCTTCAGCCATTGGTGTTTCTTCTACAGCTAATAGAGGAAGGGGTTGTTTCAAGTATTGTATAGTAGTTTGTCGTTCTCATGCTTTAACTGCTGTATCCGATGGTACAATTATTTACAGTAAATCTCAGGTTTTGAAGAAAACTGGACAGGAAAGCCTTTTGGAATGTAACAGGTTAAAATATAATTTTGCTGTTAGCTGTGTTGCAGCTTGCAGATTAGAGATTAAAAAAAAAACCTGGAATAATTACTGCTGTTTTGGATGCCTTTACTTGATGCTCTCCTTGTCAATATTACTGTGGTCACATTACACTGTACTATTATGGTCATTTTTTTGGTTTTTAAATATGCCTTTCCCCTTAATTGAAAACACTTTTCTGTGCTAAATAGAAAAGACCTGAGCTCTGCTCAGTGAGCAATGAAGTGTTGCCTAAATTATAGAGGAAATGCACTCTATGGCAAGATCTGTCTTTCACTGCTCTAAAAAAAATATTCCCTGAGGACAAGGGGGTACTCTGGAGGTGATGGGATTTAGGCTTTGGATATGCCTGTCCCTGAAGCACCCTGGCTTGCACTGATTCTTGGTAGCGTGAACTGGCCTTTCATAGGACTAGTGGCAGGCACCCGCAGAAGGATCAGCTTGGGAAGAATGCTGTGAGGGCGTGCAGTTCCCCCCAGTCTTCAGGTGGGAGCAGATACTGTCACACTGTTTTGGATAGAAGTTCAGAAAGATAGAAGTTCTATCCTATGCTTTTCCAGCATCATAATATTGTTAGTGAATTTTCCTCAGTGTGCAACCTGTCTGCAATTTAATTAAGCCCATTATTACTTGTCCTAACCATTGTGGTCATGAAGAGCAGACATTATAGTGTCTCACCACACTTGTCCCTTCTCTGTACTAACCAGTACTTTCATTTTACCACAGATTATTTTCTAGCCCTTGGATCTCTGCTTTGGATTCTCTCCAGTTAACCATTATCTTTCCTGAAGTGTGTTGCCCCACAACGAACAAGGCTTCACCAGAAGCTGCATCGGAGCCAACTGGAGGGAGAGGACTCCTCAACTGGTCTCAATGGTGTCAGAAAGATGAATTTCCTCCTGACCTTTTCTTCCCCACTCTGAGTTGTCTCAAGTACTTGTTCTCAACTCTGCTGCTGATGTCCATATGATTTGGTAACTAACTCATCTGTTCTCTACCTCAACTTCCCTACAATTTTGAAAAGAAAAACTTCCATATACAGGTTAACTCCTATTTAGCTACTTGAAATTTTTGGATGAGGGGCACATACAAAGTAAGTGGAAAATAATCAGTACGTTTGCAAGCCAATTTAGAGCTCAGCAGAAGCAAAGAAAGGGAGAAGGTATTTTATAAAATCCTGGAAGGTACAGACAAATGGAACTTTTCAGTATAAACTAGAACTTTATTTTGGAATTCCTTAAGGAGAGATTGGAAGTCTGCCACACTGTAAGAGCCTTATATAATAGGAAACCAAGAATGCCTCGGTTGCTTCTTGACCTATATAGTTCACAGATACTAACCAGGTTGTGCAAGTCTGAGCTGTTAATTTTACAAAGTGAAAACAAGAAGAAAACTTTACAGGCTGATTTCCTGTGCTCAGAAATAAACATGAGAGCTGTGTAGTGTGGATTCACACTATCATTTAACCCAAACTTTCAACATTAGGTTTGAATAGTATCCACAGAACCCTCATGGCTGTGGAAGAAGCACATGTCTCATCAATTTTCTTGATGGCATGCAGTCAGTTGCATTTAGAATAGAAGATTTGGGAAGGAATTTTCTGTAGGCTTCTGCAAAATTAAATTCATTTCACTTCAAGAGCTCCACTAGAAAAAATTGTGTTCTAAATAGCTTTCATCATTGTGAGTTAGTATGCCCAGAAGAACAGCGTAAATCCAGCTTAATTTCACAGCGTATATTCTTGGCATTTGTATCATTTTGGGGAGTTAAGTTGTAATTTTGTAAAGAAACTCAATAGGTTAGTTGCTCAAGGAGCCATAACTGATGGAAAATAATTTAGTTGATTTTGCTATCATAAGGTTTTGCTGTGTGATGTAGCTCACTTGGTCTTGGTACATACCGCAGAGACCTTTACTGCAAAAGGGAATTTTGCTGTGATATGTAAAAGGGATGAAGAATGTCATATTTCTGTTGGCATTATTCAAAAGCCAGGTACTACTTTTATGAAACTGTAAACATTCATCTATTGCAGCGTTTTGTTGCAAGAGACTGCTGAATTGCATGTACGTGGGTGATTGTATGGAGCGTGAGGGCTGGATTGGAGGTTCCCTAGATGTCCTCTGCTATAGTGAGAGGCAGGCGTCTGGATCTTGTAATGTGAGGTCTGAATGAAGTTCTTTCTAGTTACTGTAGGAACATAGCATTTGCCAAAGTCTGAGAGGAAAGATGGGAATGATGTTGTGGAGCAACTGATTTTTAAGGAGTAAACTAAATGTTTTGTTTCAAGATCCTTTCTTAGTCTTGGACACAAAAATGCATATTTAAAGGTGACTTTATTCTGCAAGTTTGGACTCATCCTACTTTGGAAACTAGCCAAGAAAATGTTACTGAATTTCCAGCCCTAAATGTAATGCATGTTTGATTTCAGGTGTGGCTGTCCTCATAGACTAAAAAATATGTCCATCCGAGGCCTGAAGAAAAAACAGCCGAAGACTTTTAAAGTCAAAATTATAACAGTGGATGCTGAAATGGAGTTCAGCTGTGAGGTAAGAGTCCTCAGCAGAATGCTAGAAAGATGGAGACTGACCCTTGTATTAGCAAGACATAAATTTGGAAAGTTCAGATTTTCAGTTCATGGATAGTCTTAGAACTGATCTATTATTTTTACAAACAATGGATTACTTGGGTTCAGTTGCATTCTTCTGTTAAACAACTCTGACTATTCAGAATTTAAAGGTGTCTCCATGAAATCCATTTGACTGTGACACAGCTAAATTAGCAGCAGGCCTGCTTTCTTCATAAGCATTCCACACATGATGCAGGCCTTCTTTGTAAGTATACCTACTTCTCCACAAAATTCTTTTCTTTAAGTGACATGGCTCTTTAAGATACTGCTGGCTTGGATAAAGAAGTCTGGTCAGAGCTGTTCCTGACATGTTGCTTATAAAATAATTTATAAAATGGTACTTTTGTGCTCAGTTGATCTGGGACATTCTTTTCAAATGTGATTTGCCATTTGTAAACTCCAGTTTTTCTTCAGCTATAATGGCTGGTTTACAGCTCCGGGCAGAAGAGAAAAATGATCAAATGAAAAAGCTAGCTTTCCTTCTATTAGTTAGGGGTATCTAGTAAATTGGCTAGAGAAATCATGGCTGCAGAATAATATGGAAGAAAACGAATATAGCAAGTGATCAATTGCTAAATGAATCGGGCTGCACTGTTGAGGAGACAGAACTGTGCCTGATTAATTCCTAATCATTCAGCAAAAGAGTTATTTTGAGAAAAGAAGTTAAACTGAGGTCCAATGGGACTGGCAATTCTAATGACAGACTTGACTGTCTTGTGGGATATTTAGTATTTCATTTACTAGGTCCCTCAGACACTGAATAGATTAGTCACGAGCAGTCACAATGATCTAGAATAGTTGCAGGCAGAGTTGTGAAAATACAGGATTTGAAAATTTGATTCAGAGATCAGGGTCCTTGTTATCAAATCCAGCTTGAGGTATTCCATTCTTTGCTATCTCTTTCTTCTTCCCAGATATTGCTCTTTTGCTGGGATGACTTCCTGCTTTCCATCTAAATATTGCCTACAAGTTCTTTTGTTTGCCATTAAGTTTTTAGTGGCTGACCCATGCAATTAGACAAAATAATCTTTTTCACATGTAGCCTAACAAAAGAAACAGATGTGCTGCCTCTTCAGTGAAAAAAATGAGATGTTGTATATGTGTGAATTTTGGGACCTTTAATCAAAGTTTCTGTTCTCTGTGGAGCCAGGCTAGTAAATTACTCTAGAAGACAGGCTTCTGTTTGTTTAAATCAGAGTAGCATAAAGGCTTGGCTTGGTGCCACTGAAGTAACTGAGGTTTATGGAAGATGGATTTGCTTTGATTGTTTGGCATTTGTGCACTGTGCCCTGACACTCCTTTGATTTCCCCTGGCCTTCTCTGTCTCTCCAATTTGTATAAACTATTGAATAAGATTTTTATAAATGTTAATAAAGCCTTGCCGTGTCCTAGGAAATCAATAATACAATCTTCATTCCCTGTGCTCATAAAGTGCATGATGCTGTGGTTAAATGACTGCAGCTGCTCTGTGAATGTTTGGAGGAGAGGAAGAGGAGGTAGAGCATTGTAACTATTGCACATTTGCTGTAGACAGCACTAGGCGTATTTCATTGGAAAGCTACAGCTGAAATAAGAGTTCATAGGAGAAAGGCAAATGGTAGTCTGGTTTGCTTGACTAAAATGTAGCAAATTTGTTCAAGCCTGTTTTTCTTAATTTTCTTTTTCTTTTAGATGAAGTGGAAGGGAAAGGACTTGTTTGATCTGGTGTGCCGAGCGCTTGGTTTAAGGGAGACTTGGTTTTTTGGCTTGCAGTACACAATAAAAGGAATGTGCACCTGGTTAAAGATGGACAAAAAGGTATAGGAAACAAAAAATAACAGCATGGCAATTTTCAACTTATAAAAAGATTTACTTTTTTCAGCACAGGACCTAAATGAATGTGTTATATGACAACTCATGATTTTAGATAGTATAATTTTTTAAGACTAAAGTTTGTGTGTTATTTGGTCTGATTGCTTCTGTCACATTTGGCCTGAAATACCACATGCCAATCACCACAATATGCACTGATTGCTATTACATTAAAGCTCAGCATTGCCTGTCCTTCTAAAATATGGAAAGGCTGCTTTAAATAGATTGTTGGCTGCTTTCTGATTTCNGTACTATTTTTGCTGGTGATTTTATTTTATCTCTAAACAGGTTTTAGATCAAGAAATCCCCAAAGAAGATCCTGTTAGCTTTCATTTTTTGGCCAAATTCTACCCAGAGAAGGTAGAAGAGGAACTATTACAGGAAATAACCCAGCATTTATTCTTCCTTCAGGTCAGGAACAGTTTTTAATCATCAATTCCTTCTGTATTTACCCTAGTCCTTTTGTTTTGTCTTTGATCTTGTTGGCAGCTGTTAGTCTCAGAATGATTCTGCTGGCTTCAGCTGTATCAATGTCTCTGTAAAGATCTCATTTCTATGAAATACAAACATCTCTCATGACTATGGTTTTGTGTACTGCTAAGCTGAATGTTGTTTGCCTTCTGTGGGTTTTTGTTCTCTTGATGGCTTCTCTTACTGTTTGTGCTAGGAATGGGAGTTAAATTGCTGAGACCTGTAGTTTGATGTAAAATGACTTTTACACCTAGCAGTTTGGGTGATAGTTCCACATCTTGATATTCCAGACTTGTTCTGCTCCTATAGTATGTCTTGGGCTGGGGGGGGTGTGGGTGGAAATCCATGCAAAGCTGGCACTGCTTGAAGAACTGTGATGTTTTTGCCCTTACTGGTCACTACTGAGAAGTACAAAGTGAAGCCATCATTTTTATCAGCTTCAGAAGTCAGCTTGAGGGCTGTGTTGTCTGGTCTGCTTGGGCTGTGTCATCTGGTCTGCTCGGGCTGTAGCTAAGGTGGATGAAGAGAGTCTCAACAGTTCCTTGTCATCATTGTCTTAGACCTTCTGGTATAAACTCTTGTGTAATCATTCCCTAACCTAGTTCTTTCAAAATGAGCAGAACTATAAGAGACCTGTTATTAGATGTACGCCCTGTGTGGGGGAGTTGACTACACAAACAATTATGGTGGCAGTTGTGAAGGTGGAGAAGAGGGAAGGAATGGTGATAAGCAGTTGGGGACAATAAGCTTTTTCACCCATATCAGCTGCAGAGGGAACAAGACCTGTAACTGCAGCCTATCCCTGAAACTAAAACTTGAGTCCCTAAAAATAGATCAGATGGTTACTGGGAGATCTTGTTGTGTATGACTGTAGAAGGCACAATCACTGGAAAACAAGAGCTCCTTAACCTGTCCTCCTTAAATGTTCATCTTGGATTGCAGGCAAAAAAGATCATAGAATTTGATAGCCATTCTGAAATAAAGGTTTGTTCACCTAGCAAGTTTCAGAAGGAGTGGAGCAGCATACACAGCAATGACTCAAACAGAAGATTCACTACAATGTGTGATCCTTTTAAAGACGAAGTCTGGAGGCATCATCTTATTGTCTGATAGCCCCTGGATGAGAAGTGCTGTTCCCTTGGTATGGTGCTGGTATTCTTCTGAAACGTCTAGACTTGTACACACTGACTTCTGCCAGTCAAATTAGCCAATTTGACTTGTCTTCCCTACCTCATTGAACCAGGTGCCTGCTACTCATGCTAGCAGAATAAATGCCCAGCCCTGACAAATCTTCATTACAGATAACAGAACGCATTTCAGCTCTGCCATAGGGGTGGCTACTGAGGAGCTGCAGGACAGCACTGCTGAGCTCAAGAGCAGAGCTGTTAGCTGTGTGAACACAGCTTGGTCTGCACACCATGCTGGTTTTTTAAAATTCACAAATTTCCATGAAATGGAAGCCAGTAAAAGTAATAAAGTTAACCCCACACATGCATTGATGCTAGTAGCTTTGCAGAGGCAGCTTTCTTGTTTGCCACTGGGTTTTCTTTTGTCCCAGAAATTGTTAGGGTTCTCTTAGCTCTGCTACAAAGTAGATGAAGGAGCAAATTCTTCGAGTAAAATGTTTCGTTATCAAAGTAAAGATGCATCGACCAGGAAAAGCAATGCTGTAGCTCCATAGCTGCAGCAACAGGCCGTAGCTGTAGCAATAAGTATACAAGCGTTGAATTTTGGATAGTCACTTGTTGGTCACCTGTTTGTTCCAGTGTGTGGACATCCAGCTTCTCTGCTGAGTTGCTGTGGAGTCCTCTGCAAATTACGACCTCCTGGTGCGTTGCTTTATTCTGGTAGCTTTCAGCAGTATGTGTCTGTGCATGTAGATTGGATGTATGGAATATATTCAGTCTGCATCTGTAAATAAACACAGTAAATATACTTGTTCCCTGGGGAGGATGTGTTAATGAAGTAATGAGAAAATGCTGTTGTTCCAAGGGTTAATATACTAACTAGAACTTCATCCAGAACCCTTAACTGCATAGCAATTTGTTTCTTAAGCTAATTTTGGAAAGGAAGGAGAGGGGAGAACTTTTCCTAGTCTTCTAATCCTGATTTTTTTTTTCACTTTTTTCTTTTCTCCTTGAACCTGCCTTGACTAGCAGATATGCAATTAGCAAATTCTTCTCATTCCGAAGTAGAAAAACAAGACTGAAACAAATTTGAACTTGCAAAGTTTCCTGAGTATAAGAACTTAAGATCACACCTGGATGCTAATAGGAAAAACATGTACAGACATCTGCATGCCTACAGATTTCAGCTCTACTGACTTATTCAGGCCTTTACAAATTAATGTGGCATAACAGCTTTTTGCAAAATGTGTGAATAAATGTAAATGACTAAACCTAAATGTTGTCTGCTTAAAGATTAGGTAATTTGCTCCTCCATAAAGAAGTATAACAAAATGTCCTTGTAAGAACAGATGAGAAAAAAACCCCAGACACTTATGGGGGATTTATCTTAAGTTGTTCTAAATTCAGAAATGTATGATTTGCACCATGGAGTATGAAAGCTGGAGCTTTCCAAGAAAAGTCTTTGCAATCTTTTCATTCTTTCCATTTTAACTGCTTAGAAAGAATTTTCCCTGTACTATAACTCCAGGTTCATATATTGTGCTCACCAGAGGCTAAATTTAAAAGAAAAACTTTCTTTATGGTTCATTTCAGTTCACAGTACCTACCGTGCCAAAGTGTATCTGTAAAGATAGCTCAGTGCTATCTCAAGTGATTTTTCTTTTTGGAAATGTTTGTGCATTTTGCAAAGTTTTCTTGTCTTGTGCTTGTTAGTAGGCTAAATACATTACACCTGAGAGGAGGATTTGTGAAGAATAATTTCCCCTTCCCTCTTTAGGTTTTCAAGTAAAAATTACCCAACTGATTTAAAATCAAGCAACATCTTACAAACATTACACCTCTGATCTTGGTAACACCATAGATTATTAAAATGAAAAGAATGTTAAAAGACTCTTTACCATTTTTACTGGGCTTTTATTTTTAAGCCTATATGTTTTCTGTTGTACTTAGACCACTATAATTGAATAAATTAAGTGCTCTAGTAGTCAGCTTCCCTTCGTGGGATCTCCTTTATTCTCTCATTCTGGAAAGCTTGAGAACATACTAGTATGGTTTTCGCTGTGTCTCTGTCCTTGGCAAGGTTAGTCAGCTGGACGGCCCTGAGCAATCTGGTCTAGCTGGACCTGCTTTGACTAGATGACCTCCAGAGGTACCTTCCAACCTAAAATTTGATGTTTTGCATGTTGTAAAGCTAACTTTTCCAAAGCAGGAAGAAAAAGAAGAATTGTTAAAAGGAATGAAGTGCAAACAATAAAATTAATGTTTTATAACACATTCTTTTTCAGGACTCCTTATATAAATGCATGGAGATAGCCAACTGGCATTTCTATGAACTTAGAATTAAGACACTTTAACTTCTAAAAGTTGGGGTTTTTTTTCATTAAATGTAATGCTAAGTAAAGGCTTCCTGTGTTTCTGAATGCCTTTTTATTGTTGCTGTTACTAACTCATAATGGTGATGTTTGGTGCCAAGTTATAGCCTGGACATGTCTAGTTTCATTTCAAGCCTGACATAAGTCCTGACTTTGAGCTTCTTTAACTTGCTCCCTTTTTCTCTTGATTTAGGTTAAGAAACAAATACTGGATGAGGAAATCTATTGTTCTCCAGAAGCAACAGTTTTACTGGCTTCTTATGCTGTTCAGGCCAAGGTTTGTGCATAGAAGTGCTCTTTTTTATTGATTTTTCTTCTTTTTTCTTTTACCAATACATAGACATGGTGTTATGTAAAACACGGCAGTGTTAAAATTTGGTATTAAAGAAGTGGGTCATCCTGGGAAGTACAGGTGTGGCTAATAAAAATAAGCATGAGATGCCACTACAAGGATTTTGGTATTACATACTATGCTTTCAAAACTTAGCAGATTTCTTTGGACCTTTAATGTAATCTTTCTCCCAGCTAGAATTATTTCCCTTTTTTTTTAAAAAATGTCCATGCATACAGCAGGTGCTGATACCAGAGCTCACAATGGCAGGACGTGATGTTTTTTAGTATCTTTCAGAACATAGTTCACTTTGTGCTACTGAGAGCCACACATACAATCGCAGGAGGTGAACACAAATTCTTAGCAGGGCTGGCCCTCTGCAGCAGCCCAGCCTATATGCAGTAGGCTATAGGAGTAGGGGAGCGTACACTCCTGATGTAGCCTGTAGTTCAGAGAAGGGTATGAAGTCATGGGAGAGTCCTTCATATCTGCAGTTACTGAGACCTGCAGGCGGGGGCTGAAGTCTAGGGTAATAGGCCACCTTAGTGGCTGCATTGGAGCTGCGTGTGTAGCAGCTGGAAGTAACTTCCATGGACAACAGATGGGGGGAGGCTGTTTATTATGTGTTACCCTGTGTACAGGAGAACTTAACCAAAATCTGTCTCAAGTGATCACATCAAACTCAAGTATCTTTTCTTTTCTTGGGACAGTATGGTGACTACGACCCAAACTTTCATGAGCCAGGCTTTCTAGCCCATGATGAACTTTTACCCAAAAGGGTAAGTCTTTATTCTGTATAAAAACAAATCTTTGAATCTACTCTTTGCAGCACAGATATTGCTGTGGGATTAACCAGAGCATTAGAAACTATTTGCGTTTGCCCTGAACTTGGCAAAATGACCGAGCTGTGAACTGCATTGCTGCATTCACGTGTCTTGGGAGAGGCAGCACATGTATTTGTATCTTCAGAGGAAACCAAACTCCTTCCTTTGTCTGTAGGTCCTCAGGCAGTATCAGCTGACAGCAGAGATGTGGGAAGAAAAGATTACTGCTTGGTATGCTGAGCACAGGGGTATCGCCAGGTATGGAAATCATCTCATTCTTTGGAAATCCCGTACGTTTCAGTAACTGGTTATTTGCTGTCTTCAGTGAGATTTGGCTTTTTTTAGAGTGAGCAAAGAAATACTGGTTTCCAAGCTGTGATGTTAATAGGTTGATTTGTAACTAAAGAGAAAAAGACCCACTCATCTGGGGTAGACTTGTGTAGAGCTCCCAGTGCTTGTAAATTGGGATTGCTTTGAAGTGAACAGAGAAGCTGAGGGCTCTTGCAGAGTTTCATGACCTAACATATCTAAAATAAGAGTCCTGTCTCACCAGAGTCTATATATGCCAGCAGAGAGAAGCTCCTGCAGAAAGTTTGAGCTGTACTGGATTTGGGGTTTGCCCTGAGAAATTAGTCTTTTCATTTAAGGCTGTTAGCTACCTGGAGTTGCTGCTATGTCTGCCCTTTGCAGCAGCTGCCTTTCTGGAGCCATGTCATGCCAGTTTCCCCTAAGAATAAAACAGTCTGATATGTTTACACCTTGTGAGAATCATGGCTCAAAAGGATGTTGCCATACTTAGCAAGGAACCAAAACAGTGAAGACATGGCATCATAGTTCCAGGACTGAGTTTTGATGCTTGTCCGTGTGGACATTCAGGTACTTCTAACACATTCTGCATGTCTGGAAATTCAATTAAACAGGAAGTAGAAGCTTTTGGCACCCAAAGGCAACCTTAATATTTCAGTTCAGTTTCTCTTTGGTTGTTCTAGATGCTTCTTACCACAATTTTTACTGCATATTTTCCTCAAGAATTACTGAAGCCTCACCTTGAAGGGAGAAGAACGGGGGGTGGAGAGATTCTTACCCTTCTTTGGCTTCTGCCCAAAGCTCTGTTTAGAATTTGTTCAGGACTCCTTTCTCCATGATCTCTTATTTCCTGAAGAAAATATCCTTGTGTCATGGAAAACTATGGTAGGGTAGGTTTCCAAGACGTAGTAATGATGGAGTGACAAAACTAACACAAGGATAAGACTGGACTTGAATTTTAATTAAGATTGCACTATACATGATTCAAAATAGGTACAGCTTTACTGTCTTTGTTCTGTAGAGATGCTGTTTTTATTATCCTTTTTCTATTGTTGAGAGTAAGATGGCAAAATTAAAGAAAGTACAAAGAACCAGGTTGACTGTTCTTTTCTAAGTGGGAAATGTAGAGCCAGCTAGGACAGAAAGGTTGGAAAGGAATTTCAAAGTATAATCATGGCCTTATTCTCTAGGGATGAAGCTGAGATGAACTACCTGAAAATTGCCCAAGACTTGGAAATGTATGGTGTCAATTATTTTCCAATTGCTGTAAGTGCTTTATTTTAGCAGTACTCAATTGCTGTAGGTGATGGTACTGTCTTTTTAAAATCCTCAAGTGAGTCTGGAACTAGGACTCCTGATTGCTGCTTTTCTCTGCTGATGTTGGGATGTGTACTGATTGTCCTGACTTGGTTGATTTGCCTGCTAAATGAGTAGGTGAATAAACCAGTTAAGATTAATGTTTTACAATCAGACAAAGGTCTTGAGTAGCTGTGGGTATGTAATAGGAGGGAGGAGAGAAGATCTAAAAGTTGGAGCTGCTATAGTCAACCTAGAGGACTGGGTTTATTAGCTAGCAGTGACAGCATTCATAATATTTTGTGGAAATACCAATTTCTGAAAAACACGGATAAATATCGGTGTATTAGAATAGGTGTTGTTCTTGTCTGTGGTTTTTTAATATTGCCATAAATGGCTTTTACTGCTATCTATTGTTTTTTAGCAAAATAAAAACCATACAGATCTCCTACTTGGAGTTGATGCCAAAGGTATTCATATCTACAGCATTAACAACAGGTTCTCTCCAAATAAGTCATTTGAGTGGAGTGCTATCAGAAACATTTCCTATAGCGAGAAAGAGGTATGATGGCTTTGATATATTATTATTTTTATATGGGCATGGGTGTGGGCTGGGATTCTTGGAACAGGCTGAAAGCTATCTCTGTTTAAATAATTTGGGGGAGAAGGGGAAAATCCTAGGAAGCTTTGTTACAAAACTAAAAATAACAGACCTGCCTTTCAGATGTGCTACATAACCTCGGTTCCCCTAGGAGCCAGATGCTACTCTGAGGTCTCCAGACTCGTGGAGCCCACTGTTCTGGTTCCTTCCCTGCTGCTTATCCTTTGCAAAACAAGTGTGTTGATCTCTAAAAAAGATATTATGAATGCCACTGTGACTAGCTTCAGTAGGAATTAGATGATCTGTAAAGACTTAATGCCATTTTCATATGCAGAAGCTGTCCTTGTAGATGAGGTTTGAAGCACGCTGGCAAGAGGAGACATGCAGGGAGATGTGCATGTTTTTCTGCCTGAATTCTGCCAGTTCGTCAGTGCATGATTTCAGTCTTCAGCACAACCCTACCATGGCAATTTTACTGGGATTGTAGGGGCCATCTTTTACTTGTAGAAAGTATGGTGGGGAGCGGGTGAAATTTAGTCTCATTACAAATCATGTGGCTATATGGAAGGCTATAATCAGGAAAACAAAACCAGAAAAAAAACTACATTGGTACTGGAATACCTGGAATTTGTCAGCCAAAGGACAGCACAGTCTGTTCCATTTTCTGTGGGGCTTTTGAAAAGCATTGAGGATGAGATTTGCTGTCCAGACACTAAATCAGGCAGGGCAGTCTACAGGAGTTCTGCCTCCAAAATGTTTTCGGTCCTTGCATGACGTTAAGCTTCTCTGGTCTGTGAATAAACTGCTTTAACTCCCTATTGTTAGCAAATTGAGCAGGCCTGTATCAAAGCTCAACTATATTCAGTGACACATTCACAGCCTCGCTTCTCACAAGGCAACATATTCAACCAGTTGTTACCTATGGGGTGAAACAAGCTGTAGGACATTATGATCTTAGTGACTCAGATGGCCTGAAATTATACACTACATTGCAAACGAATTATAGGAATAGAGTGCTAGCTAACCCATGAGTCACAGAAAACCGGATCTTAAAGAATGGAGCCATATTTTGTTACGCATCCAAACAGCACAACATATGAAGTGAAACAGTGTTTACTGACCTGGCAGCGTCAAAGCCCTTCATGTCCTTTGAAAACAGCTTGTGAGATAGGACTGAAAATGTGAGAAAGCGGGAGCTCCAGGACTTTTATCTGATGGTCAGAAGAACAAGTCCTTCAGGCCCTTGATACGTTTTGTTTACACCTGCGATGATTAGTACTCAGAGGGGTGTTTGACATCTCCCTGACTTTAAGAATGACTCCTTCTGGGGATTAGTAATGTATTCTGTTTCCTGATAAACAGTGCTTGTTCCAGTGTTTTTAGTATAGTTTGCAATGCACAGGTGGTATTATTATGAAAACCACTGTCCGAACTGGCACCAGGGTGGGTCTGTGGGAGGCTTTATCTTCTAACAGCCTTCTACGGGAGCAGATGAGGAACCTGTGTAACAGCAGCCCTGGTTCTGATTCTTTTCAGCAACATTTTTGCATCAGTCTCCCCACATTTGTGGCATAAATCACTGCTTCCCTGGAGAGAAGTGGAGATGGGCTAAAGTTTGCATTAGTATTAATAGTTTCAGCTTTGTTTTTCCTCCTTCTCACTGTTTCCTTTTTTTTCATTTGCCTGTATAGTTAACTATTAAACCTCTTGACAAAAAAGCAGAAGTCTTCAAGTTCTTTTCTTCTCAACTGAAAGTGAACAAATTGGTAGGTGTCTTGCTTTCCTTCTTTAAAACTGAGCCTGGTAATACTGACTGATATCTGAGTGAGAAATATTGTTTGTAAAACCTACAGAGAGGCCAGGGTCAGCGTGTGTTTTCCTGAGGATTGTTCTGTCTGGGAAGTCAGGGTCCATATGTTTGTCTTCTCTGGGAAGGGGAGATGATGGGTGGAAAGGGGAGATGATGGGTGGAAAGCGAGATGTGAAAGAAGGCCCAAATCACAAAGGGAAATCCAGATGCTGGAAGGGGAGGATGTAGCATATGAGAAGGTGCAAAGCTGCTACAGCATCTGCCTATCTTGCTGCTGTGGGTTCTTAATCAGCTACTGCCTCTCATTTTCTGGGAGAAGCAACAAGGAAGGGACCCAGTCAACTGGCTAATTGTATCATCACTGATTGCTTCCTAACACAACCATAGAGGCTGGGTCACTTATCAATGAGCTTGTGGAGAGGCCATCGCAGGTGACCATTCCCACAGCTACATCTTGTGTACTCTTGGCCTAGATCTATTGCCTATTCTTATTCAGGAAAATGGAACTAGAGAGGGATGAAGGACAGAAAGAACCTCTCATCCTGTTATGAACTTTTCTATACTATTATGTACCTGGGTATAAGCCTTCCATAGGTGCTGATTTTCTTGGAAGGGAAGCAACTGTCAGCACTTGTGCTGGAGTCAGAGTTGTCAGCTTCTGCCCTGTGAGGCCACTGTGGGGCTGTTGTCCCTCTGGCTGGTGCACAAGTACATCAAAACCACATCTGCTTTGCTTTTCCTATCCAGATTTTGCAGTTATGCATTGGAAACCACGACCTATTTATGAGGAGAAGAAAAGTGGACTCAATAGAGATCCAGCAAATGAAAGCACAAGCCAGGGAAGAAAAAGCTAGAAAAAAGGTAGATTCTTTTTGCTCCTCTGTTGTTGAAAACACTGATTATTATTCCAGCTGGTGCCCTTGCTGTCCATGCATTGCATCAATATGTGTGTGGGAGGTGAGAAAGTGCAGCAGGATTGAATGTGGGAACAGCTCTAGTGTGTATGCAGCATCTGAGGATGTAAGTGATGTTTGTGAAACTGAATAGGTGATCGCAAAGATTTGGGGTACATAACAGATCAATTCAAGTGCTCTTCCAGCAGTCTGAAATAACCAGTATTACCTGTTAGAGGAGTTCAGTGCTGCAAAGTGCAAGCAGCTTCAACATTGCATCTCTGGTGAATATCAGTCCACCAGCTAGAGAGCAGTCCATTCTTCGTTAGATTCATTTGCTGTGCTGCCTCAGGCCAAGATGAGATTCTGCTGCAAACCCACAAACGTGGTGTTGCTCATTCTGTTTCCAGATGGAGAATCAAAGGCTGGCCAGGGAGAAGCAGCTCCGAGAAGAAGCTGAGCGAGCCAAAGAAGAGCTGGAAAGGCGTCTTTTCCAGCTGGAAGATGAAGCCAGGCAGGCCAATGAGGCCCTGGTGAGTAGCACATTAGTCTAGATATTCTTGTGCTTGATGGGTTTTCTTGGTTTAGAAGTTTGGTGTTTTTTTTTCTTATGACTCCTGTGGGACACCAGGAGTTATGGCCCAGACAAGACTGGAGAGTTTCTGACCACTGGTGGAGAGGGCATGCTGGAATACCTGGGAAAGCTCTGATCTGCCATAATCTCCATTTGCTGTGAGCCATTTGCTCCCTGTATTTGGTTCACAGTGCTTTCTTCAGGCAAAGAGGGAAGGAAGGAAGCAACCTCGGAGCTGAAATTGGGAGAAAGGGGCATGGTACAGGGGCAACTGAGGGGGCCAACTTCAGTTTTTGATTGATGTCTTTGTCCAACTCTAAGCAAATGTGTCTCCTTGCTTTGTAGAAGTGAGAGGCAGGAAGGCAGTTCTGGAGCAGAGAAGGAACACTAGATGCTACAATTATGCTTACTATACTTTTATTTTAAGGAATACTATTTTTATCACTTGATCCTTAGGGAAAAGATGTCCTTTTCCTGACTGTCTGCAGGGGTGATTTTGTAGATGCTAGACAGGGCAACTAAGAAAAATTGTTTCTTCTTAGCTCCGATCCCAGGAAGCAGCAGAGTTGCTGGCTGAGAAAGCTCAGATTGCAGAAGAAGAGGCAAAATTGCTGGCCCAGAATGCTGCAGAAGCTGAGCAAGAGCGACAGAGGCTGGAGATCACAGCTCTGAAAACCAAGGAGGAGAAACGCCTGATGGAGCAAAAGATGCGGGAGGCAGAGCTGATAGCAGTGAAGCTGGTGAAGGAGTCTGACCGGAGGTTAGATTTGCTTGAGTGGGGTTGTGTGGTCTCTGGTGGGATGCCTAGGTGAAGAGAGTGCTGCTTTTCTCAGAGCTAAGCCTGGGAGGGAGGGATTGTTCCTGAAGCAACACTTCCAAAGCCTTCTTGCGTCTTGTTTGTTCCACCTGGTACCAGTGGTTGTGATGCAGGTCAAGAAGTTTACAGAGGATCAGATGCAAGGCTTTTGAGTTGTTTAGTATTAAAGATCCAGAATGCAGAAGCATTTTCTGTTTGGCATTACCAAAAGATCACTGGCTACGTAGCTATCTGAATTTGCCCATCTGCATACCCTGTGAGTTATGAGACTGTTTTCATTAGTACCAAGTGATGGTCTGGTATCCCTTTCGATCTTTGAGAAGCGTCAACCAGATAAATTGTCTGGATTATCAACCACTCTGTAAGAATGTGTGTTCCGTAACACTGTGCTGCCTGAAGATGCAGAGCAGACCGGTGTTGACAGAGGATGCTTAACCTTGCTATTAAGGGCCTTCTGTGTGTTTTAGGATACTGCCAAAAAGCTTGCCAAAATAAAGAGCAAATATGTTGCACCTTTCCTCACCTCAGGGAGGATCTCTCACAGCCTAGAGAATCTGTATCAGCAGGTCATAACTGAGCCCATGGAAATTAGGAGTAGAAAAAAAACATATTAATTCAGCCAGTTTTTGCAGGATTGTCTTTGAAAGCATGTGTCATGCTGTGACTACTTAGTTCTCCACGTTACCATCCTACCGCAAGTGTCTTTGGGTAAAGGAATCACTCACAGTAATGGATGTTGTTCCCTGGAAGCTAGTGAGGTGCATAGCTCTGAAATCCGTGTGTTGCTCTATTCTGGAAATCATCAGCCATTCATGTGAATATATTTGTCTTACAGAGCCAAGGAAGCAGAGCACCTGAAACAAGATCTGCATGAAGCCAGAGAGGCTGAACGGAAAGCAAAGCAGAAACTCTTAGACATAACCAGGCTTAATTATCCTGTAAGTTTCTGCTTTACTGGTCACCACTTCATCTTCAGAGATAGTCAGGTGTTGATTGCATTTTATAGCCCTCATCAAGCTGAGTAGTGGCATGTCTGCATCCAGCTGGGGAACAAACACCTATAGGACCAACTGGTGCTTAAACACAGTGCAGCTAGGATGGAAGTTGTATTTGTTCAGGGCAGTGAGTCAGCATGGTAAGAAAGGTGAGACAAAAGTAAAAAACAGGACTGGTGTTGGGACTTAGGGAGCAGAGATTGTCTTGCCTGCATGCATGCTGAATACTGACTCTGCCATCTCAGTCAGGCAATGCTTTGTTGAGATGGTTGTACTGAGCCAGCTGTGTTGTCCTGGCACGTGACTTGCCCATGAGTGTCTTTAGGCAAAGCAGATGAAGTTGTCTCCAGCAAGAAGGCAGTGCTAAGGCTGTGTGCCCCAACTCCCTGTTCTGCTCCAGTCTCGCTGAGAATGGATTTCCATTCTCTGCTGAAATAGATAGGAACATTGCAGCCAGGATACTTCTCTGCCCTTGGATCTGTGGGTTGTGGACTTCAGGAGTTCATCTGGGGCCACTCAGGTAGAGGGGAAGGGCTGCAGGAGCATCTATGTGTCTCAGAATCCATGGGTAACTTATGGAATGGCTCAGCATGGCATTCTTGCAGAAGCTGGGGAGATAAACCCAAAATCAAACAGTCAGATCTTAATGATGGTGCTTGTGTGCCTCTTTCAGCACATGGTCAAGTACCCGCAATACTCGCCAACTGACACCAGAGATGCGAACTTTGACAAAGGATCCATAAAGCTGGATTTGAAGGACATTGACCTCAAGAGGCTATCCTTTGAGATAGAGAGAGAGAGGTATCAGTATGCTTATGGTGTAAATAAATGAGACTGTTAATCATGGAGAGTACAGAAAGGAAAAAAAAATCTCTGGGAATCACAGTTCATCCTTTTAATAACTCAGGATGGCCTCCTACTTGTACATATGACTGGAGGCCTTTTACTGAGCTGGCGTGGGTTATGTCTGTGTAAGACTAGTCATTTACACAGAGGAAGAGTGTTCTGGTGACATCAAGCCATGACAAGTCCAGAACCCTTCTGTCTTGGAGAGCATTTTGTCAGGGTCAAAGTACTTTGGTGGAGTAACAGTGTTTTAGAGGACAGAAGTTTCCCTCTAGTGTTGAAGTTTGGTGTTGCTTTAGTATAATACATCGAGAAGCTTTTTCTCTCTTGTTCTGGAAGGAAATGCTTGGTAAAGTTAGTCAGTGTGTGAATGCTGAAGGGTGGAAGTGAATCCCCTTCTCACTGGGTCAGGGGAGTCAGACTGACATGTGCCAGGCTTCATTTTGCCCGTCAAAAAAACAAAATGAAACAAAACTCTCTCCTCTTTCCACACACACAGTTCTTGGGCTATGTCATGCAAATAAGCTTTTTGTCTCCAATGTGTGGACTGCAGGCTAGACTACTTAGAAAAGAGCAGAAAATTTGAAGATCGACTGAAAGAACTGAAGTCTGAAATTAATGCTTTGAAACTCGAAGAAAAACAGTCTGGGCTTTATTCTCATTGGAATGAAGTACTGGGATCCTTGGATCGCTCCTTAGGAAATGTATGTACCCTAAATACCTACCACTTTTTTCAGCATAAACCATAAAAGACAATTAGTGTGGGCGTGCCGGAGGTAGTTGCTGTATTTCAGTTCAAGGCGTGTGATTTAGTAGCCTTGATAGTAAAGTACTAAAAGTGTGAACACAGACAAGGAAAATTCATGTTAAAATCTAAGAAGTTTTTCCTGAGCAGGATACCAGTAACATAAGCAAAAAACCAATCACCTTATTTCACAGATTATGAAATCATGGTAAGGATGTAAGGTCTTGGAGCAAACTAAATTGTTGTAACTTAATAACCCATTTAAATGTGGTTCCTCAGAGTTTGCGTCACATTCTCATTCACGTGCTTTGTGGTTGTTAAAAGTCATGAAAGTCTTAGTGTATTTTTTTTTAAAGGCAGTGAGAAACTAAACCCAGATTTTTGTTGTAAATTTCTTGTTGTTTATATAAACACTCCAGCCTCTTCCTGAACCACTGCAAGAATAGGGCTGGCTTTGTCTTTCCAGGTTGTTCCACATGTAGCAAAAATGGCTGAGTGAACAGTTTTAGAGAGAGAAGGGAGGCTTGGAAAAATTATGAGGGAAGATGGCCTTTATTTTCTGACTATGCATCTGATGTTCTTTTTGACTTAATGAGTGTTGGTATAGAGAGGGCATTAAATTTCCATGTGTTCTTTTCTTTTAAAGACCCCATCATGGATGAAAACCTTTGAAACTGGAGATTCATTAGATATAAATCTTCAAAGGCCTTTCCCTGCTTACTCGTTAAATACTACAGGCAGCTGGCCTTGTACCAACAAAATTCAACACACAGTGCCAGTGGAAAAGTCATCTTGTCAAGCAAACTCCTTGGTTGCCAACAGTGTGGGCACAGGAACCAGAAAACAGATTATAAAGGTAATCAGATCTGTAAGTAAATTCCCAAATGTTGACTAAAAGTTTAGAGTTCAGAGAGGTAAAGAATGTCTGGCTTTAGGGGCCTATTGTGTCCAGCTCTGTCACAGCCTCTTAAATGACGAGTCAATGCCTGGCTGTTGCATGAGTTTGGAGACCCTGGTGCACCATTCAGGACTGTTTATAACTTGAGACCACTTGTTTTTTCTCACTTATGATCTAAGCTGGAATGCAAAGCTGTAAGCCTTGGTAAATGAAACAAGAGATGCCCGTATGCAGCAGGAGGATGTGTTAAATTTTATTTGTATCAGCCAGGCTTGGAAATGAGAATGGACTCCCAGGTATAGAGAGCTTAAATCATACTGTGCCTGTGTTCTGGTTTGAAGAGGCAGAGAGTAACATACCAATAAATGCCTGGACTTCCAACAGTTCAGTTCTCTTCCAGTGTGTTCCCTGTCAAAGAGTCCTGAAGAGCCCGTGAGCTGGGTCTTATGAAAAAACAACCTGCTTTCAAATTTCATTAGAATGGAGAATGTATTCAGGAAGAACTGTAAGGGCATGCG
This sequence comes from Burhinus bistriatus, assembly GCA_013397275.1. Classification (NCBI taxonomy): domain Eukaryota; kingdom Metazoa; phylum Chordata; class Aves; order Charadriiformes; family Burhinidae; genus Burhinus; species Burhinus bistriatus. Next base: position 129,114 of record VYXH01008891.1, read on the forward strand.
GTCTTGAACAGTGGGAAGGAAATCAGCTTTCTCTAGGCAATGCTAATTGTGCAAGGTATGATTCTGTGATTAGGAATAAAGAAAGCTTGGTGTATTTGCTGCTGTCTTATGTGAACAAAACTGAGGGGTTTTAGCATCAGTTAAGAGACTCTAGTATATACCATTCAGACCTGAATCTTCAGGGTTGTATGCTTAGAACTAGAAGGAACACAGCTCAGTGTAGCAACAGATGAGGAAGCAGTTCTTTCTAGTGCAAGTAACAGAAGCAGCTTCTAAGACTAACCTAATCCAGATAGCAGGGGTGAGGCAAATATCCTTGTTTTAAGAAGGAAGAAAAACCTGTCGCAGAGCATCTTGCAAAAGGCTACAGTCAGAGGTAAAGGAAGAACTGGACCAAAGGGATTTACTTTGCTTTAAGTAGGAATTCAGGGCAAAACTAATTTTCCCTATTTGATTTGCCTGTAGGTTCAGCAGCACGACTCAGATGTGATCTACATTTGAAGCCTCTCGTTTCCTTACCAGACTGGTAGAACCTGGTGGCCATCTTCTTGGCTGCTGCAAAATGCACCTACATGAGGACGCTTGCGCAGTTCTGTCTGCTGACAGGCATCAGCATAAGAGACATGGTACTATAGTTAGTGGTGCCATTCAGCTTCCAAGCAGGTAACATAAGCTGGGAGCACTAAAACTGCCAGTATAAAATGGCAATTGTCTTTGGGTACAATGGTAAACATACAAACCCAGAGGAGTGTTGTTTACTACTTATGCACTTTTGAAGAAACACTTTATACTTTGCTAAACCTTTGTCCCCCAGGGTTTGTTTTTACACACTGACTTGTCAGTATGATACTCTACTTTTGTAGAAAGGATGCTAGGCAGCAGCTGTCCAGGAGATGTTTGGGATGAGAAAAATATTGCACATGAGCTTGGCGTTTACCTACACAATAGACTAATTATGTTTTTGGTTGGGTCCATGGGACATGACTCCCACAGAGCTGCTCAATGTTTTAGTGTTTGCCTGCCAAATATTTTCCTTTTTCTCCCCAAACATTCCTTGGTTCACTTAATTGATTTGCATTTCTCTGTGAGAAATCTCAGCTTTTAATTCCAGATGTAGAAGTGGACATCTTCAAATACCTCTCATTCCTGGGGGAATCCTTTGTTTGGAATGCAAAGCTTCTATTCTCTTTACAGTTTCTCACTAGATCAAACACTTTCTGTTGCTTTTGCCGCTCCAGCAAACTTTGCATACATTAACTTGTTTCCCAGTTCTGTGTAACACAGCTTCCAAATTAGACAAAGACAAAAGATGCTGTTGATGTCTGCTAAAGTTGGACTTGTTTCTGATGGAGAGGTGCATGCAGCAAAACATCTGCCTCATTAGTAAAACCTACTTGCATTTTCTGGTTTTGTGTGTGTTTAAGTATCTGTTTCACCATAAATCTTCAGTCTGAGGACTTCTGGGGAAACAGATAATACGCAGCTGTAGCTAAAGTAGTAGCACAGTTGAGCATGTGACATGTGATGTAAAAATGAATGTTAATGTTGCTAAGCATCTTGTTCTAAAAGCTAAGATTAAAAAAAAATACATTCAATAAAAAGCTTCAATTTCCACTTGCTAGTAACAGCTGTGAACTGAATGTTGTGTCAATATTACAACAACATTAACAAGGCAAGTTCTAAGACCAAACACACAAATCTCCTCTGTACACATCTGCAACAGGCTGAGAGCACAGTGGGGGATGGCATCTGTAGCCAGCTCTGTTCTCAGAGTTTTACCAGTCATGACAGTTACACGGCAAGATGCGCGTAACAGCGATCTGCAGTGGTGTCCTGGTGGTGGTGTTTTCCCAGCCTTGAGAGTAGTTGCTGACTCTGGCGTGCAGTGGGAGGGGAGGGTATTAATTCTCTTTACAGCTCTGTCTAATATGAGATATCTGCAAACTATTGGCTATTACATACATAGTTTCTGATCTGTGTGGGAAGAGCCCTTGTGTGTGAGATGAAGAAGCTGTCAGAGGTGTCAGAATGAAGAGGCAGATGCTGTCAAGGTCCCAAGGTTAGGTAGGTGGTACTGGCCAGAACTTAGTGGTGAAATAGGAAATGGTCCTAGAGGAAAACAGTACAAAACAACTCTGGACCTGGCATTCTTGAATTTGGGAATGGGAAGGAGTGCTGGGATTTCCCTTGTTCTGTTTCCTTTTTTTGTGTGTGTGTCTTGCCACAGATAACTAAGCTTGTACCCTCATTCTGCCACATGTGCTGGGCCTTCGTTTGCTGTCGTATCTGAGCTGCATCATGGTGTAGGGCATAGAGAACTGTTCCACATGCATGATTGTTTTATTTCTTTGGACTAGTTTCCTGTGTATCACAATGAAGAAAAGGACGGGGTCATACTGGGGCTGCTACTGGGAGGGCAAAGAGAATTGCCACCAGGATATTAGTTTGCTTAAAACCTAAATAAATATTTATAGCAATTAAACTTTCTATGTTGGTGCTGCTGAGGCTTATACTCACTTGCAGTATTGACTACTTCTTAAAACAGGCAGCTACAGATGTGTTGAGGAGGATGTGAGATTGTCTTTCAGTTGAAGAAAAGTATGAGATGCGTGAGCCCTGGTTTTCCCCAAAGCAGGGAAGAGAACACAGACACCTTGTTCTAATCAGTAATTGCAAGATTTGTCACTGTAAAGAGAGAGGTATTTGTCTGATGATGCTGTCAACATCTTTGAACATTCGAGGCCCAACATACAGCTGACTATGGTGAAGATCCGTGAACCTGCAGGCAGCAGTCAGCAGATGGTGCTGCAGTGCTGCTCCACCGCACAGCTTAGGCTTGCTCTTCAACAGCTCAGAAAGAGCTGGCTCAGAAACCCTGCATTGCTGCTTGGGGGTCGCTGCCAATTCGTATGTTCCCACACTAGCCTGAATTTGCTCATATTCTCTTCCTGAAGTTTAACCTGACATAATTATTGGTGGGGATTCAACATGTGCAAGCACTATACTCTGAGAAGCAATTATTGCACAAACAGCTTAGTCGCATGGGTATGAGCTAGCTCCCTGTATTACAAAAAAAAAAAAATCCTATAATAGTTCTGACACATCATTGTCATCGTCAGACTGTGAAAATGGCCTTATTGAGTGGATTTTGTCCATAACTGCCAGAAGCACATGGGACCTCACAGGTCCAGTGCTATGTGATATTTTTAGTAATGCTATCTGAAACAAGCATAGGCCTGTTAAATTTGCGGAGTGTGGAAGAATTGTGGTGTGAGTCTAAAAAGGGGGGAGAGGCCTGAGGACAGTCTGCAAGGGTCACTGCAAGGAGGAAAGAACAAATTCATCCTTTGTTTTCATGCTGCATAAGACATGACATACTGGTCTCAAACTACAGCAAAAAATGGAAGAAAAAGTATTGCAGCAGTGAGGAAGTGCTAGTAGATCACCTGGAGAGCAAGGAGGTCTGTTTCTGGAGTGACACAGTGACCGTTGATCTGTGTGGAAGTTGATGACTCTTCCCCAGCCCACTCTTCTGTGTTTCTCTAAAAAACCACTTGCGCTAACCCCAAGGGCCCCTCCCTGCCCTCATAAAAACCTTAGATGGGAAACTGCGTATTCTTGCTCAGCAGGGTGCTCCTGATCTGAGCTGTGGGACTGAGCAAGTGCCGTTTAGTCCTTAGAGACAGCATGTCCTCTCCAGGGACCCATCTCTTAAAGACCAGCCAGTTCATACTGACCTAGCATGGATCCAGGGTTAACCTGGCCCTGGAAGGTTGGCACCACAGTGCATGTGGCTGACCCCTGAGTCATCTGCTCTTGGCCTTTTCCTCCCTGCACTGCTGCTGTTAAGAAGTCCAGTCACCAGCAGCATGATGAGTTCACACCCTGCCTTTGTGGACTGCTGGTGCAGAATTATGCACAAGCAAGCCTTTTCTTCTTCTTCTTCCTTGCAAACGCGCTGTCATCTCCTGCATCTCACTGTGTTGCTACCTTGCTTCTCTCTAGCCTCACGCACTCTGAGCCAGGTATTTGTTGTCCGCTGCTGGAGGCAGCTGCCAACTTCTTGTGTCCTTCCCAGAGCATCCCTGGCACTTGTGCTCGAGCCTCAGGAGTGTGTGTGCGTGGGAGCACTAGGCTAGCAGCCTTCATTTGCCATTGCCACATGTGCTTGCCGCCTACTGCTCTTGGTGATGAGTATGGTGGGGACACAGTCCCGGCATGTGTGGTGATTCCTTGGGGGCAAAAATCACAGGTCAAGCTGTTTTCACACAGCTCTATCGGCAAAAGACAGGTGCAGATGCAAGACTCGGCTATGTGTTGTTACTTCTGGTTCTCTGCACTCTTTGGACTCCTTTCCATCTTCCTGCAAGACATTGTCAGGGTAGCAGGGTCAGCTTTTTGGAGGGACTCTGGGCACACAGGGGAGCCCACCCCTGGGACTGCACTGAGGCATTTAGACTGGGGTAGAAAGTAGTTTTCACAGCAAAGAGCCCTCTGAATCAGGAGCAATACCTCTGCTGGGAGGAGGAGGCTTTGTTGTGCTGAATTACACTCAGCAGTGGAGTCTGCAGGAAGGAGCTGTCTCTTAAAAGGACAGGAAAGAGCTAATGGTTGCCATTACTCCAAGCTTGGTCCTAAAAGCAAAGCCAACATGTGACAGCTTGTTACCTGCTGGTCCATAAACCTCTGTGCTCTCACTGGGGAATTCACAAAAAGAAAAAATCGGTCCCTTTCAGCTAAAAAGTGGAAGAGAATGTCCAAAGCTTTGTGGCTGGGCCGTGGGAGTGGGGGCATGCTGTGGGTGCTGGGGGTTCACAGACTGGGGGGGATAGAAATGAGAGACCTGGAGGGACCATTAAATAATCCTGTCTACAATGTGTTTTGGTCCTGTGTCCTGTGGTTGGAAAGAGGAAGCGGAAAGGGATAGAAGCAGACCCCAGAAATAGTCTTGTGCCAGTAAATTTGAAAGGGAGATTCCAGAGAAAGAGGAAGTCAATAGAAAAAGCCTGAAAATTTAAAATAGCATTATAAAAATCTTTTGACTCGGCAAGAGAGGCAGCCCAGGAAGCTCTGAGGGACTCGCAGGAGCTGATCAGAGCCAAGTACACAGAGGAAACCGAAAAGAGAGAAATAGAAACCCCTGATGATCCCAAAGGAGATTTGATGTGCTTAGGTACTACAGTGAAGGTGACTGCGTTCCTGGGGATGTGGCAGCAAGGGCAGTGAGCTGGGACGGGCAAATACAGGGAATGCAAAGAGGTTGCAACTGCAAAACTAAATTCCCTCCTGGGGAGCAGAAGCAGCAAGTAGTCAGCTTAGGAGATGGGGGTGTCTGCACCGGAGAGACTCTGCCTCAGCCCTGCTCCTTCAGGGCAGAGAAAGAGGAGCTGTTAGAGATGGGAGCATCCAAACAGGATTCTTTGGAGGAAATTTGTAAGAAGTGCTATTATTCAGTGATTCCAGACTGAACGGTTGATGTGAGCAGGCCAGAGGGGTTTGTTTCAGAGTGAAGCAGTTAATCACATACCAAAAACCCACAACCACTGAAACCACCGCCAGTCCTGGAGGGGAACAAGTGAATCTAGCGTTTGTCCTGGGAATAAGGGGGCTGGCAGCTGCCATCCGCCCAGGCTGACGGTGTTTGTGCAGCCTTGTAGAACATTTGATTCCAAACCAACACTGCGCTTAGTGACACCTTTTAAAATAGGACTCTAAAATGCCTCCATGAATGGGCCCTTGTAAAGACAAACCTGTTGAAATTCAGAAGGAAGATCACACCTCTAATCTGGCTGGCTTCTCAAGCATGCTGGTTGCACAGTAGGACTGATGTCCACCTGAGTGGTGGTTGGTTTTTGTCTGTCCTGCTTGAGTCAGAAACCGGCATGAGAAACTTGCTACTTCCATGTGGAAATCTACTTTCCCGTCTATTTGTATTCCCAGCCAGTTTCTAGCTGTATGTCCTTACACCAGCAGTGTCCCCTACACCTTTTTTTCCACCCCTGGTGTTGACCCCGAGGCGTTCACACAGATCGGTCCCTCGTTTTCCTCACCCCTTGCCCCAAGCTCTTTGCATTTGACCCTTCCCTTCTTGTCTTGTCACAGTCTTGTGATCTGTAGCATGGGTCTTCCCCTGCCCCAGACATTTCCAGCTGACAACCTCCCAAACTGGAACGGCTGCTGCTGTCATCCCTTGTCCCCAACAACATGATCGTGCAGTCTGCACCGCTGAATCAAATCCCTTCTCCATTACTCCAGTCCTCAAGGTCATGATAATCTTTCTGTGTGATATCCTGGCCTCTTCTAGATTGATGATACCATCTCGTTTTGCCTTATCAGCAAATTTCCTTTGCATTCTCCTGCTTTTTGTGCCAAGATCATTAATGCAAATGTTAAGCAGAATAATTTTTGAGGCAGAAACTCAAGGAACTGGACTGGTAAGCCCCCTTCAGTCTGACACATCCCCTTTCAGCTGAAGCAATTACTGTGCCCCTTTCAGGCCGCTCTTTACCCGCTTTACATTTCATATGCTGGTCACATCTTCTCTGGCTTAGCTAATAATTTACTATATGGCACCATTTCAAATGTCTTGCTGAAGCCCAGACGAGTGAGATCTACTGCATTTCCTTCGTTGCAGATATCTGTGAACTTATAAAAGGAAGCTATTAGGTTAGTGTTGGTGTGCGTCAGGACTAATACTGTCTGATGTACTGGGAATATGTTGTATCTTGTGCGATGCCCGAGGATCTGGAGAGGGGAGTTCAGTGGGAGGCATATGTCTGCAAAATACAAGATTATTTACATTAGTCAGGGTTGGAGAGGACTGGGGTTTAACAGAGTTACTCGATGGAGCAACGTGCTAGCAGATGACATTCACTCAGGACTCATTTGAAATCCTCATTTCTGGTTTTAAGGTCAAAAGAACTACAGCTACTTGGGGAAGAAAAAGGCCTGTGGTAATGTTTTTGAGTTTATGGACAGATTTTAAAGATATTTGGGTCCTGAGTATTTGGCCCATGTGACTTAGAAGTCTCTGTTCCATTCCTCTTCAATGACATTCAGGTCCCCTAAATGCCATTTTCTTTAGAAAATGAGACTTAACGTCTCCTTATTTTCTAGAGTTGATCTTTGGTGCTGCGAGTCCAAGGATTAAGCAGAATATTGGAGTGCCTGAAGGATGGGACAGAAACTAAGTCTCCAAATGCCATAATGTCGTTGTAGAAACCAGCAGGCTGATCTCCGAATGCCACGTTCAGCTCTGATCATTTTGACTCTCAGATGGATAGAGCCGACACAGAAGACTTTAAGCCAGATGATGAAAGCATTTAGTGACTTGGAGATGAAAGATTCAAGAGTGGGGTAAATAGATGAAGGGAGCTTAAAAATAAACGTTCAATATTGATTATTTACCCTTTCATGCAGCAGAAGAAAGGCACACCTCCGTGGTTAAAACCATTTAAAGAGAGAAAGCCTGTACTAGAGAGAAATATTTTGACACAAGGCATAATTAACATATGAAACGCTCTGCCAAAAGGTCTCATCAAGGGCAAAAAGTGGAGAAGACAGAAGCAATTGCTATGAGATAACCCCAGCTATGTAAGTTTAGAGGTTTTTTTTATTTTTAGCCTGTTTTTATGGAAATGGGGCTTATGCAATCTGCTGTCTGGGTGCAGGAGGTAATGATAGTTGATGTCTGCAAACTCAAAACTGAAATCACTTCTTGCAGTCAGACAACTTCTGTTTAGAGCCCCAAGGACGTATTCATGTGGGCAGGCGCAGGTATCTGCAGAGGCAGCAGCTGAGAGCCACTGGCTCTGCCAAATGGCACGGAAGAGCTGTAGGCCAGCATGTCTGGGAGACCAGAGTCCACGTCCCCTTGCAAAACCCAAACCAGCCCTGGTGAGAATCAGCCCCAGGGTTTTCCTCCACTTGAGCACAAGGGTGGGGACAGGGCTGCAGGTGCAAGTCATGAGGTGTAGGAGACAAATGGCAGGATGGTGGCCTGGGGTGGGGGTGGGCAGAGGGGGAGGCTGTGGGTGCTGTTTGGGGGAGCTCAGCTGGGTTCACAGTCTGGCAAGAAGGTGCCAGTGGGCTGGTGAGTGAGCTTCTAACCCGGGTGTTTCGCTGTGCCTTGTGCTCTGGATCCTGCTACATGCAAAGGGATGTATCGACATTTAGGTGAAGCAGAGTAGTTGTTTCTCGTGTAAATGCTTGCTCCGCTCGCACAGCATTTCTCTTCCCTGGTTTTGTTTAAAGAAATATATCTGCTTGCCTTAAGGAGCAAGGGGTGCTTGAGGCTGGGGACTTGGAGTCAGCATGGCGAGTCTGGGAGAGGGTGAGGGAAGCTGAGGCTGCAGCCACCTCTGGGTGAAATATATCTGCTGGGGTGGTCTCTAAGCTCTCAGACTAGAGCTGCGGGTAACCAGCTCGGAGTGTCCCTGTGGTTTGGCAGAGCTGTGCTGGGTGGCTGGAGGATGTCAGGCACATGTGCCTGCAGTGACAAATGACCTTCCTTTGGTTGGACTTTACTAATCCCCTTGTGTTTTTCTGTAATGCGTGTACAGATGTTGCATGCTGCAACCTCCTGCCTGGGGAGAGATTATTTTTGCTCTTACCACTCTCTTTCCTTTCAGTCTCGTGAAAAAGTCACTGAAGCTGGGGGGAGAAGAGGTCTATCTTTGATCCAGGACCATAGCAAAATCCCTGTCCTGGGTTGTGGGTCTTCGTGCAGGGCGTAGCACAGGATCCTCTGAGGGGGAAGGGACATTCAGGAATTTGAATTAAAAAGATAGCAGTGGGGTTTAGGATTTCCACTTTGACTGCTGAGTTACTCTCACAAAACAATGGATGGAAGGGTCAGTGACAGCTCACTGCAGGATGAGACTGGTGGCTCATCTGTGTTTTCCTTGTAACCTCTAGCCACGGGACCCCTTTGCATAATTTTTCTCAATGATGAGTGTCACTTCCCAGACGGATGTTTCATAACGCTGTGTGGTTTTCTCTACACTTGCATGGGATCGTGGTGTTGGCAGTTTCTTTAATTTCTTTCTGCCTGTGGTTTCCTTCTGTCTTATGCTGGTGCATGGTGAAGGAAGGCAGAAGGGCTGCTGGGATCCCTTTAGTGTTGCGAAGCATGGGACCCCACGTGTCTGGCAGCCTCTCCTGAAAGAGGTGCAGAGAGCACCCCTCAGCCCCGAGTCAGGGTCAGAAATACAGCCTGCTGCTGCCAGCTAGCAGGGGTTTGTCCTCAGGGGGGGTAAACTCTCTGCAGAGTTGGGGAGGCTTTCCTAAAGTTGGCTGGTATGAGGCAGTCATGTCTCAGCTTTTCTTAGCAGGTTTGGGAACCAGAAGCGATGCTGTCCTCTTACAATGACCGAGATCATCCCCCCTCTTCTCTTCCAGTCTAAATGAATCCCGTGACATTGGCTGGCTGCCCTGTCTGGACACAGGACTTTCTTGCTGTTCTTTTCTCGCTCTTCTCCAATTCCATAAGGAATTGGCTGAATGGCTGCACTCAAAGAGTTGTGGTCAATGGGTCGATGTCCAAGTGGTGTGCAGTGACAAGTGGTGTTCCTCAGGGGTTGGTACTAGGACCAGTACTATTTAACATCTTTGTTGGCGACATGGATGTTGGGACTGAGTGCACCCTCAGCAAGTTTGCCGACGACACCAAGCTGTGTGGAGTGGTTGACACACTGGAGGGAAGGGATGCCATCCAGAGGGATCTGGACAGGCTTGAGAGGTGGGCCTGTGCCAACCTCATGAAGTTCAATAAAGCCAAGTGCAAGGTCCTGCACTTGGATCAAGGCAATCCCATGCACAAATATAGGCTGAGTGGAGAGTGGATCGAAAGCAGCCCTGAGGAGAGGGACTTGGGGGTGTTGGTGGATGAGAAGCTCAACATGAGCTGGCAATGTGTGCTCACAGCTGACAAGGCCAACCACATCCTGGGCTGCATCAAAAGAAGCATGGCCAGCAGGTTGAGGGAGGGGATTCTGCCCCTCTACTCTGCTCTTGTGAGACCCCACCTGGAATACTGTGTCCATCTCTGGAGCCCCCAGCATAAGAAGGACATGGACCTGTTGGAGCAGGTCCAGAGGACGCCACGAAGATGATCAGAGGATTAGAGCACCTCTACTGTGAGGACAGGCTGAGAGAGTTGGGGTTGTTCAGCCTGGAGAAGAGAAGGCTCCAGGGAGACCTTCTAGTAACCTTCCAGTAGCTGAAAGGGGCCTACAAGAAAGCTGGAGAGGGACATTTTACAGGGGCATGTAGTGATAGGACAAGGGGTAATGGCTTCAAACTGGAAGAGGGGAAATTTAGATTAGATCTCAGGAAGAAACTCTTTACTGTGAGGGTGGTGAGGCACTGGAACAGGTTGCCCAGGGAAGCTGTGGAGGCCCCATCCCTGGAGGTGTTCAAGGCCAGGTTGGATGAGGCTTTGAGCAGTCTGGGCTGGTAGGAGGTGTCCTTGCCCATGGCAAGGAGTTTGGAACTAGATGATCTTTAAGGTCCCTTCCAACCTAAACCATTCTATAAGTCTATGATTCTCTTATCACTTACTTCTTGAAATGCGAGGCCCTAAGAGGTGAGTTCCTCCCCAGCAGCAGTCACCCCAGTACTGAGCAAAGCTGGGGGTCTGCTCTGACTGCATGCTGTCCCTGCAGTTTCTGGCTGCTCTCTCAGTGCAGCTTTCCACATGTTGCCGTGCCTTGACTTGTCCCCCTCTGCCTTGCCAGCCACCTGTCCTCAGGTCAGTAATGATGGTCCCTCTGCTCTTTTAACTGTGCTCACAGCCCCCGGGGGTAGTGTGTTTTTCAGACTTTAATTCCTTCGTTTTCTTAAGGAGACACCTGCAAGGCGGTGCCAAAAGCATCTGATAATGCAAGACTAGTGTCATGTTTGCTCATCACTGGCTTTCTGGTACCTCTCCCACTCCATGTCAGTTTGTCCTGCTAATCACCAGTGATTCAGAGATGGCCACAGCCTGGCTCAGGAGGAGGTTAGAAGAATCTTTGGGGCCTTTTTGCTTGACCATACCGCCCTTATCTAAGTCTTCCTTACTTACTTGTTCTCTTTTTTTTCCTCTTATTTGTTCTCCCTTTTCTCACCTGTGTGCACTAAATTTTGATTCTGTTGAGTACTTGACCATAACCTCTTGTTTTGTTTTTTCGAAGACAAGCCCTTCCTAACTAATGGGCTTTTACTTTCTTTTGTTTTTCAAATTTGTATTTGTAAAGCTGGGTTCTTCCCCGCCTCCCCCACCCTTGAATTTCTCTTGTGTTTCTCTGGTGGAATAGAAAGTCATCTGCTTACAGAGGTCTTCCATGGCAGGAGCAATAAAACCAGAAGTCATTTCTTCACTCTCCCTTTACATCAGTTCCTTATATTTAATTCCTTAAACACACTTAAACACAAACTATCTACTTTTGCTGAGCTGCAATTTTCTGCAATTTGTTGAAATATCCTCAATTCCAGTCAGAATGGAAAGTATTTCATCAGCATCCAGTAAGAAGTCCCATCCGGCTCTCATCTAAATGGAGAACTGAAAGCTTGACCAACCACTTCTGCAGCAAAGAGGAAATATTTTTGGCATTTCCATCAGAAATAATCTTTGCCGTTGTGAGATTTTCTGTGGTTCCTACCGGATGACAAGCTTTCCTCTGGCAACTGCTAAAGCCAGTGCCCACGGATCATCATGCTTCTACTTGCCGTTGTGATGATCTCAAGTTTCTAATATTTGCTGGGTGTGGGATATTCCTTACCACCATCCTGGCATTTGTTGCTTCCCGTTGCTACTCTCTTGCCTATCGCACCCCTTTTCTCTCTGCTTGGGCAGGCAAAGGGGCTTCCACCAAGCCAGTGTTGCCCACTGCCATTGCTCATCCCATGACTCGGTTCTCCTGCCGGAGCCCAGCTTGATCCTGGCTCGGGGCGGCTCTCCCCAGAAGTATCCCACCCTGGCATTTGGGTAGCTCAGCATCTTGTTCCTACAGTTGACCCAGAAAGCAATTGCTGTTTGCCTTCATTATAACAGCCTGTTGCCTGCTGGTGTCCTCCCTCACACTTCTCCTTGTTAAACAAAGCAAAGCTGACTCTGGTGAGGGCAGGAGAGGTGCCAGAATGGGGTGGTTGGAGGGCAGAGGTCTGGGGCAGGTCTTTGTGGGAGACATGGGGGTTTACAGGCAGAGGGGTTCATAAAAACACAAAAGGCTTCTGCTGGCTGACCCCTGAACCTGGGATTGCTCTGCACACGAAGGACACTGAGGTTAAGAGAAACCTCTTAGTGACTGCAATGGCATTAACAGAAAAACGCATGGAGATCTTCAGTCCTCTGAGGAATTGATCCTTTTGCTTCTGCTTTTGTGTATCCAGTGACATTTGACAAGCAGGAGCATTTACAGCAGGTACTACCTCTCCTCCAAGCCCGTCTCAAATGCCCCAGATGAAGACCCTGGTCACCGTTAATTACAAAGGATTTATTCATTTGTAGCCCCAGGCACGGAGCAGCTTAAACAGAAACACAGGCAGTTGAAGAAGAGAGCTGGAGAGGTTGAGGCCAGATCAGTGCTGCCTAGCTCCTCCTGAGCGTCTCCAGTGAGATGATTTACACCCGTTCTCACCTCTGTCCCATCTTTTCTAAAAGAAATAATCACAACCTTTTTTTTGCCAATCCTAGACCTCCTCTCAAACCAGTGCTAGCTTGGAGGGAATTACCCTCTGGGATTGCAAATGCTGCCCCATTTCAGTCATGCCACGATCTCCTCAAGGCTTCATCTGCAAGGCTGCAATGAGCTGATCTCAGTGGGCACCAGCAGAATCCTCTCCTCCCTCCAGCTCGTACTCTTAATGCCCTGTCTCCTGACATGGATGTATTTGCTTTTTTGGGGCTAACCCAGTAGAGAAAGCTTAAACTGGATGAAATTATCCTGGATGGGAAGAAGTGGGCAAGCAGTAATTGCAACAGCTTGACTGTCAAGAGGCTGCACACTGCAGCCAAAACTAAAATCCTTAGAGAAGTGTAAACCCTCTCTTCATGCTGGGGACAGGGAGGGTGGCAGGCTAGGATTTTGCCTGAGCCCACTGCTCCAGCCCTGGAGCAGAGCAACAGAGTCCAGGCCATCCATTCCTCCATGTCCCCACAAACTTTCCAGCATGAGAATACTGGTTTTGACCGTATTACCAGCAAAACGGACAAATGTAAGACCTGCAGTGACTTCAAGCTCAACACAACCTCGTTCCTGCATGATCTTTCCTTTTGTACACGTCCAGCCAAGAATCAGTGCTACCAGTGCAGGTAAATGTACGGGCAATGCATCGTTACAGACCGAACTCTGCATCCCTGCTGTGACCGGTGCAGCAGGCAGAGGAGCGGTATTTGTGGCAAAACTGGGGCTAAGCTGGGCTTTCACTCCTGGCAGGGGTTTTCTGCCAGCAGTAGCGGCAGTGGCCGGGGGTGTCCATGCCAGGGCACCTGAGCTGGGCAGGGCTGTCTGTCCACAGAGCAGCTCCGCAGCCCCCCGACGTAGTGCTGCTGCTGCTGCTGGGGCTGTTGCAAAGCAAATCGCTGCCTGGAGCTCGCTGGTGTTGCTTCTCGGCTGCCTGCTTGGGATTTCCATCAGGACTCTGGCCACGGAGCTTGGCGCCCCAGCCTGGCTCGTGGCCGGTGGGGTCCTTCCAGCAGCGGCAGGGTCGGTGTCGTGGGGGTTTGGGCTGCGGCCGGTCCCTGCTGGGCACCCAAATGGAATCTGAAAGTCGCAGCCCTGTGGCCAGCACTTCCCCTTCTGTGGTTTCCTTGCCTTCTCCAGCTCAGCAAATCTGGGTGATCCTGACTTAATTTCCCCGGTATGATGCTCTCATTTTCTTTCCTTGAAACCCTGCTCCCGCCCAGCGGCTGGGGATAAAAGGAGGGCACGGCCACAGGGGCCGAGCAGCGTGCAGAGGAGAGCCCTGCAGCCCCGCCAGCTCCAGCCCTGCTTGCAGATCCCCGGACCCCCGCAGCACCATGAAGGTCCCCGCAGCCGCCCTGGTCGCTCTCCTCCTCGTGGCCACCTGCTCCCCGTCCCAGGCCCATCTCGGTGAGTCCGGTGTTGCTGCGTCCTCCCTGGGGCTGGCTGTGCCACCGCGGCACGGGAGCTGCTGTGGCAGCCGGAGAGCCCCATCCCCATCAGCGGGGACCCTCATGGCTGTGGGGAGGGCTGGGAGCAGGAGACCACCGCCAATGCTGGGACTCAGGCTTGGGGCCAGGGGTCTCCTGGGGGGCCACCGCCAGGGCATATGACACAAGACGGGGGATGGGAGATGGCAAATCCCTGGGGAACCCCAAGCGCCACTGGGGCCAGAGCCTGTGCTGTAGCCTGGGGTCTCACCAGGGCTGTCTGTCTGTCTCTCTGCCCTCACAGACGGCGTCCCCACCACCTGCTGCTTCAGCTACCAGCAGCACCCCGTCCCGCGGAGCCGCATCGCCTCCATCTACATCACCAGCAGCAGCTGCACCCAGCCGGGGGTGATGTGAGTACCCACCACTGCCAGGGGCTCGTGGTGCGATGGCTGGGGCAGGGCCCCGAGGGTGGCTGGAAGGGAGATGGGGACACGGTCAGGGACACACAGGGCGCTGCCGGCGGGACTCAGCCCAGGCACCCCGCTGCCCCAGCCGAGCACCCAACATGCGTCTTCTCCCATCAGCCTGGTCACCAAGAAGAAGAAGGAGCTGTGCGCAGACCCCCGGGTGCCCTGGGTGCAGGCACATCTGAAACACTTCCAGACCCTGAAGAACTGACCCTTCCCTGCTGCCACCCGCCATGCCCCCGGGGTGGCTACCCCCAGCGGCCTTGGCTTCCAGCCCCAGGCACGCCAGAGAGTACTTGAACTGCAGCCTTCTTCAACGGGAAAATTTATTCTATTTAATTTATTTCACTTGAAGTAAATATTTTTTTCTAAGGAAACGGAAAATAAAAAAAACCTTCTATTAGGGAGGGTGTGCATGTTTGTTGGACTTGGGCTAAGAGGGCAGTTGGGTGTTGCCGTGTCCTTCGTGGATCCTGGCCTCTTCTTCCTCAGCTGAAGTGCCCGGAGCCGGGTCGTGATAAGAGGGTCCTGTGCTGGAGGGGCCGGTGTGTGTCCCAGCTGGAATGTCGTGCACTGCAAGGGGCAGGGAGATGATGAGTGCAACAAGCCCAAGCCACAGTTCCTCCCTGCCCAGACCACAGCCCTGCGCCTGGTCGCAGGTCGCAGATGGCTGTGGTGGCGACTTGGCCCTGGGGCCCGTGTCCCCCCAGCTGCACCCTTCACCGGTGCCCGTGTTGCTGCAGTCGCCACACTGCCAGGACTCGGCATCTTCTTCCATGGCGGAGCAGCGCTGGTAGGTCCCGCGGGAGCCACAGGAGCTGCAGATCAGTAGTCTCCAGGGCCTGGGGGAGCAACGGGACCAACTGCCACCCAAGGCCCCCGAGCCGTGGGGTGCCAGCCCTGCTGCTGTGCTGAGCCCAGCACCACGAACGGGCACCGGGGCTGAGCTGCCCACACACACCCTGTGCCAAGTCGCCCGGCTTGGCATCCCAGGGAACCTCTGTCCCTGGCCAAAGGAGGAGACGAAGGCATGGTCTGCTCGCTGGGGCTGTGGGGACCGAGGTCACGGACACCCACCCATTCTCCTCCGCCTGCTCCCGTTCCGCCGGGCACAGGCACTGGCTGGTGTCGCACAAGCGGTGCTGCTCATAAAGGTCTGCGAAGGACCCATCCAATTCCCAAGCAGCATCCCTGTGGGAGCAGGGGAGCGCTCAGCCCTGGGGCCTTGGGGACACGCCATTGTCACCCGGGGAGGCAGGAGGGGATGGGCCGGAGCGTCAGGGAGGGGGAGGGGGGCAGAGGGGACGACACCGACCTGTCTGGGATTTGGATGCCCAGGCGAAACATCTCCTCCTGGAAGGCTGCCACATCCTGGCAGAGCGGGCAGCGGAAGTGGTGCAGGGCAGCGGAGAGCACCTGGCCCTGGGGCAGAGATGGCATCAGCATCAGGGTCAGGGGGGTCCCGTTTGGCCCAGCTGAGCTAGGCGACGGGGTGACGCCAGGGGCGCTCATGTCAGGGGCCAGGGTCGATGCCACCCACCTGGATGCAGCGGTGGTGGAACCGGGCACTGGTGCAGACGGGACACACCAGCGTGTCATAGGTGGGCTGCCCTGCCACCGCCTCCAAGCAGATGATGCAGGAGCTGTGCTCCTGCTGCACCACCCGCACCCGCTGTGCCGGCCGGTGCTTCCAGCAGAAGGACCTGCAGGATGGAGGTGACAGTTTGAGGTCCAGCCCTCCTCTGGCCCAGCCCCGATCCCGGCCCCACAGGGCAGCTACACTCACTTGAACTCCCCAAAGAACTGGGAGACACAGCCACGTCCCATCCCGCAGGGGAAGTGGAAGACTCGGTGGCAGCGACGCCTCCGGCAGGTGACTGAGGCGCCCCGCAGCCGGCAGATGCAGCACGTCGGGGGATGGAACGGAGGTGGACGGTGTCAGCACTGCGTGTCCCTGGGGAGCCCAGTTTGCCCTCAACCAGCAGAGCCCTGCCACGTTTCAGTGGGCCACCTGGCCGGTGACACCGGGCCACTGATAATGCCACTTATCATCTTCAAATCCCCAATTTCCACAGAAATGGGCCTTTTTGGTGGCGGTGGCAGGATGCGGCAGCCTTCCAGGAGGAGATGTTTCGCCTGGGCATCCAAATCCCAGACAGGTCGATGTCGTCCCCTCTGCCCCCCTCCCTGTTCTCTCCCGCCGGATTTACATCGTCTCACTCCAGCTGCAGGTCAGCATGAGATGTTTTATTAAACCCATCAAGGGACGTACAGTAGTGTGGAAGGGGCGATGGCAGGGGAGGGGACGGACTCGGCTCCATAGCTTAATGAGACAAGAATGTACAGATAATTATGGGATGCACATAAATAGAGTTTATATGGAAGGCAGCTTCACGTGGAGACGCTGGTTGACTCCTTCTTCTGCAGATACTGCTGGAACCAGCTCTCCTCCGGGTCCACACAAATGTTCTTCCCCTTCAGCAGCTTCACACTGTGGAGGAGAGAAGGGCTGCATTAGCTGGGGGATGCAGGATCCGGCCATGCCCTGGAGATCCCCTGCCAGGCGGGGGATGCCTGCAGCATCCCGTCCCCCGCATCCCCCAAAAGTGCTGACTTTTAGCAATCTCTGAAACCTTGGCTTCCTTCCCATTTTTCTGGCTGGCAGCTGAAATGGGGGATTTTGAGGTTATTTGGGATAAAGCATCAAGGGGGTTGTATGCGTGCAAAGTGCCAGGGCAGGGCACCCCCACCCACGCATCCTTTGAGCGGCTTGTTTTGGTTTAGCGCCGAAGACAGAACCACTGGCAGGGTAGGTGGGAGGGTGAGGGTGAGGAGCGGGGTGCCAGGGAGGAAGGCTGGGTGGTGGCTGGGGGTACTCACCGCACAGCTCTGTGGGAGCAGTAGGAAGGCGTCTTCTTGTAGCTCCTGATGAGAATGTCAGGGATTTTCTGCCGTCTGAACATGTCCTTGTAGCAGCACGTGCCGTAGGGTCTGCGGACTGAGAGGAAGTGAGAGGCATTAGTGCTCTCCCACGCCTGGCACGAGGGGTGTGGGTGCTGCCCCGTGGGGTGTGGGTGCTCCCCCTCCTGCTCCCTCCCAATACAAAGGATCCCTTCTCCCATCGCCAGCAGTGCTGCTTTGCCCCAGCGTAGGAGCCCCCCATTTCCCTGCCCGTAGAGGTTTACTACTGAGCTCCCCAGCTGGGGTGCTGGGGCTGAAGCCATCCCCAAGTCTATTTTTCCTCCTTTTGAACAAGACCAGGACAGCCCTGTGCTCGGGCAGCTGGCGATGCCCCTCACCCCTCCAAACCTACGGCAGAAGCAGGAGCTGAAGCTCTCATCCCCCTCCCTGACCCCCCCAAAACCTGTCAGTGGAGGAGCCGGGGACAGAGCCGGGGAAGCTGTGGGGAAAGGCTCCATGTCGGTACTCACAGGAGACACCCTGGCTTCCAGTCCAGAGAGCCGCCAGCAGCAGAGTGAGCAGGGCCAAGGAGAAGACCTTCATGTCCAACCTGGGGCTTGGTCAGCACCGTTAGCTGGTAGCTCTTGCTGACTCGGGGCCACTGAGAGCTACCTGCTTCTCCTGGCAGCACCTTGGTCTGATATACCCCGTGGCCAGGCTTTCCATGACACCTCTGGACTCTCCCCGGGGAAAGAACCACCCGGAGATAGTGATAAAGGGCAACTAGTGAATGGAAATTCCTTCTCCCGGCGCCACTGGCCCCTGTGGTACCCGAGGGCTGCTGGAAAGTGTGGCGAGCAACTAGCAGCTCTGCGTCGCTGGTGATGCACCGGGGCCGGCAGTCTATTTTGGGTTTGGTTGTTGCCACCAACAAACCACACAGGATGATGCTCGGCCTTGCTGAAGCCCTCGCCAAGTTTATTTTCAAAAACCACCATTGTCAGCTCAGCTGCGATGCCTCTCTTGCAAATTTGCACCGGGACGAGTGGCTCGGCAGTGGCCAGGCTCACCCTAGCCCACCCTGACATCCATTGCTGGCTGCCCATGGGGTGGCTGTGCCCACCACGGTGCAGGTCACAGTGGCAGTGCCCATCACGTCTCCTCATGGCATCCCAGGAGCATGGGCTGTCAGTGGGGCGTGACCAGGCATCCCTGAGGGGCAGTTCTGATCGAATTTGGTCCAGGGGTCGCCACTCGTTAGGATGGCTGATAAGGAGTGTGGGAAGCCCCCTCCTCATGGGCTGTGCCTGCCTCTTGCCCCTCTCACTGGTGGCTTCCCCAAAGCCCGCACCCCCCCTGCCCCTGCCATGGCCCCATGCACCCTCCGGAGTCCCTCACAGAGACGTGGCTGGGACCTCGGCTCTTCCCAGCTCCTCACTGACCCCAGCACTTACAGACGCCGTTTAACACCCAGGTAGGGAACCCGACAGCAGGATCTCGCCTCCTCCCAAGACACTTGCACAGCCAGATGTTTGTACGTGTGAGATCGCGTTTAATTCTGTTCAGTGTGTTGTACAAACAATAACCGTGGAGCTGCTCCCAGTCCGGCGAGCGCAGCCTCACCGACACGCTGCTGCTGCCTGCGTGGGGTACAGGCAGCTGCCTGCGCACAAAGCAGGGCTGAGAGCATGGGGACTGGCAGCGGGTCTGGGCCCCAGCGCCCCACGGGGTCGGCACGCCCCATCCTGGTGGGATGCCGGGGATGGCAAAGGCCCTTTGCCTTCAGGGAGGTGGGTGAGGGTCATCACAGCGTGACGGGGAGGATGTCCCTGACGAGCTGCTATATCCAAATGCGGTGTCCCCGCAGCCGCCTCTGCAAAGAGGTCACCTTCATGGTATCCCGTCCTCCGTGGAGGGGACACCTCGCACTGCCTCTGGCCGCCCCCCTAGCTGGGGATGGAGAAGGAGCTGACTTGGAAGCTCTGCTGGTACCTCTTCACCCAGGCTCTGCTCGCCTGGGTGCAGATCTCCTTCCCGCTCCTCACCCTGAAGCTGGGGCAGAGAAAAGATGGAGTTAGCAGGCTGGTGGTATGCGGAACCCGGCACTGAGTTTCCGAGGGGCTCAGAGGCACAGAGGATCAGGATTGGACCCGCCAAAGCAAGACGCAGGGTCTGGCAGGGTCTAGAGGTGCTTTACCCCCAGGGCTGGGTTTAGGATACTCACATCACAGCCTGGTGCGGGCACTCCGGACTGGTGGGGTAGCAGGCGACGACGTTGTCTCTCTTGATCCTTCTTGTCTGGAAGTTGAAGCAGCACTTGTCTGGCACGGCCGGGGCTCCTGCGGGACAATGCAAGCTCAGTTTAGCCTGGAGACACCCACCTCCCAGCTCAGCCCTCCCGCCACGGCCACAGCTGCTCTTTGGGGGTAGCCCCCCCTGCACCCCATGCACAAAGCAAACCCGTCCCCACAGCCCTGGGGGCTGTCCCCGGTCCCCCAGCCCATGGGGACACAGCGGGTAGCAGCGCTCACTCTGAGCCAGGCTCTGGCAGCACAGCACAGCGAGGAGGAAGAGGGTGCAGACCATCCCGGCTGCCTTCGCCATGCCGGGCTGCGGGAGGGCGACTCGGTAGTGCCAGGGCAGAGCTGCCGTCTGCCGGGGTCAGGGCCGTGGGGCTGCTTTTATGAGGGAGTATGGGGGGGCTGGCTTCCCCCAGGGCCAGCGGTTGCGTGGGTAGGGGGAGGACCTGGTCCCCTGCCACGTCCCAAAGCACAGAGGGTGAGCAATACTCATCCCCTCCCAGCACAGCCCCGGGAAGCAAAAAAACCCTGCTCCTGGGCCGTGCTTTTGCGCCCCCCTCACCCCACAAGGGGCTTGAGATTTTTCCTGAGCTCCCGCCTCCAGCGTTAGGGCCGGTTGCGCCCAAAGTTTGGCTTTTCACCCCCGTCGCCCGGGCAAGCTGCGTTGCCCCGTGGCAGGAACCCCAGGGTGGGCGAGAGGGTCTGTGGATCTGCCTTGGATGGGACCAGGGCCAGGCTCAGCACCCTGCAGGGTGCCCAGCAGCCGCACACACTCCCGGCGGTCCATGTCCTCCCCCTGCAGCGCGGAGTTCTGCATCCTGTCGCTTTGCATCCTGGCCCCGGGGGGACAAATGGCCAAATAACCCCTCCCTCCAAAAAAAAGCCAGAGAGAAACAGCTTTTCTTTGGTTGCGCCAGGCACGTACACAGCTCTGTGCTGGTTTTGGGGGTGTCTGAGGCCCATCGGGGCCCAGAAAAGGCAAGGCGTGTGGCTCCGCTTCTCTCCCCCCCCGTACCGAAGCAGCAGCTCATGTTCTTGGCCGTCCTGAGCTGGGAAAGTCAGAGGCCAGTCTGGGGTTTCCCCAGTGGATTTCGCCTGGCTGCAGCTGTCCAAAAAGCCCCCTCTCCCCCCAGCCTCAGCAAATCCCGGGGCGCATCCCAGCTGCCGGCAGCTGGCGGATGGTGGGAAGCAGCGGGGAGATGCAGACGTGCATCCCTGCCAGCCCAGCTCTGCGGGCAGTCACATCCCGCCGTGCAGGGCTGGGGATGCCAACGGCACCCTGCTGGCGTTTTGGCCGTCCTGGGCTGCAGTGCAGCCCCACCACGGAGACCCGGCTGGGGAGAACATGGGGTGCTGGTCCAGGCAGGGACCTGTCCCGATCGGATCGGGGCCCACCGTCGTGGTAAGACCACACATGTCCCTCCATTTGTTCTTCTCCAAAGCCATTTCCCAGAAATCAGTGTCAATTTTTTTGGAGTGCACATGTGAAATAAATAAGAGGAGGGTGCAGCAAGTGGGGCTGGGTGATGCCCCAGGGTTGGTGGGTGCGGACAAGGAGGGGTTGTGTTTCTGTGGACTGGTGGAGCAGAACACCTTCCTGTCATCACCCCAACTGTCATTTAATCTCTCCTGGGGAAGACCCCGGGGAGCGGAGGAAAGCGGATGCCTCTGGTCCTGGTCCGGCACAGCTGCCTGGCTCGTCTTTCCGTTCCTGGATCCATCCTTTCCCTTTATCCCCCTTCTTACCCCCACGCACCGAGAACCTCCTGGTGCAGCTGGTGTAAAAGTGGCCTCCTAAGCGTAGAAAATATTCCCTGCAATAACAAAATGAAACAGAAACACAAGGAAAACAAAAGAGAGTTTATTGGACTGGGAAAGGCCCCTTTTAAAGACTCCCATGCAAAACGCTGGGATACATCAGGCCAGGGAATTCTAGGGATGACATTCCCTGTACCTCTGTCCCAAGCCCAGCTGCTGGCATCTGCCCCATGGGGCAAGCGGACCCTGCGGATGGGGGATTTTGGAGCATGAGGGATTTTCAGCCCTGGTTGGGCCCCTGGCGCTGGTGGCCCCTGAGCACTCCTGGGTCCCCGGGTCCCGCCTGCGGCTCAGGAGGAATATCCCCCTTTCCCCTCCCCACATTAGCCAGGATGGGGCTTTACTGGGTTTTGCACAGACCTGGCACCAGCGCAGGGGATGTCCATGGAGGCTCAGAGGGGCCAGAGGCAAAACCAGGTGCTCCTGTGGTGCTTGATGAATTTAGGAGAAACTGGTCTTCACCCCCCTCCGGTTCATCAGCCCTCCCGTGTTTGATGCAGAGAAGGGGATGGGACACGGGCAGACCCACCGCTGTGATGAGTGGATCCAGTCTCTGCTTTGGGGTTACCCCACAGGTCCCCCAGTCCTGCATGTGGTCTGGGCTGAAAAACACCCTTTTCCTCCCTTTATTCTAGTATTTCATGCTGGCTCCTCGCCAGCACTCACAGCTCTGGCTCCGGGCTTGGCTCTAGAGCCTGATGAGGAGCAGAGCTGCTGGGGACAGGCCACCAGCCTTCATCTCCACCTGTGCCCTCTCCCGGGGCTGCGGCATGGGGTCCTGGGGCTCTGCCCGCTCTGGCTTTTATTACCCTTGCTCACCGGGAAATCCCATGGCTGGGGAAATCCCTCCAGGAAATGTGGGGGATACAGGTGGAGGACCCCAGGAAATGCTGCCTCATCCCTACATCCCTCCCACCACGCCTGATGTGGTGGGAGCACTGGGGGGGAGAAGGGCTGAACCATGTGGGGCAGGAGGGGTTGGTGCCAGCAAAACATATGGGACAGCCTGCTCCTGCTGCCAAGAAGTGCAGGGGAAGGTGGCAAATCTGGGGGCTGGCACAGGCATTTGGGACACGCCGCTGGGGGCTGAGGTCTCATTGCCCCCCTCCAAAAAATTTGCAGGGGCTCCAAATCTCCCACTGCTGGGGAAAACGAAGATGTCCTGATCCCACCAGCCCTGGGGAGCAGGAGTGGCTGCTGCGGCCTCGGCCACCCCACGGCCACCCCATGGGTGCCCCACACAGGCTTTGCTCCCCGTGGCCTCTCTGCATCCCTGAACAGAAAGCACAAGCAGTTCCTGGGGAAACCACCGCCTTCCCCAGGAGCGCGTTGGTGTTTAATCACCCTCCGTGCTCAGAACCAGCCCCAGCCTCCTCTCGCTGAGCGCTGCATCGCTGGAGCTGCCAGGGAGAGCTCGCTGGGCACACCGGGATGCCCGCTCGATGGCACAGCCCCCCTGGAAATGCTTTATTGATGTTGCGGCACTTCTCCTCGTTTCAGCTGATCGATAACCCCGGGGGAGGAAGATCTAAGTGCAGCACCCGTGGGATGGAACGGCTGGGGCAGCTGGGGCAGCCAAAGTCATGAACGTGATCAAAAGCAGCTTTGCCAGGTCAGGTCTGTTTTCTGTGAGGATTTGTTTGATTTATTCTTCTCCTTGTCTTCTCTGCCTGGGTCAGATCAGCTTTTCCATTACCTTGCTGGGGCTGATGGTGAGATAACCACTGAATGCACGCCCCGTGTGTGCTGTTTCCTTTTTTAAGGTCCTTGCCCAGCCCCGGCCATCTGGGGCTTCCCCAGCAGCTTGTGGAGATGGTTTATATTGAGATAGGTCCACCCTCGCCTGTCCCCAGGAAGAAGTGGCTCATAGTCCCCCCACCTCCTCCTGCCACCCACGCCCCTCCAGAGCCCAGCTGGCTCCTGCCCAGGTGCCATCACCTTCCCCAAAAAGCAGTGGCGGGTGGGGGGTTTTGTCCAAGGCTGGAAAACCCAGTGGAGATCTGCATCTCACCCCCAAAGCTGCTCACTGGGGGGTGCAGCCTCTGGGGCATCGCCCAGTACCTGGCTGTCCTGAGGTTGCAGGAATGGACCCATCTCCTGCTGTCAGAAGATGCAAACATACAGAAATAAGACGGAACAGATGCTGCCATCCTTGTCCAAGGGGAGATTTCACCAGGAAGGTCACGGCCAACCTCCGATTTCAGACGAGTTAATCATGCGGGAGCAATGGTGAACACGCTGCGGGTGTTGCTGGAATAAGCTGTGGCTGTGTCACCAGGCTTGGACCAGCCCATCTCGCCCTCGCCCACCTAAACTGAGAAGCCAGAGAAATGAACGGCATCATGCAGCTTTGATGTAGATCTCCAGGGTTTTGGAGCCCTCACTTGATTTTGGAGTCCATGCTCTGCTCCTGGCTGGCAGCTGTGCTGGGGCAGCTCCCCTTTTCCCGGCTGGCAGTGCTGGGCAGTGGGATGCGGGTAACCCCACATCCCGTTGACCCCAGAACAGGGAAAGTAGCCCCAAAGGGAAAGGTTTTCAACCCAAAGAGGTGGGGGGTGCTCAGGGCACCCGTGGCAGAGCTGATCCTGAAGGCGAAAAGCTTTCCTCCAGGATGACGATTCCTCTCCTCATCCCTCAGGGAAAGGGCTTTGCGGTACCCATGTTCTGCCGTTCAGGCAGCTCGTTCTCCGGCGTTTCATCCTCTCTCAGCCGTCCCGGGCTGAACTTTCCCCCTTCCTGGCGTCCCCCTGCCATGTGGCTCCTGACTCATTTCCCGTGTCCTTTGGCCCCCGGCATCCTGGCTGCCTCCCTACGGGGACTGGCCCTGGCTGAAAAGCTGATTTCACACCAAACTCCTCTGCTTAAGATTACAATCAGGGCTGGGCTGCTCGAGTTGAGTGATCTCTTCCCCCTGCTCCCCAACCTTGGCCTTTGAAAACCCAAAGTTTAAAACTAAAATAAACCCAAAGCACTATCTGCCTCCTTATCTGCACCCTGATTTCTGCAGGTTGCATATGCCTCACGGTTTCCTGACAACCCGAAAGGCAAGAAGCAGCATTTAATGGTGGGAAAAAAAAAAGAAGAAACTCCAAAAGAGCAAGTAAGATGCTTATAAAGTCCTCTGCACCTGGGAGCTGGGGTCAAAAATAATAATAAAAAATTACACTAGGTACTTGCTGGGCTCTCTGGATTTTCTCCAGGCACAAGAACCAAGGCTGGGCAGCACCAGTGGGATGCTGGGAGGTGGCAATGGGCAACAGGGATCAGCATCACAGGAATGTGGGGGGCTCTGCTGCACCACCCTGAATTCCCCTGCGACCCAGCCCTGGGTCCTGGTTGTGTTTTTCCCCAGGCTGCAGCTATCAGCAGCTACAATCTGCTTTTGCGGCGTTAGTGACTGTTAGCGTTCACATGTATTTTCTGAAACCACCTGCCCAGGGAGGAAGACACCCAGCAGAAGATGAATTCATTTCCCTTGGGACAACCCTGGGTTATTTCCCTTGTGCATCCTTCCCCCGGCACCGCTGCGAGCTGGGAGAGCAGGGACCTGCCTGGCTGTACAGCAGCCCAAGCATGGCCGCCCTTCCCCTTGGCGTGAGTTGCTTCTGGAAACACCCCTAAAATGCTTCTGCAAATATTTCCTGGGTCAACTGTGGGAAAGACCTTCCTCACTGCTCTCCCGCAGAGTTCGCTACCGGAAAAATGAAAAGTGGATGAGAAATGCCACTGGATGCAGCACCGGTGATGGGGCTGAGCACTGGCTGTGTGGGGTTGGGGTGAGGGCTGTATCCCGCTGGCCTTTGCCATTTTTGGGACCCCGGGTCTCGCTCAGGGCTCACAGCAGCGGCCGGACCACGAGTCGGGTGAGGTGCTGGCCCGTGGGAGCCCTTTGGTCCCGCTGGACGGCTCTGCTGGGCTGGGCATGGTGGGAGAGAGCAGGGTTTGTGGGGCCGGTCTGGGGTACAGCAGCAGTAGAGGGGTTCCTGCCTCCCTCCAAGCCTTGGCTGGTGTTTTTCCTCCGTTTGGCACAAGATGTCAGTGCTGCCCAAGGAACGGCCACCAGTGCCGTCCCACCGCATGGCCTGGCTGGGCCATGGTGCTCTTCTCCAGCGCCTTGGGGTCCCCAGCCCGGGGTGCTGCCCGGGTGCTCCCGGGACACAGACGTGGTCCCCCTGCCGGCAGGGACCCACCGGGGCTTCTCCCAACCGAGGGAGGTGCACTGAGAGCAGCAGGTCTCAGCCAGCCCCATGGCCTCAGAGCCTTCTCCTTTGGAGACACCGCGAGGCTCTCAGACACTCCCAGCCCCACGGAAATCATCTGTGGAGAAATCCAGGAGCCTGGAAGAGGAAGGGGGGGATCATCCCCATCGCCAGTTCCCACGGCATTGCCAGCACTGCCACTGGCCATCCTCCCCCTTCCCATGGTGTGCAGGGGATAGAGAGCAGCTCTCCTGGGGCCAGCATTCCTCAGGGGGGAGACTGGATGCTCCGTGATGGGAAAAAAAATAGGAAAGGTGATACAGAGGGAAAAGGAGCTGGGAATGAAAGAACTGGAACCCTCTGTACCAGACACACATGGAAAGGGGCGGGGGGCGGGGGGAAACCTCAAAAGAGTGTTGACAAGTCTGGAGGCTTCTGGGACCTTGGGTGACCAGAAAAATAACACATCAAAGACCTCACGTATGCCTGAAGACAGATAAAAACTCTAAGCCAAAATGTTCTATGAATATTTAACTACCATCAATATTTAATTAGCAGATATAGAGAGATTAAGAGCAAAGGGATCCATCCTCCGCGTTTGCTCCAGCCCCACTCTGTGGGCTCGTGGGGGCTCGCAGCGGCGGCGAGGGGCACGGCACTGCCTGCAGCCGGGCTCAGTGCCAAGATCAGGGCACAAGGACCCCGAAGGAAGGAATGGAGCCCCCCGAAAGGAAAGGCTCTGCTTTCCTAGCCCCCCCACTGCAGGGCTGGGTGGGAGAGGGGAGAGATAACTCCTGCGTGACCCTGGCGCTGCATCTCCAAAACAGCCGTCCAACAAAAATCTGTGAAAAAGTATTTTCACAGATTCAGGATGCTGCAAAAAGAGCATCTTTGCCCACCAGCACTGCAGGGCCCCCCATGTTTGGATGAATTTACCACCACTGAGGGTGGCAAACAGAGCTGGGGAGCTTCTGCAGAGAATGGGTCAGGATCCAAGCTTCCCCAAGGGATGCTCAGAGCCAAGCTGGGGGAGCTTTCAGGGAGCGCAGTGCTGCTGGGGGCTGCTCAGCCTGGGGTGCTCTGTGGGGCCAAGGGCGCAGGAGCTGGCCATGGGGGAGGAACGCTCGAGGTGACTTCTCCCCCTGCCCTGGGACCATCCACCTTTCAGCCCATGCTCGTCCTCCTCTGGGCTTGAAATCCCCCTACTGCCCTGGTGCCTGTGAAACCCTCTGCCTCTTGGCTGCAGACAGGTGCCTTCCTGCCCCCCAAGCTGCCCCCCAAGCGCCCCTCCGCTGCCCACACTGCTCGGCTGTGTGCTAATGCTTCACCCTCGGTGTTCAAGCCATACGTGCCTGCGTGCCTAATCCGCTATTAATCCCTGATGACTAATCCTTTGAGGTGACAGCGATGGCTGGGTGGTGGCAGGAGGGGATGGGCACTCTGCGTACCGCTGCGCTCCCCTCCTAGACCATGTCCCCTGTGTCGGGGGACGTCTCAGCAGACCCCAGCCTCCTGCCAAACCACAGGGCTCCTACCCTTCGCGGGAGGCTCGTCCTGGGCCACCGCTATCCCCAGCCCTGGGGTGGGTGCTGGTAGAGAGTCGAGGATGGGGAGGGCTCACCTTGGTCATCCCTGGGGCTGGGGGGAGAACTGGGGGGTCCCACCACAGCTTAGCCCTCGGCTTTGGGACCCCCTCTCCCATGATTTGAGGTTAGTTCCCTCTTTGGGAGCTGCTTTAGCTGGAGGGAGACTGGAGAGGGCAGTAAAAGCCAAGCCGTGATGGATTTTCCTTGCCTGCTGAGCCAGGAGCAGGCAGGACCTGGGGGATGCGGGACAGGCACATTTTCAGCATGTTTGCAGCCTCCAAAACTCCTCGAAAGCTCTTCCCAGCCCCTTCTTAGCCAAATTATTGCTTGTGCAAGTGAAGCACTTTGTGGGTGCAACCGTGAGGGTGTCTGGATCTGGGCATTTGGTCTGGACCAGGTCTCAGAAGTGAGGATGTGGTGCTGGGGGCTGGGGTTGGGATGGTGCCAGGGACACCCCGCACTGCCCTGTCCCCTCTCTCCATCCCAACGCTGGTCCCTACAGCCCGTGCCAGCCGGCCCGTGAGCTGTGGTGCCATGTCCTCTTGCAGTAGGGGACATTCTGGTGGCTTTACTCTCCCAGCCGGGGTTTTGTGGTCAACCTGGTCCTCGAGCATCTCCTTAGCCAGGGATGCTGTGAAACAGGGGGAGTATTTCACACCTCCTGAGAGCTGCTGGCAGTGTGCAGCCACCAAACCGCTTTGCCATACATTTTCCCACCATCCGGCGAGGGGGTTTATTTTCCCCTCTTGTTTTTGATGTATTTGAAGCAAAAGCCCTTGATACCTTTTCTCCCCGCTACAGCAGCGGGGGCAGAGCTGGAGCCCGGGCGAGCAGTGGGAACCAGCCGGGCTGTGGGAGTGGGCACGGGGGGTCCCCACCCTCCATCTTCCCCAGCGAGGCAGATCCCGAGGGGTACCCGGGGAATAAAACCAGCCTCCCAAAGCCCAGCCTGGTGTCTTTAATCACCAACAAAGCCGAGCCCAGCCGACGTAGGACCTGACACTCCTGCGCACTCCGCAGCAGTGCTGTCACCCCGCGGCGGTCGCTGGCCCCAGGAGAACAGGGATTATGCTGGATCAGTCGTGTATAAAATTGCTCCTCGTCCAGCGAGGAGCCCGTCGGCAGGGGAAGCCGCGATGGGCTCCATTCGCCGCCTTGGCGCAGAGACCTGCCGGGCCTTGTGCCGCACGGCGATGCGGCGGCGGCGGCAGCGGCTGCAGTTTCCATATCTGGGCCATTCACCACTCGAGACTTTTAGCGCCCGGAGCAACGGCATGTACTGCTGATGAGTTCTTTCTGCTCCAGTAATTACAGTGAGGAATTTGTCAGAACGAGCTTTCTAAAACCTTCTTGTCTTGTTCTGATTTTACCTGGAGTGTAAAAAGTCATTAGTATGGTAAAACGGAGGCTGTGCTAAGCCAGCAAGCCATCCAGATAACGCAGTTTACATCCAGTACACACTCAATATGCACCAAAAAAAAAAAAAAAGGAAAAAAAAAAAAAAAAAGCAGGTTTTCTATTTTACCCACATGGAGTTTTCCATGATTGAAATTAGCAGGATGGGAAGGCAAGCAGGGAAGGTGGCAGCCCTGTGGGCTGGGCACGGCGAGATGTGCCGGCTGCCGACACCTCGTCTTTCCCCCAGCGGCTGCGTATCTGGCTTTCGAGGTGTGGAGTGCCCCAGCTGCTGGTCCCCTCCGGGATGGGCCAGCCCTGCTGTTTGGGGCAATTTGGGTTTCACCCACCACCCCTCTTTTAGGAGCTTTCTCGCCTGCCTGCAAATGCAAGCCCAAGTTCATCAATACATGAGTCATGGTTTGGAGAGGCTCCTGCCAGCCCCAAGCCACAGCCCGTGATGGGGCTGTGCTGTCCCTATACAAAAAAGCTGGTAGGAAACTCACCTAGACAACGCCCCGGATCCCCCAGGGATCTGTGAGCATCACACTGCCAGGCATTGAGCCCCGAGTGGGGAAAACCCCTCCTGATCCCATCACGGCCTGAAAATAGCATCGTTTGTGGTTTGAAAGCCTCCCAGCCCCTTTGGGCTCCGGTTTCAGGGATATTAGCAGATGTCAGGGAGCGTCTGGGGAACTCAGGCTTGAAATGAGCCAGGAAAAAAAATTGGAAAAAAGTCATATCAATAGGAAAAAATAGGAGCTGAGGTCAGGAGAAGTTGTGAAGCGGGTGTCAGCACCCTCTCTGCTATTTTCAGCAGGGAGTCGCAGCCCTGGTTCGCTGGCAGCGTGAGCAGGGCTCTGCCCACAGAGGGTCGCTGACCCCACTGGAGGGAGGTGAATGGGTGTGATAAGTCCTGGGTCTTTCTTTTTAAACTTTCCAGACAAAAAATAATCGAAATTTAGCCAAATGTATAATGTGGTGAAGATGATTTCACTTACAGACCCTTCCTCGATCTCCCTCTGAGGGATGATGCCCAGCTGGGTACCACAGCATCCATCCCTGATGCTGCTTCATCACTGTTCTCCCTGAAACCCGTCGGGAACTCCCACGCCCCACGGCCCTTGGGGCTTTTTGTTAATAGGAAGGTTTAAAAAAAAAGAGACGCTTCTGTCTTGGGCTCTAATCAAAGCGTTTTGAGTTGGATTTAATTAAATGATAACTTTCTGGGGGCTGAAAGGAAACCCTTTGGTGAGGGCTGCTTGGATTTCAGGGTATTTCCAGCACCCTTGAAGGCCACTTCAAAGAGAAGAAGTGATTGCAAGGCAGAACATCTCTCTCTGCCAATATAAAACCCAAACCTTCGGATTTCCTCCCTTCTTATTTACTTTCATGAGCAACTTGGCAAAGTTCAGTCAAGTTTGGAAATATTTCTGGTGTCACCAGATTTGTCTTTCAGGCCCAGAAATCCTGGGGAAGTGGAGAACATTTCAACCCAGTGTTATCTCCTGGAGACACAGCGACTCCCAGGTGCCAGGCAGGTATTTTAGTGCCTAGATGGGTATCTGGGGAATGATGTTTATAAGCTGGGCTGCAGATTAACTCTGGTGCACAACAAAGCACAGCTTCCGCTTTTCCCCTTCCTTTTCCTCCCATGAGCTATTTTGGGGTGGAAAGACCCATTTTTCCCTTTGCTGCACCCCAACTCTGCACATCTGAAGGGCCCTGGTGTGCAATCTGATTAATATTAATTATTCCCTCTTATTAACAATGTGAGAGCCCATATCTGTGTGCCCCGGAAAGACTGGCGGCTCTGTGCTCTGCTCCCAGGGTAAATGGCCGGTGAATAAGATTAGGAGCTGTGAGTGTGCGCTAAGAGCCTTAACTGGCAATTCCCAGAAATGGTAGGGGAATAATTCAATATTATGTATGTGATGCCGCTATGTCGGAGCCGGGATTGGATCACAGCTCCCTGCAGCACAAGAAGTAGCCCAGGACACACCAAAGGGGGTCCTTGATTCCAAACCCCCCCCAACTAGACTCCAAACAGGGTGTTGGAAGCATTAAAGGGACGGATTTTGGAGAGCAGTGGTGATGGGAAGGGTCTGTGTGCTTCCCTTTCCTCCCCAGGCTCCCCTTCCACCACTCCTGGGTGTCCCCAGCCAGTTCTGGGTGTCCCCAGATGGCACCTGCATATCTGCCCCTCCCTGCCTGGCTGTCACCCTGCAGTGGTGGCGGGACCGTGGAGACAATTTGGGGTGTTTGAGGTGCCAGTAAAGCTGCCTTTTGTTCCAGAGATGGAGAAGAACAGAGCTCATCTGGCTACTATTTTTATTTTGCTGGAAAAACGGCAGGTTTGGGTTGGCAGAGGGAAATGAGACACCGGTTCAAGGTCAAGCTCCAGCAGCTTTGGCCAAAAAACCAGAAAAATAACCCCATGCGGGTGATCCAAAGCATCCAGCTTCATGCTCCCAGAGGGGTATTTTCTTTCGTCTCTTCGCCCAAACCCAGAGCCAGAAGCCGGCCGCAGTCACAGAGAAGCGTGTGGCCGGGGGACCCTGCCGCCCTGTGCTCGTTGCTCTCCATGGCTCTGGCCCACCCCTCGCCTGATTTTTCTTTCCCTTTTTCTAACCCCATCCCCAGTTTCCAGCATTTTGGCTATTGCCCCGCTCTGCGGTGCTGCCCCCTGCCCCTCCTCGTTCCCCCTCCATCGCAAGGATGAGGCGGGTCAGAGGATGCTGCGGGATGGAGCATCCCTGGGTGATGCTGGAGGGCTGATCCCGAGAGGTTGATTTAATGCGAGCCCTGCAGTTTACTTGCTAAGAGAGGTACAAATATCACTTGTTAAGCACATAACCTGGGATTTGGTCAAGGGAAAAGGCAGTTCATTGATTTGTCAGGGTATATTCCCTGCCGTGCGCAGCGGCTGGCAAGGGCAGGGTCCAAAAACTGTCCTGGTGGGATGAGGCCATCCCATCCCTGTGCCACCCAAACATGCGCCTGCTTCTCTGGGAGGCGTCTTCACCGGCGTGTCCCTCTCTGCTGACCAGCTGGTGCTCTGAGATGTGCCCTCAGTTCTAGGAAAGCAGCAAGTGGTTTTACTGGGCTGGGCCAGGATTTCTTCACCTCCCCATCCCCTGCCCCAGACCCTTCGGCATCCCCAGGTGAAGCACCGGCAATGGGAGACAGGAGTTCAAGTGGCTGGAAAATGCTTTTAACAAGCCTCAAAGCCACTTTGCGTCTTCACATTGTTTCCAGTAATAAAGTCAGGTTATTACAAAAATCTATTACCATCAAAAGCTGATAAACCTCCAATCCATCCGCCGTGAGGTTTAATATTCCTCCTGGAGAGCTTTCCCTTTTCTGTGGCAGCGGGCTCTTATCTGCCATCACCCCCCTGGGCGGGCTGTGCCACGATCAGATTGAGTTTGCCATTTTGGGAGGGGGTGTTTGGTTTCTAATCCGCAGGATTTCAGTTTCGGAGCTGTTGGATCCTGCTGGGATGCAAAGGACCCACACGGGGTGGGGGGGAGCAGGCAGGGAGACCTGAGTGACGCCGTGGGGCTCAAAGGTGTGAGTTGGGACACCCACCTCCTCCCTCCCCCAAAAAACCCCCCACGTTAAATATGGAGATCTTATTAATAGCAAAAATATCTGCCAACAGATGAAGTGCAGAGCCCCGATGCATGAACCAGGGTTCAGGGGCTGTTGCAAAGAGCAGCAGCTTTTGGGGGGACCACATTGCACCCCTGAGATGGACTGGTGGCAGAGCAATGAGAAATGGGAGTTTTTTTGCCAGTTTCTGGCCATTTTAGAAAGGGGAGAAGAGGAATCTACTTTGGGATGGTTTCTCCCTCCTCCCCTAATTATGGAGAGATGGAAATGTGGAGTAATAAGGAAATAAGGCATAAGAAATAGGAAATAAGGCGTAAGGAATCAGGAATCAGGACTAGGACAGGGTCCATTCCTGGCCCCAGGCTCCAATTCCAGCCTCATGGACCAGGACCACCCTGCTGCTACCATCCCTGTATGCATCTTCCTTGTAGCCAGGTTTTGGGGCTGCTTGCCCAGGGGATGCTGCCGGAGCCGCTGCTCGCTTTCAGGCTGGGTAAGTGGGAGTCCGGGATGGAGACTTAAGTGACAAATTGCCTGCTTTTTAGTGGGATTAAAAATAGACAGCGGGCTCCTGGGATGGCACTAAAGCTCTGGCAGATCTGGCTTGCGGCCGGGCTGATAACGCCGGCGCCGGCGTGTTTTCTGGAGAGCTCTGGGGAGGCAGACGGGGAGATAGCGATCCCCATGGTCCCGGGGGAAGCAGGGCTCACTGCGGTGGGGAGATAGACCTCAGCCCCAGGACCAGCATTGATCAGGGGCCACTGTTAATTGCTATTAGAGACGCAGGGCCTTAGGGGGCTGCCTGCCCAGCTTGGGCTAGGCTGGTCCCAGTCCGGGGGAGCTATAGCCTATAAGGAGGATGGGGGCTGCTGGGGTCCTTTCAGCTCTCACTGGGCTCCACTTTGGGGAGGAAAGGACTTTTTTCTGGGTTTACTGAGAACTGGCACATCCTCATGGACCCAGCACTCAAATCATGGCTCTGCATTGGGTCCCTCTGCTTGTTTTGGGGTCTCTCAGTTGATTTTGGGGTCCTTCTGCTTGTTTCAGGGTCCCAATGCTCAGCTGCAGCCCTTGCTGCTGCCCAGGATGCATATAACTAAGAGGGGGGTAGTGCAAGGGGGTGGTAATTAATTAAGATCACTAATGGATGGAGCAGGGCTGGGCAGGTGCTCACAGCCCCCGCCCAGCCCTGCTTTTCCCGTGGGAATCACCCCGCTGAGGACCATCCCTGCCTCCCCCTGCCCTGGGAGGGCCATTCAGGGCCACCCCTGGCACTGAGCACCTCCACAGAGCCCGTGTGGGCTCACCAGCTTCTGGAGGGGCACCATAAATCTTTCAGGGCTGCGAATGTCTTTTTTTTTTTTTTTCTTTTCTATTCTGGGTGAAGAAAACGGATTTTTTTTTTGCAACTCTCTTCAATGTCACTGGTATGAAGAGACAGGAGCAGACGCTGCTTGTGCACCGCAGACCCCTCCCTGCGCAGCCAAGCAGAAACTCGCTGCCTTCCCTTGCCCGCCCTTTGCGTATTCTTATTTTTCTCGCTGCCTGGTTCTTTGGGGAGAGTTTTGTGCACGCCAGGACGATGCCTGATGACATGGGGAGGGACTTGTGCAGCTGGGGTGCCAGGGCATGCCATGGGTCAGCCCACGGTCCCCCTGCACTGCAGCCTATGGGCGCCCTTCAGAGGATGAGCACAGCTCTCCCGAGGGCTGACATCTGCGCTAAAAGGATGCTGTGATGGTAAACTTAAATCGGTGAGGTGAAGAAAGGTGACAAAGGACAGTGGCAAGTCAGTGGCAGGGGCTCAGCCCTTTTGCCCACCTCCTGCAGAGCCCTCAAAGGCTGTTTGACTTTGTAAGGCATAATCCCAGGCTGGGGAAATGCAACCTGTGCCCTGGCAGCCCCCAGGCGAATGAGGGACCCTCGCCCTCCGCGCCTGGCTCTGGGAGAGGAAGGTGAGGCAGAGGAAGGATGCGATTGTCCATCAGACCCCTGGAAGAGATCCAAAAAGGCCTGCAGACATCAGAAAAACCAACCCCACGTCCAGCCCTGCTAGCAGGGTCGATGTAAAGGATGCATCAGGTACGTCATTGAAGACGTCGGGGGCTTTAATTGAGATGTGACCACCTGTAGCCAAACACTGAATCATCTTTGGCCAGATACCCTCAAGGTCAGGAGCGTTTTGTTCAAAAAAATGCTGAGCTCTGATAGAAATTGTTGCCAGAAGCCTTAAACACTGGCTTTTGCCACAAAATTGTGATCCTTTCCCTGCCTGCCACTGAGACAGCCCAGCAGCTATCCTGCTGGAAAATCCTCCCTCTCTCCTGACCATTCCCCATTCCTCCCTTCCACGTCTGGACTTCCAGGGGCTTTATTTTATTTTAAACTGCTGCTGCGTATTGAGCAGAAAAATGACGTTGAAGAAGGCTCTTTTGACCCCGGTGCTATAATTATTCCAGACTCCAGCAATGCATGTGGTTCAAATGCTATTTTCCCTGACGCCTCCCAGCCCTGGCTGGCAGCTCCTTTCCATCGGATACGGGATTACCTGCAGACCCGGAGGCTCAGCGCCGGTGATAGGGGATGCAGGCAAAGCCCTTTGCATGGGTTTCCCAGAGGTTTTCACATCCTGTGAGTGCCCAGGTGCAAAATGAGGGGGTTTCTGCTGGTTTCAGGCACGTTTTGGGTGAGATTCAATTTCTGCTGCCTCCGGGGCTGCTGCTGCCTGTTCCCTGCCAGCTTGAGCCTGCACCGGCTACAGCGCCCGTCCTTGTGGTGCAGGCAGCAGGTTGCTGTTGGACCCAGAGAGCAAAGCAAGGAGCCGAACCCAGCCCCTGCTCTTACCTCTGCCTTCCCCCCGCACGCCCCCTCCTCCAAAATCACAGCAGCCCACTCCCACTCGGGTCTGCCTGCCCCCACCCACCACCCACCTCTGGGGCTGCTGGAGGGGTTAATCCGCTTTGTGCAAAACCAGATGGGAAAATGTTTGCTGCTAAACGAGCTCCTGAAAAATTCATGGTCCTAAATGGTCTTCCAGGGGGTTCTTCTCCCCTGCAAGGAGTGGGAAATCCCAGCTGGGATCTACTAATGGCAGGAAGGAAAGGGCTTCTCTGGGCCTGGCTCCAGATGGGACCCCACGCCCCCGGGACACCCTGGCCATTACCGGGGTGGCCATTAGGCAGCACTGGGGCTGGCCCAGATGAATTAGCAGCTGGTCCATCATTATCCCGGCTGGACACGCCAGCAGGGCAGGCGCTGGGGTTGGGGTTCCCAGCTCTGGGATAAAATCCAGTCTCCGGTTTCACCTCCCGGAGCCAGTGGGCAGGGCAGGTTTCCACTTGCCGGGGTGGGGAGGTGCCCCATCTGCTCACAGCGGAGCCCCGACAGCAGCTCCGGAGCCTCCGGGGGGAATTAGGGCTGTGTTTGATGACTCCTTGCTTGCAATTAGCTGCTCCAGCGCTGGGTTGCCAGCCCTGGAGGGAAATCCCCTGTGGAGGTGTCTGCTGGTGTTGAACCATGTCTCATGGGACGAGGCACGGAGGGGGCATGGGGGAAACCCCCCTCCTGCTGCTGGGGCCTGGCATTTTGGGGATGATTGGGTGCTTTTTGGGGCGCAGCAGGGTGCCCAGCTTGGGGCCACTCTGCAATGGGTGTCCTGTAGGAGATGCTCATGGTGGTGGGACTCCAGAGCTGCCACCACACTGTACCCAGGAGCAAACTCAGACCGATGCACTGCGGTGCCTCCGAAAACAAGGGAGGCTGCGGGATGCTCAGCCGGTCTCAGCCCTTCTCCCAGCACCTCCCCCTGCCGCCGTCTCTGTCCCCGACAAGCGCTGTTGTGACAGGTCCAGTGAAGGGGAAAGGGAGGCCCTGCTCGCTGCCGGGGCCTCTCGCTGCTCAGCTGGCAACCGTCCTCGGCCCCAGCCACGTGGTGCCAGGGCAGGTGGCAGAGGGGTGTCGCTGCGGGGGACGTGGAACCACCAGTATGGCCATCCTCACCTGGAAAGGTCACAGTGGCTTTGGGGAGAGAGGACACCCATGATGAGGAGCATCTAGGGGAGAAGGCAAAGAGAGGGAGCGTGGGATGGGTGGAGGGAAGAAGGGAGGGAGGGATGGATGGATAGATAGATGGATGGATGGAAAAATGGAGGGAGGAAGGGATGGAGAGATGGATGGAGGGAGGGTTGGAGGGATAGAGGGATGGGTGAGGGATGGAGGGATAGGGGTGGATGGGCAGGGAGGGGGAATAGAGAGATGGACAGGTAGGTAGATGGATGGATGGATGGACAGATAGAGGATATCAAGGGATGGATGGGTGGATGGATGGGCAGACAAAGAGAGGGTACCTAGGCATGGGCGCACAGATGGATGTGTATGTGAATGGAGGGACAGAGAGAGGGTATACAGGGAGGGATGGCTGCTGGCTGGAGACGTAGCAGCTGACCATCCCAGTGACCAGATCCAGAGTTAGATGGACCTTTGCTGTCATATGAACCGGCCATTTTCATGCTCCCCTGCTAAGTACCCCAGCCTCAGAGACCTGGTGCGATCTCATCCTGCTCAGCCACTGCCAGACTGTCAACCTTGGACCAGCCACGGGTCCCCTGCCCTCTGCCCTCTCTGAAGGGCCAGTTTTTCTTTCCATTCCTGCAGTAGCACTTCTGTGGAGCATGCACAGCTGCGATGCTAGGGCTGGACTGGTGGAGAAGCCACTCTCACTGCATTGCTCCCACCCCATGTCTCGTCATGGCTCTCCTTGTGTCGAAGAGGGACCTTTTGAAGCTGAGACGTGTGTGTGTTTTTGTCAGTTTTCTGCCTTCTTCTCCCCAGCTTACAGTGAAAACCCATTACCGGGATAATCGCATGGTGCAGCCCTCGCTGCATCCCACTGGGACCCATTTTGCAGTGGTCGGTGTGTGTTCATCAACCGGCCCCGGGCTGATGCACTTTCTTGGGAGGGATCGCTGGGGGCGGATGGACCCAGTAAGGGGTGAGCGGGGGATGCAATGGGCACAGGGCTGAGCGTCCTGGGAGTAGGGGAACTGGCCAAACAGCCTTTTCCATGCAATTCCCAGCTGAACCCACCTTCAGGATGGCCAGCACACCCCCCCCAGGAGGGAGCTGTGGGGTGGCAGGGTGCTGAGGACCCACAGGTCAGTACACATCAATGAGCTCATCTTACCTGATTTGGGGCCACCCAGGATAATCCAGCACCCTATGCCTCACCCTGCAAATCAGCCCAACTCCAACCCAGCTTCTCCATTGCCCACAAATTGCCCAGGATGGGCTCAAGCCCAGAGCATCCCAGCTGGGGAGAAGGAGCTGGTGGAGAAAGCAGCTCGGATCCTGCTCCACACATGCATGGGAGGGGGCTTGGCCAGGAGCTGTTTGGCATGATGGATGGGACACCATGGCCATGCCAGGGCTGTGGGAAGGCTGTGCCCCATGGTGAGCTCATCCCCGCAGCACAATTAAGGGCTGCGCAGCCCCGGATCCCCCTCCCCCCTCCACAGCCCCTTATCTGATTAGGGACCAGGGGGGAGGCCTAAAAGCCTCCGGAAAATCAAACTGCCTGAGCTGAGCCAAGAGAGGGGGCGACTGGGAAACCAAAGCAAATGGGCTTTTCTCCTCCTCTTAAGTGCTTTTCCCTGTCTGTGTTTCTGTCTTGGCCAGAGAGGCAGGGAAGGGGGAGGGAGACAGGGATGGAAAGGCGAGTCAGAGTGGTCAGGTGTCCCCCGGCAAGAGCGTGGGGATGCTGATGGGGACCCATCCTCAGGACATGGCCACCGTGCGCTCTCCTGCACCCCTGTGAGGTCTCAAACAGCACAGTATGGGGAGCGAGGCTGGAAAACAAGGGATTCTACATTTTTTTAATGTTTTATATGTATGTATAGGTGTTTATATATATATGTGTATATATATAGGTCTGGGTGGAGGGTGGCAGTAACGCCTCCAAAAGCGGGGTCCCTCTGCAGGCACAGGGTTGCAGACACCCACCCTGCCTCCTCCCTGCCCTCTCCCTGCCTCCTTCTTGCCCTCCAGCCCGGAGGGTCAAGAAATAAATGGTTACAGCTCCAGAGCTGTTTGGAGATGATGAAAGTCCCTCCTCGCCCCTGCGAGACCGGGAGCGGGGCCGGGGGCAAGGCTCGCCCTGCCTGCTCCTGCCTGCCAGCCTGCTGCCCACCCTGCTCCGGGCCCGTGTACATCCATAGGGGCTATAGGGTCCGTGTCCCAGGCATTGAATCCACCAGCGCTCTGAGGTTTCCCGTCCACCCTCCTGCACCCCCAGGCGCCGCAGGGGCTTTGGGGATCCGCAGGTCAGGATCCAGCCGTCGCTGAAATCCTGAGGTTGGGATACAAAACGTGCTTTTGCTTAAGGCAGAACCTGTTGCCTTTGATTTCCCGTTGTCTGCCGATGGCTCAGTAGTCTCTCTTCCTTCCAAGGCCTTGATATTTGATTTAGGTGCTGCAAATCCCCTCAACTCCTCCAAAATAACAACAAAATGACACGGGCTGGTCCTCACCGTGCTGTTCCCCGCATCCAACAGCCCCCAGCACTGTGGTCTCGTGGCCTCAGCGCTGCCATCAGCCCGCTGCTGGTGTCAGAGGAGCTGCTTTTGAACTCATCCGAGTGGCTAAATCCTCCCCCGAATTTCCACAGGGCTTTTTATTTTTTTTAGGGGAGGGAAAAAAAATAAATAAAGCAAACAGCAAGGCAAGAAAAGAAACACTATTGCTGGCCTCCCTGGCTGCCAAGATAACCGCCCCCTCCTACCGAGCTGCTGTAATTAGGTGCCTTGAATCCCCGGCGCTGGAGAAACGTGGTATTCATCAGTTTTCTGCGAGGATGCCGGGATTCTCTGTTTTAATATGGAGTGTTTTGGTACGTGGTGGTTGTTCTCGTGCGCACGTGGAGCACAGCCCGGCACCCAGCCGCAGGGATTTACACCATCAGTTCTGCCCCATGAGGGAAACCCAAGCTTTGGCATTTGCCTCTTTTTTTCCTTGGAAATACTGAAAAAAAAAAAAAAAAAAAAAATGGAGAAATTTCTACATAGGNCAAGAGGAGAACCCAAGTTTTGGTTTTTTCCTCTTTTTTTCCTTGGAAAAAATAAAAAAAAAAAAAAAAAAAAAAAAAAGAAATGGAGAAATTTCTACATAGGGTAAAAATTTTTGGAAGGAAAAGGGAAAAATATCACTGCTGGTTTATTGAGGTGTTCCCCTCTGAACTGCCGAGTCCGCAGGGTTTCCTACTCGTGGGGCCATTTCATTCCCCCCATTTCCCCGTGCTGAGACCCAACAACTTTGATAATGTTGACTTGTTATATCAGATAAAATATTAAAGGCCTATGATATAGCCTGAAATTAATATTTTAATGGAATGTAAAAGTCGAGGCAAAGACGAATCCAAACAGTAAAATTGAAATGAAACATTTTTATCTCGCAAGCAGGAAAGGGCTTGGTGCTACTGCTTTGATTTGCCTTCCGTTACTTTTATACACTACTGAAATATTCATTTTAATATTATAAATATTGCATTCAATATCTAATGTGCCGTTGCACTGTTCGGGGCACCCGGAAGTCGAAACAATTCGCTGGCCATGGGTACCATGGGGTGGGCTCAGGACTTGCAGCATCTCGATGGTGAAGTATCTCAGCCCTTTTCTTGCTTCTCCCACCCATTTTCCTCTGCCAGCATCATGCTGGGAGGAAGGAGACCCACGGGGTGGCCCTGGGGACCAGTGATGGGGACAGTCCCCAAGTGGGCAGAGATAGGGAGAAAGAGCAGGACAGAGCCATGGACCCACATAATGAGCCATGAACCCTGCAAGGAAACCAGCTGGACAACTAATTACAATAAAAGGCTTTTTTTTTCCTTGCCTTAGAAATAATAATATAAAATTAATTTATGGCAATTACGGGATTTCTATATTTATGCCGTTATCAGAACTATATAAGGAAAGGCAGATGATATAAATGTATTTCGGGTGCTGCTTTGAAGGGGACAGAATTGATATATATTTTTAATCACATTCCAGAATCAGCCATTCAACTCCCGTTCAGAATTGGCTGTCGGGCTGGGGTGCAAGCGCTCCAGCCACTAAGAAGGCAGCTAATATCAGAGAGAGACGCTTGCAAGCGAGGAAATTCCCCACCTGCATTAATCTTTATTGGAAAATAATGGGAAAACTGGAGGCTTGGGCTGAGGGTTCCACTGTCCTGAGGCATTCCCAGGGCTTTTTTTTTTTCAGTTCTTTCTGCTTTATAGGTGATTTATCTTATATAGAGGGTCCTTGGGGTCACGGCATGAGAAATAACAGCCTAGGGTGTCCCCCCAGGTGCAATCCCCAGCCCTGGCTCTTGGCTTTTTGTTTAAACCCCCCCGCCCCAAAAGTGGGGTCCGGTGCTGCGTTTGCCCATGCTGCTGTGTCAGGGGAAATTTGCACCCCTTGGGCCCTCCCCACCGCTGGTTCACACCTTTCATAGCCCCATCCTCGCATTAGCAGCGCAGCCAGGAAGGCTTGGGGAGCATCATCCCCGTGCGTGCCTCAGTTTCCCCATGGGAAGGGAAAGAGGGGTCCAACCCCTGGACCCTGCAGCCATCATCGGGGGGATCTTTGCAGCAGCCCCTGCACCCGCCGCCTGCCTGCCTCCCTGGCACGGCTCCGCTGCAACACCTCCGCAGCGGCTCCCACAGGGATTAGGGCCGGATTCGGCGATTAGCACCTACCGGGCACTGTTATCCCAGAGATTAGTGCTGCCCTGGGATTACAGGCAGGTGAAATGCAGGCCAGGGATTACTGGGGAGAGGCCGGGCTGTCCCGGCACTGCGGATGCTTTCTGCCTGACCTGGCACAGGCACTCTTGCTTGGGGTTTGCTCCCACAGCCAGGATTTATCCACACGGATGCCAGTGGCTCCGAAGTGCCTCCTGTAGGGTTTGCACCCCAAAGTCCTTCCCCACGTAGGGGCTCAAGGGGCTGTTGCAGTCAGGGTGGATGCAATGCCAACGGGAGTGAAGCCGATGCCACCAGGGTGAGCGGGACACGTGGTGGGAGGTCACTGGTGCTGGCCAGCGTCCCCAAGCTGTCTGGGGTGATGTGGGAAGCCAGACCCAGCCCTGCCTGGGCATCCCTCAATGTTTTTTGGGGTAACTCCTTGGGAAACCCATCCTTGGGCTTTTCAGTGCATCGCATGTCTGAAAGAGCAAGAGATGCTCAGGTGGGTCCCCACAAAAATGGGCAGGACCCTGCACTGGAGTCACATTTTGACCTTCCCTGCCTTGGCTCCTGCTGAAATAACAGGATTTATCTCTGTCATCTCCCCAGTACAAGCGGCAACCCCGGCTTCGGTCCTCGCTCAGGAAAGAGAGATCACAGCTGCCTGCTCTTGCCCACCCCAGCCCCTCTGCCTGCCAAAGCCAGAGCCATCAATAAAATCCAACTGGGGTAAAAATACTTATTTCTGTAACAATTGAAAAATATCCCAGCAGCGGTGCCAAGAACCTGCCAGAGGCACCGCAGGAAAGCAGGAGGGATGGCACCCAAACACCCCACTTTAAAAGCCCTCATCTATCAGCGGGAAAAGGCTCCCATGATGGGGCAGGATGTGATGTGGTCCTGTCATCATCCCCAATTTCCCTACTCTGGGGCCCATTTTGGAGTGGGGAAACTGACGGGTCTGCCCCATTGCCCTCCAGGCAGGCTGGGGAGGGATGAATCACCGCCCGGCCACTGCTTCGCTCTGTCTGCTGCTTCGCCATCCCTGGGGATTCAGGCCCGTGAGTCAGCCATCCCCTCCCCAAAGCAATCTGGAGATTGGCTTATAAATCATGGGATTTTTATGAAAACAAGCGGCAGTCGCCCGGGCAGTGGCATAGGGACACTCGCCGCTGCAGCCGGGCCTTTTTTGGTCACCAAAAACCAATGCCCTGTGCTTCCTGCAGTGCTCTGGGTGGTGGGTTTAAAGGCAGACCCCCATCTCCCTCCTCTTCTTTGCCATGGTCCCTCTGCCATCCCCCGGCATCATTTGCAAAGACCTCCCAGCAGCACCCAAAGGTGCCTGGGGTGCACGGGGGCTGAGCCCGGGGCTGTCCTCCCCCCCTCGGTGCTGCCAGGTTGCTGATTCTTGGGGGCATCTTCAGCTTCTGTCACTGCTCAAGGTCAAACCCATTAATTGCCGTGAATTATTTTGGCATTAATGGAGATGTCTTATGCACTTCCACTGTAAATGAGGCTGCCAGGAGGAACGCGCCGGCCAATATTTCCTGGTGAAGGGAGATGGGGAAATAGAAGGCAGCAGGGAGGGAGGGCAAAGGCACCTGGGGTGCTCACTGGGGCGGTGGAGGCAGGAAAACCCACCCTCGGGCTGGGGCAGCTGCACCGCATGTGGTGTGTGCGTGCAGGGATGGGACATGTGAATCATGTAGGGAAGGGCTGTGATGGGGACTCGGTCCCCAAAAGCCAGCATCTCCACTGGGCACCATGCGATTGAGGGGAGCATGGCATTCCCACGGTGCGATTGCAGCAATGCTTCCCGAAAACCTATCTCTCCTGGGGCTCCCTACCAGCAGGACAAGGGGAATCCCTCCCCAGCCATGCTGTGAGCATCTCCAGGACCTGTGGGAGAGGGTCCCTGGGTGTGTGGTGTGGAGGGGACCATGCAGCCCACGATGGACTGGGGTGAGGTGACGGGTGATGCCCCATCCCCATGGGGGCACAGGGGGTCTCCAGCCACCTGCGGCCATGTGTGGGGCTGCAGCCAGGCCCTGCCTGTGTGCACACTGCTGCAGGGAGGGGGGTGACAAGGCTGATCCCCCTGGGTGGCACTGGCAGGGGGGGCCAGAGAGGCAGGGGACACTCCAGCCAGAAAGGGGATGGGGAAGGGGCCCACCCCCCCCCCCCCCTAGGGTGGAGAGAAGTGACCAAACCTAGCCGGCCCTCTCCATTCCAGGGGTGACGAGGTGTGTGCCCCCCCGTGCTCCACACCTCTCTGGTGCCCACCTCCCCCCCCTTGGGGGTTCCCCACCCCCCGATTTTTATTATCATCCCCTTGCATTGCAGCGGTGGCGGTGCAGGGCACGCAGGGGAGGGCAGGGCGGCCGGGCAGCG
>VYXH01008891.1:173943-201848 GCA_013397275.1 Burhinus bistriatus
CCCCCGGCTCCTTGTCTCCTTAATGCAGAGCTGCTTTAGCAGGAGGATCAGGGGCTTTATCCGCTATTATCCACTCGCTTATCCCCCAGCCCCGTACCCAGGCACTTTCCCAGCCTGGTCTGAGTTACAGGACAAGCGCTGCCGAGGTGGCGGCGTTTTGGGGTGCGGGGATGGGGGTGCAGCCCCTGTCATCCCTCTCTTTCTTTCTGCCTTTTCCCTGTGGCTTTTGGGGCAGGGGTTTTGGGGCTGGTGGTGCCGCTTCTGCCTGCGGCCCTGCTGCCTGCGCTCACTTGCCCTGAGTTGCATCCAAATCACTGCCGTGCCATGGCTGAGCTGCGGTGACATCCCGGCCTGCCCCGGTGACAGCCTTGAGGATGCTGGCACCTGCTGCTGGGGCCGTTTTTGGTGAGCAAGGCCGAAGCGGGGTCACGCACCCTGGGGGACACGGGGCTGGCTTCCGTGGATGGTTTTTTTTTCAGATGGTTTCGATGTAAAACCGAGCCCCGCAGATGCCCCAGCCAAAGCGGCTTTCCCTGGCAGCTGGCTTGGCCAAGCAGAAAGTGGGGGACTCTTACAGTTCGGGGGGAGCCACCTGGACCCCTCCTGCTAGTCCGTCTCTGGCTGTGGGCTCAGCATGTCCCAGGGGCTGGGGGCTGTGCTGTCCTGGTCAAATGAGACCCCCCCCAGGAGCTGGAGCAGTCTCTGGACCATGCCCAGCTCCATTTTGTGCTGGCAGCCCATGGCCAAGACACTTTTGGGGCTCAGGCAGGGCTTTTTTGGGCATCTGCGGCCCTGCGAGGTTCTTTGAGGAGCTTGGGGAGCTGCTCATCTGCAGTGGTGAAATAAGGAGGAAGGGGGACGTGGGGACCTGGCAGGGGGTTTCCCCTCTTAAAAAACTCTGACCCCAGTGCAGGAGCAGAGATGCTCCAGGCTGGCGAGCACCGCAACTTTACGTAGCATCCTTTGTACCCCGAGGCTGGGTGTTCCCTGGGGTGCTGCTGGGGCAGGGTTTGCTGGCAGAGCTCCCTCTTTGGGACCACCAGGTGACGGGGGTTTGCAGGCAGGGGTCTGGCAGCCGGCAGGGAAGCGCGATCTCCTTCCGCTCCCCAATTTGCCTGGATGAGATTCAGCCGTCTGGGTCGGCACTTCTCCACGGCGGGGTGCGCTGCCGAAGGCGGCTGTCGGCTTTGCTGGCAGGTGATGGGAAATATCCCTGTGGAAGCGATCCATTGGGAATCGCC
Source organism: Burhinus bistriatus (assembly GCA_013397275.1). Taxonomy (NCBI): domain Eukaryota; kingdom Metazoa; phylum Chordata; class Aves; order Charadriiformes; family Burhinidae; genus Burhinus; species Burhinus bistriatus. Next base: position 175,185 of record VYXH01008891.1, read on the forward strand.
TCCGGTGCAGGGGCTGGATGCAGCCCCTTGCTCACCATCCTCCCCTGGGGCTTTCTAAGCCCCCCTGTTGCTGGTGGGACACCAATAGCCTTGTGGGAGAGGCCTCTGGTCCATCCCAGGGCAGGATCTGGCCCCTGGGCTGGGGGACGTGGTGGGTGGTGGGTCCCTGTGGCGGTGATGCCAGCGTGAAGCGGGCGAGGGTGGCCTGTGCTGGATGCGGGGCTGGGGCTTGCCGTGCTGCCGTGGGAGGATGCCGGTGCTGGTGGGGAGAGAAGCCTCTGCCAGGAGTTTTTAGGCTCGTTTCATGATGCGCAGCTGCCCTCGCTGCCGCTTCGGCCTTTTCTGGACAAATAAAGGTCTTGGAGGGAGCCAGAAAAAGAGGCTGAGAGCTCCTAATTCTCTCAGTATTTCTTACAAATCCCTCGGGCTGGCGGCAGGGGTCAGCCAGCGGCGAAGCAGCGTCCGTCTCTCCTGCCCTGTTTTTTTTTTTTACTCCCTTTTCCCTTCTTTTTTATTTAAGAGCAACCTTCAGCGCCAGCCTTGCCCCTGCTGTGCTCCCCTGCTGGCACCGGGAGCCCCAGGAGCTGCTTGGCCGCTGGCCCTGGATCAGCTGCTTCCAGAAAGGGGTTTTTTGGCACCTCTGGGCTGGGATGGCCCCGGGGTGGCCCCAGGGCTTGCGGGAGGGATGGATGGACCCCGGTACCTCAGCGCAAGGAGGGGGTGCCGGTGGTGTGTGCTCAGTGTGGTTGTGCTGTGAAGCTGCACGGGACCTGTTGGGATGCAGCACGGGGGGTGGGGGGGGAAGAATTTAACCACTGGTTTGCAAAATAACTTGTGGTGTCCGTGGGGTTGAGCTTGGACTCCTGCGTCTTCCCTCTGCTGCCTGCTGAGCCCTGTCCCCGCGGCGTGCCTCGGTTTCCCTTCTCCCGGAGGCAGCACTCACCCAGAGGCAGTGGTCTGGGAGTGCGGTTATTCAGCATCTGTCCTGGCACGCAGGGCAGACTTGGGGTCCTGTGCTGGATCCGACAGCCCCAGCACCTCCATCCTGCTGCCGGTGGGGATGGGGCCATGACGCCCTCACCATAATCTCCCACAAGTTATTCCCACCATCGGCAAGTCCCAGGTGTGGGGCTGGGGCTGAAGGACAATGCTGTGGCCCACGGCTCCGTCCAGCACACCCCAGCCCTGGCTGGGGGGGATACGGACCACCCCCCATCCCTGTTTCGGCTCAGAGCATCTCCCGGCTCGAGGATTTTCAGACCAGCAGATGGAGATGTGCAATAACTCGCTACCGAACTGGGAACATACACCCGGCATTTGCTCATTTAACGCTTGTACCAGGAACATACACCCGGCGTTTGCTCATTTATCAGCCCCCATCCCGGCCAGGCCGGTGGGGTTGGAGTGGCTGAGCATCCTGAAGCCAGGAGCAGAGAAGAGGTGATAGGATTGTTCCTCACCCTGTCCGGCAGGTGAGAGGACAGGATTCGGCCTCTGAGCTGGATTAAACCTAATATAAGTTTTACGTTTGGTGCCGCAGAAAAGGGGGTCACACAAGGGCACCCCGGAGTCGAAAGCCAAATGGTGTCCTTGCATGACCCCAGGTCCCACTCCGTCTCCCCCCAGTCCTGATACCTTAAATCCCAGCAGGATTCTTGTGCTGGGATGTGGGGGTGCGAATTTGGACACCTCACCGGGAAATTGCCTTTTCTTCTACCCCTTTTGTTCTCTTGGTGTTGTTGAGGAAAGAGAAAAGGGTGAGGGATGCCACCAGCAGCATGATGGAAATCCTCCGAGCAAGAATTTTGGCAAGCATCAGTCGCAGGGTTTGGCCCTGGCGATTTTGAGACACGTTAGGTGCCCCGATACCCTCATCCAGAGACATCTTTTCATGTGCGTCTGTGTGTGCACAAAGTTGCACCCTGGGCTCAGCCCTGCTGCATCGCTGGGGGAAACTGAGGCAGGGTATCGAGTGGCAGCACCCCCCCGGCTGGGGTTTGCTCAGTGCTTTATAGAAACCTCTCTATTTTGGGTTTTTTAAGTGCTACTATTTAATTCAACCCACCGTGACCGGCTGCTGAAGTCCCTTCTTGCCCAGCCTCTCTGCATCCTAAAAAGAGAAGGAAAGGAATAAACAAACCAGCCGGGTACCTGCAGAGCATCCCCGATGTTGCACCAGCACATCCCAGCTCCATCCCCTCCCGTAGCCCTCCCCAGGCTCTAACAGGGAGGTGGACAGCAGGACATGGCCTCATCCTGGGAGATGCGGGGAGATGATGGATGAGGGAAGGGGTGCCTACATGGCATAACCTGATTTTTTTTGGCTCCTGCAATTGCCTGGCTGAAATAGCCCGCCATGGGGGTGTGGAGGAATCGGCAAGCTGCCGGTGTGTTCCTCTCCTGCGTGGCGCCTGTCACTGCCGCCGTACGAGCATCCCATCCATCTGGAAAAGGTCACTCTTGCTAATCTAATCAGAGTCTTTTATTATTAAATACACGGCTCTGCTAATGAGCAGCCCCCCGGGGAGCGAGGAAGGCAGCTGCTCCTGGGGTGGGATGTGCAGTGACGGGGCTGGGGATCCCAGTGGTGCCTTTGGGGACAGGGTCCCTTCCGGGGAGTTTGTCCGTTTGCGATGCCAGAAAGAGAAATGGTTCAATGGTGTGAAGTGAGGCAGGTCCTGGTGCTCCTCACCAAGGGGAGTGGAGGTTGGAGCTCACTATTTCCCTGAATATTGGGAGACACAAGGTCCTCCAGCTACACTTGTTGGCGGCCCAGGGTTCCTCACCCTGGGGGAGGCACCAGCCAGGCTGAGGGACTTATGGGCTGTCACCTCTCCCCCACACATCCCAGGTTTGGGATGCAGAGGTTACTCCTTGGGATGTGATTCTTCTGGGGACTGGTTTCTTTTTTTTTTTTTAAAAGCTGTTGCCCAACCTGTTGCTGCTCCCCGCTGGGCACGTGTCCCTCGCCGCTGGCTGGGTGCGGAGCCTGGTCTTGCCTCCCAGGAGGATACCTTAATCAAGGCCATTCACAATCTTCTGATGGAGCCACCGTCTCCTGCTGGCGAGCATTTTCCCATCACTTGGACGTATTTGCCATCCTTGATTTGTCAATAGCTCTAACAGCCTGAGCGGGTGCTGCTAGGGTGGCTTTGTCCCCGCTCGCAGGTGCTGTCACCTCCCCGCCCCTGCAAGAGTTAATGGGGCAGGTTTTGCCACAGTTAAATGGCGTTGGCTGCGCTGGGCACTTCTCCAGGACTGGCAAAAGTTGAGAATTAGTTAATTTTTTTTTTTTTTTAAGGAAAAGCTATGTTTTCCCTCTTGAAGATAAATAAAATTAAAGATGCAATACCTGGCGCTGCCAGCTCGGTGTGGCTGCTGGATGCGCTTGTCTCCGGGTACCAGCAAAATTAAAAAAGGACGGGGATATGTTTGAGCCCTGCGTGTTTGATGCTGTGGCCGCTTTGCTGGGTGGCAAAGTCCTGAGCTGTTCAAGTCCCCAGCCCAGTGCCTGTCCCCAGCCCTGCTTTTGGGGCCACTGGCATGGACTGGGTTTATCTGCATCTCCTTGCACTCCTTGGGTGCCTCTGAAATCGAATCCCGCTCTGGCTCCGAATGCAGCCTGACACACGTCACCGGGGGGAAAATTAATCGTCGTCTAATCAGTCTGAAACGTGTCACTCGGCACAGCTTGGGTTAGCGGTGGCAGCAGGAGGGGGGGGCACAGCCTGGGGGATGTATTTGATGTGCAGATTTGGAGGGTGCTGGGAGGATGTTCCTGCTCCCGGCTATGGTGGGAGGCGATGGAGATGGGACAGGTCAGGTGGCTTTGGGGGGGTCATTACATTGCCTCTGTGATACTGGGAGCTTCTTCCTCAGGAGCTGCTGTCCCTGTCCCTGCTTCCCCAGGTCACCCTTCAGGGCTTTCCCCTGCTGCCTGTCCTCCCACTTCTGGCTCCCTGGGGGCATTATTTGGGGAAAACATCTGTGCCCACCTGCTGCTAGGGGGGCTGGTCCCAGCTCCCGGCATGTGGGGAACCCAGCATGGTGGGGAGGACCCAGCCCAGGACACACCACAGCACGTGCTGGGGGCTCAGGGGCTGCCAGCTTTATCCTGGGGCTGCTCCCGCCCCCTGCTGCCTTTTGGAGCCCCCAAGCATCCCTGTGGACCTTCGTGGTCAGGTGCTTTCTCATCCTTCTCCCCCCCCCGCCCCTTGTAATTCATTTCTTCGTTTTTCTTCCTCCTCCGTAAAGGCCCTCTCCTCCTGTCCCCCAGCCTGTCCCTTGCCGTGATTTGTGGAAATTGCTCTAAAGTAGCTGCTGCGTAAAAGCCTTGCCGGCTCCAGGAATTTATGGCAGGCTGTGCCTTTGCACGGCACATCCCATTTAGGCCATATTTATTTATTCCTTTAGGTTCCTTGCTTACTTTTCCCCCCTCCCTTTTAATAATTTCCTGGGGGAAATGCAGAGCTCAGCACCACAGCCTAGTGTGGCACTGGGATGGTTCCCTTTTGCTTAGTGCTGCTGGCCCCGAAATATAGGCTGTATGCTGGTCTGGGGCTGAGTCCCACCAGCATTTCTTATTTTATTGCTTCTGCCAGTGAAACCTGGCTGGACCTTTTGGACCTAAAAGAAAGGAGAATATAGCAGTGCCCACCAGGCATAGGCACAACCCTGTATTAGACACTAGAGAATCCACTTCGGAGCCAGTGCTGCTGCTCACAGGAAGGCTTGATTCACTTTTCCTGGCCAGCACCCACTCAATTCTTACCCCGGGCTGGTTTTAAGAAGCCTGGACCAGTTTAACCTCCCGGGCTGAGCATTGCAACCCTTGGTACCATGGGGGTCCCCAGCCCCGTCACCCCATCACCACCACGACCATGGGCAGAGCTGGGGGCTGGGAGTGTCCCCGTGTCCCTCCCTTCCCTGCAGCCACAGCTGGGGCATCTCACCGCTGCATGCCGGGGGAAGGTAATTTTACATTTGTAACAATTATTCACTTAATTGAGTTCCAATTAGTTGGGACTGGAGATGGAGGCTCTCGGCGTGTCGGAGGGAAGGGAGACCTTGTTGTCTTTTATGTCGCCGAAAACAATTTTCAAGGCTCTGGCTGCTGGGAAACATTTCAGAGGTTTCCACGAGGGGCCTGCTTATGTTTTCTAATTTCGGCTTCAGTTTTATTACTGGGTGGGTTTTTTCCCCAGCTGTGTTGAAGTGCGGAGCTGAGGGGGTGAGGGGGGGGCTCATGTTGGGGCTGACTGAGTTTTGGGTGGAGGTGAAGGTGTGGAGGCCTCTGTTTCCCCTTTTTGTTGTCTTTTAGGGTGTTTGGAGGTGCTGACCCCACTTGGGTGGGAGTGTAACAAGGCAGGGATCAGTGCTATGGGGTGGGGAGGGAAAGGGATGGGTGCGATGCCCGTTACCGGGACGGGTGGGGAGATGGGGTGGGAGCTTGGCCCTTCCCTGGGAGCCAGGGCTGCCTCTAGCTGGAGCATCCAGCTGTTGGGACATCCAGCTGTGGGACCTCCAAATGTGGGACATCCCTGGCATTTGGGGCCATTGCCACCCATGTTTCCCCTTTGCGCTTGGTCCTGCTGGCTATGGAAGCAAAACCTGGACCACCAGATTTTGAGGCTCTGAAGCCTCAGCTGGGGATCTGCGGGGTGCTCAGGGGAGCGGGGTGGCTTTATGCTGGCTTGAAATGAAACAGCAGTTGGGACATCTGTGCTGGTGGCCTGGTGAGGAACAGCCAGGCTGGGCTTCCTCCTTGGGGGCTGTGGGGTTTTGTCATGGTCCCCTGGCTCTCTGTGTTTTGGGCAGACCTGTCACCCCATTGTCTTATCCAGGTGCTGACCCATGTGGGGAAACTGAGGCAGCGGCATGTTCTGCCCTCGTCCCCCTGATTCAAGGGTAGGATCATCACCTTGTCACCCTGATATGGAGCTGGATCCAAGGAGAATGGGAGCAGTAGCAGTCCTGGCATCACTGGCATCACTGCTTTCGTTTGCAGAGAACCGGAGATGGTGGCTCTGCCCGGGGCTGCTGTGGTTTGCAGGGTCCCAGGGCCCACGTCTGGGGTCTTGGACCACTGATGAAGTGCCATGGGCATTTTTATCCTGTGGCTAGGCTGGTGGCTGAATCCCAGTAACCGGTGGCCACCAAAACCCATCTAAAGGAGTCCTGAGCCAGGCTTGAAACCAGCGTGAAGTCCTCAGCTAGGGACGATAACACAGGTCCCTGCCACTCCCCCGCCCTCCCTTCTTGTGTATTTAGGGAGGGTTTTATCATCATGTCAGCTCGAGTCATTGCTTTATGGATGACTTTCCCAGCTTGCTCCGATGCGGGACCACCACGGCAGCCCAGCTGTGATGGGCTGGCATGGGCTATGGCCATGGCATGCGGCAGTGGCCTGGCAGGAGACCAGGTGGCTAGGGCTGGTGTCTCACATTGCCGATATTTCAGCATCTCCCTCAGAGATGCGTTTGGTCCATCGATGCTCCAAGCCCCCAGTGCCGCCTGTTAACATCACAAGAGGTTTTAACCCTCCTGGCATGACCTCAGACCTCCTCTCCCTCTTTTCCAGTGCTTTTGCTATATGCTCTTCCCCTGCTAAGTGGGGATATATGTGCTGGGAGCCCCCCGCTGCATCCCACAGGATAAGCTGGGATAAGATCCCCCCCGGAGCGTGGCTAAAGCGATCCCTATGGCAGACAGCTGGGGCTGGGGCTAAGCTGGAGCTCAGCGCTGGCTATTGGTGCTGGATAAGGGGAAGAGGAGGAGGAGGCTCTTCGGCCTTGGGATGGCGGGTGGAAGCAGGGATGGGGCTGGCCAGGCTGCAGCAGGGGCAGGATGGAGGGGCTGAGCCGCGCTTCCCCCATGCTGGGGATTTGGGGCAAGAAGGGGAGGCGAATGAGCCAGCATCCCCTGCCAACCATAGCTACGTCCAGTCAGTCCGTCAGCCTCTTTTCCCATGTGTCCATCAGTCTGTCTGACCCCAGCGTCCCTAAGCAGGGGGGATGGAGCAGGAGGGTGGCTGGTGGTGACCAAAGCCCTGTGGTGGGGCCCTTGCCGATGGGGGGGATGGATGGGGGCTTTTGGTGCTGCTTTTTGCAACAGCAAACCCCTTGGCCTGGAAGGGTGGCCTTGATTTTAAGGCAGGGCTGGAGGGTGCTGCCACTGTCCCCGCGTGCCCTTGCAGGCGAGGGGGCAACAGCTCAGCCCATCTGGCCGCACGGCTGCAGCCGGCGTGGGCCACATCTGGCTGGGCAGATGTGGGGGCTCTGCGAGGGGATCGCCGGCAGTTGTGTGTTTCCATCTCCTTCTCTTCCCCTCTCTCCCCGCTGTGGGTCGCAGGTCACCCCAGCTCCCCGTGGGCTGCTGTGGGGTGGGAAGGAGAGGACACATGGGAGTCCCGTCCCATCCTGCTGTGGGACTGGGGTGGCTCCTCAGCTCAGAGAGGGTCCAGGCAGCCCCTGGGCTGGTCGGAGCCCGGCCAGGCACGGAGATCTGCTTTTTCGCTTGCGGTGCCGAGCTGTGAGGGTGGAAGGACCATATGGTCCCCTCTGCGCCAGCCTAATAAACCCGGGAATGCAGGTCAGGCGCTGCAAATCCCGTTAACTGCAGCGGGCCGCAGGGCAGAGCCAGCAACCAGGGCTTAACCCTTCTGTCCCCCCAAACCCAGCCAGAGGTGGGGACATGAGAGCCACCTGCCCTCCTGGGGGCTGCTGGAAACCAGAGCAGGGGCTGGGGACAGTGGTGTGGGGACCGGAGTCTCCTGAGCTGTTTTGCTTGTCTGTCCATCCTTCCATCCATCTTCCTTCCACCTCTTGAGCTGTTGTGCCTTCTGTCTGTCCTTCCGTCCATCCTTCTGTCCATCGCCTTTTGTCCCTAGAGCTATTCTCTTGCTGTCCAGCCATTTCTGATCTGCCTGTCTCCTTCCATCCATGCGTCCGCCGTTCTCTCTGTTGGTTCATCCATCCTTATCCACCTTTTCTCCTTTGCTGTCTAAGCCAGCAGCCGTGCATCCATACAGCCATGCTTCTCCTTCCCTCCCCACCCTCTGTCCCTCCACAGCGCAGAGGTTTGGGCTGGGCTGTGATGGACTGTCCTGGCACCCACCCCAGGCTGGATGCAGCTGGGTTAGACCCTCTCCCGGCAGGATTAGTTTATGGCCAAGGAACGGAGGCGCCGGTCCTGTTCCCCTCCTGGCGGCAGATTATAGCATCATTTAAATGCATTTTGTCTGTGGAAGGAAATAGCTTCTCTGGGTGCCAGCAATCCGCCTGCGTTGAACTAATCATGACCATTGCATTAATCTCCATCCCAGCTCATCCCTGCTCCTTTCCCGCATCCGGCACGGCAAGGGTGCAGGTGTGTGCTTGGTACTGGGGCCACTCTGGGTGTCCCCACCACAACAGGGCTTGGCCCCACTGAGCTGCCGATTGCTGTGGTGCCTCATCTGAGTCGACCAGTGTCCCCAGCACGCACCACCTCTGCTTGGCTGCATTGAGGAGAGGGGCTTTCCTTGTCCCTCCAGTGCACAACCCTTATTTGCCATCAGAGAATCCCCACGGCAAGGAGGAAGGAGCTGGTTGCTGGGGGTATCTGCCACGAGCCAGGGCCGGGTGGCAAGTTGCAGACAAAAAAAACTGGCTACTTTTGCCTTCCCAGTGCAGTGGGTGGCAGTGGGTGCCCCTCGCTGCCAGGTGGCTGGGTGTGGGCTGGGGTGGCACAGAGGCTCTCCTGTCCCCCCACCCAAGGGACAGGTGGTGACACCAGGCGTTTTGCACCATCCCAAGGGTGGGTTCCGCTCGGGGCCCTGCTGGGCATTGAGTTGGGTGGTTTTGGGGTGGGTTTTCTTTGTGAAATGACCTGACCCTTCCCCAAACCCCAGAGCTTTTTTTAAGGGATAAAAACTGGTGCTATTTCAATGAGTCAGTTCAACAGAGCCTCTTCCCCTGGCTGCCCGTGCTCCTTCGGTTCTGCCGGTACCTCACCCAAGCGGTCAGGCTCGTGTCGCTCCAGCTGGTGGATCCTTTTCCACAAACAATCTCATGCCTTGGAAAAAATCCCCTTTTCTAATTGCTGGGGATGGCAGGAGCAGCTGTGGCTGTGTCAACTGGGATGCTGGGAGGATGCAAACCTTCACATTTCATGGCAGAAAGCAACCTCCATGAGCTGCAGGAGCAGAAAGCCCCTTCCTGGTGGTTGTTCCTGTGCCGAGTGGCACCCATGGGTGCTTTCTGGAGCTCGGCATCTCTCCTGGAGCTCCTGGCTCTCCAGGAGGTGGGAAAACAGAGCGGGATGGGCTCAACAGCCGACGGTGAGCAGTGTTAGCGTGGCAGGCACAGGAGCTGTGCCCACAGCGGTGCTGGCACGGTGGCCGCACCAGTGATGCCGGAAGCCTGTCCCCAGTGTCTGCCCAGCCCTGGGGAATTTGCTGCCTGGCTCTTGGACAAGTTTCATCCCAGGCAGCGTAGCTGCGGATGCTGCCCGTCCCCGTATCGAGTGCTAATCCTTTTATGAGCCCTCTAAGCTGCTTAACTCCCCTGTGCCCCGCAGCAGAGTGTTCCCGGATGGGCTACGGGGTCCCGCTTCCCCTTCAGCCCTGGGGAGCCTGACCATGGCCATGCTCCCATCTGGGAAAAGCCTCGGGTCCTGGCATGCTCCAAAGCCCCCGCCGAGGAGGGGGCCAAGCTGTTCCCGGGAGCTGAGCCATCACATCCACACCTTTCGCTGCCGCTTGACACGGGTAATTTGGGCTCTCCTGCTCGGGAGCCGCTTGGGAGCGGTTGCAATCAGCGCCAGGAAGGGGGGCGGGGGGGACCCAAGCCTCCTGGGAATCCTTGGCAGCCGCTGGCGGATGCAAAGACCTTGAGATGTCTTCCAGGCTCCCGCAGCTGCCGACGCAGCGCGTGCCATCAGCCCGGCTCTGCACCGACCGTGTTTTGCAGCATCTGCTTTAGCAGAAAGATTTTCATGGGGTTTCTCTCCGCTTGCCGGCGGCGGCAGCAGGGTAGCCAGCTCCCTCGGAGGGGCTCGGGCACCTCCAGCCCCCGGGAGTGCGTGGCCGGCAGGAACTGCACGCTGCCTGCGTAGGGGCTGCCCGCTCTGCCTGTATGGTGTTTATTCTTTTTTTTTTTTTAAGGCAAAATGGTCAAAATGAAGGACAAAGGGGATTTCCTAAGGGCTGTCAGACCTGGGCACTGCTGGGGTTTGCACAAGGTGGCACCAACATCATCTTCATCACTCTTCCACTGGGTCATGTCCCTGCCTGGAAAAATTGGGGCTGGACCGGCTTTGGCACACAGGGACGGTGGGTGGCACCTCTGGGTGGGTGATGGGTGACGGGTGACAGACTGGCCGTGACACCACCCTTACAGATAGCCTGCAGTGATGGAGCGGGTCTGGGGCAAAGGAGCCAATTTAACCACCTTCCCCATGTGATCTGGGAGCTAAAGGTGGGAGGAAAGCCTTGGTCTTAGATACTTGGCAGGACCTGCAAGCCAAAAATTAACGTGGACCTGCCTAATTTTTAGTAACAAGCCTCTGGAGAAACTGAGCATCCTTTTCTCTGTGCATTTGGAAGCAGGGATGCAGCCAGTTATGCCCTATTTTACTAGTGGGTCTGTGCGGTTTTGGCCAGTGCCTTGGCACGGGTGCCAGGGTGGGTGACCAGCGCTTCGGGCTCCCCCGGGGCAATATCAAGGTTCAATGCTGTTGTGGTTTAACCCCAGCCAGCAACCAGAACCACACGGCTATTCACTCACTCCCCGCCCCACAGTGGGGTAGGGAGAAGAGGGAGAAAAAGGAAAAAAACAAAACAAAACCCCAACCTCATGGTTTGAAATAAAGACAGTTTAATAGAACAGTAATGGAAGAGAAAATAATAATGATGGTAAAAGAAGATACAAAATAAGTGATGCAGTACAATTGCTCACTACCTGATGATCAATTGCCTAGCCCGTCCCGAGCAGTGATTGCAGATTCCTGCCCCCCAGCCAACCCTAAGTATGACGTCTATGGTATGGAGTATCGCTTTGGCCAGCTTGTCCTGTCTGTGGGAAGCTGAAAAAGTCCTTGACTTAGTATAAGCATTGCTTAGCAACAACTAAAACAATATGTGTTATCAACATTATTCTCATACTAAATGCAAAACAGAGCAACTACTAGGAAGAAAATTACCTCTATCCCAGCTGAAACCAGGACAGATGCAGTTTCAACACACCCTTGCCCAGCCTTGGGCAGCTCCTGAGCATCATTCCTTTGCTGGACACGCCATCCCATGCCAAGGGTGGGTTTGGTGAGGCTGGAGCTGCCCGCTGGGAAGCACAACAATGCCCAAAATCCTGGGGAGGTCTTTTGAAATTTTTTGTTTGCAGGAGAGAAACCCAGCCAGGCTTTCGCCACCCTTGTGAGGGTTCTGGGGGCTGAAGCACCAGCTCCTGCTTGCCACAGGACTGGATTGCTCCCGCCTTGATCTGCTTTCCCTGCTCTGGGGCTCAGGAGATGCTTGTGGGGGGGATGCCCTCCACTAACCCACGCTCTCCATCCCTTTTGCAGCCTATGCCAAGGGGCCAGCCCCCAGCCCTGAGCCTGCCGAGCCCTCTGGTGCCATCACGCTGCCGGTGAGCTACCGCCTGTCCAACACCCGCTTGGCCTTCTTCCTCAAGGAGGTGGGAGCCAGCCCTGTGGGCAACGGCAGCGCCCCGCTGCAACGTGCCGAGCCCTTCGTCGTCTTCCAGACCAAGGAGCTGCCCGTCCTTAATGTCACCCTGGGGCCCTTCAGCACGGGGTTGGTGCTGCCCAAGGAGCAGCTGCAGCCCTCCAGCACCCTGGAAGTCCCCGACCGCCTCACCGTCAACTGGAAGGTGCGCGCCTTCATCATCCAGCCCCGGCTGGTGGCCAACCAGCCTGTGGTCCAAGTGCTCTTCTACGTAGCCGGCCGGGATTGGGATGACTTCGATGTCACTGACCGGCTGCCCTGCGTGCGGCTCCACGCTTTCCGCGATGCCCGTGAGATCAAGAGCTCATGTCGCCTGCGGGGCAACCTGGCCACATGCCTGGTGCAGGCAGAGCTGCCCCATGCCTGGTTCGGCCCCCCGGCCGTGCCGCTGGGCAGACGGAAGAGCCCCGAGAGCCTGGAGGTGCCGGGCGAAAGCCAGCAAGCCGAGCTGTACTACACCCTGCATGCCCCTGATGGGGCTGGCCAGTGCCTTGGGGAGACGGTCCTCCGCCGTGGGGCAGGGGGGGCCAGGACTGAGGGTCCCACGCAGCACCCGCTGCTGCGCATTGGAAGCGTCAGCCTCCTGCAGCCTTCCCCCGGGCAACCCATGCAGGAGCATCGGCTGGACGGCAACGTCTTCATCCGCCTGCCCGACAAGCCCCTCAAGCCGGGCGAGGTGCTGAGCATCCTCCTCTACCTGATGTCCAACTCCACGGTGGAGCACTTCACGCTCAGGTAAGGTCCCGGGGCTGCCCCCACCATGGGAGCAGCCACCTTTCGAGGGGGTGGTTGTTTTGGCTGGGCTGTGTGAAGGCAGCTACAGGCTGGAAGGGAGGAGAGGATTGGGAGGGTATGTTGTGTTTATGGGACCTGCTGGGGGCTGGACCAGGTCTGGCAGGGCTTCGGGAATGTGATGGAGGCTAGAGGAGCTGCTGGCATGTGGTTTTGCAACATTCTGGGGCTTTGCGGTGGGAGCTTCTTGGAGGGAAGGGAAAGGTTGTCCATCCAGGGTTTCCACCTCTGCATCACCACTATGGTCTGCTGCCTTCGCCCTCCCAGTTGCACTGGGATTAGAACCCCGCCAGCAGATGTGGGTTTGTTCACAGCTACTTTGGGGACAAGGTGCAGTACGGCCATGGGGCTGCTGCGGAGCGAGCAGGAGCTCCCCATGTCCCCCAGCATCCTGCCCCTGCACCCACCTCCTAGTGCTGAGCACCCCAGTATGGGGGACCCCCCTTGCTGCATGTTCCTAAGGATGGGGGGATGAGCCCTGGCCACATCTCTTCAGAGGGCATTGACAAATGTCGCTGTGACCACTGGGCCAGCAGCGAGCCCCTGGCACGGGGAACATGTCACTCCAGGCTATCCTGTCCTTTGCTGCAGGGGTGCCCAGCCCCACAGGGGTGTTACTGTCCTGGGGGGCAGCACTGGGGCTGGGGGACCAAAATCCTGCTGAAAGAGTGATGATGGGGACAAAATCCTATGAGAAAGAGGGACTGAGGTGGGCTCAGCCCCATGGCTGTTGTTGCCAGCCTGGATGATGTTTCCAACAGCCAGGAGGGATCGGGGGCAAAAAATCCCCCTGCACCTACAGCAGGGTGCCCAGGGAGGTCCAGGGGTACCTGGGGGTGAGGGTCCAGCCCTGACCATCACTCTCCGCAGGGTGAAGGCCAAGAAAGGTGTCAACTTGCTCAGCACCAAGTCGAGGAGCGGGCAGTGGCTGGTGAACTCGGAGCTGCTGACGGGCGGCAAGCACTCCACTGCCACCGTTGACGTGGCCAGGGTGGATGGTGCTGGTCCCAGGTAAGACACCCCGCCTCTGCTCCCCCCTGCCCCCCAGCGCCAGTGGGGTTAGGGAAATTGCTGGGGTTTGGCCTGCAGCAGTCCTCCCTTTGCTCCCACCCTGGGTGTCTTGTTGGCTGCGGTGCCACGTGGGTGCTGGCAGGGGAAACTGAGGCACAGCAGTGCATGGTCCAGACTGTGAGACTTGGAGGAGCTGAAGGGGGATGAGCAATTTTGGGGTCAAACACTCAGCCCAGCTGAGGTCCCACCAACATGGGAAGGGGCTTAATTTTGTGTGTGTCTTAGCCTTGGCTGGCACCATGCAGCTGGCTAGATGGCAGGTGAAGGTGGGTTTCGTGGCCCAAGGTGGGCAGGGTTGTGGTCAGGCTGGCTGCTCAAGGGCTGTGTGAGGCGGTGCGTTCAGATAGGATCTGCTCCGGGTCGACACTGGTGACCAAGTTGGGGCTCAAGCAATGTGCTCGTAAGTCACGGGTACCGTTTAGCAGCTGCATCCCTGGCTCTGAGCTGGGATCACCTGGCCATGTTGGATGCTGGTGGGCACATGGTGGATTTTGGGGCTGAGTTGTGAAGCCATGGAGGAATCCCCAGTTTGGGGTGGAAGTATTCTAATTTTTTAAGAATTTTTAATACCATGAGAGGCAGCAGTTCTTTGCTGACTATCTTGGTGTCTCCTTCGGGAAGGAAGGGGAGCAGTCCCCAGGCAAGGTCCCAGTTGGAACCTAAGGTGATGGATGAGTGTTGAGTGGGGAGCACGAACCAAGGCAGCACCTTGAGACAGGCAGAGCCAGTTCTGACCTGCTTGGCACAAGGATGATGCCTGTTCCTGGGGCTCCAGGAAAGGCTCAAGTCGGTTGAGGAGAGTCCAGGGGACAGAAATGAGGATGATCTGAAGGAGCAAGGACCCACAAAGCCAAGCTGAAAACCAAGAGGCTGCTTAGCCTGGAGAAGGGAAATGTGGGACTGGCCTGTGAGTGCACGGAGGCTGCAAGGGTGAAGGGCAGCTTTGCTCCATGCATCCACGTGGGCAGGACACGGCAAGCAAGGGCAGGGGATGGGCACAGGGTCAAAACCACGAACAGGAAAGACTCTGAAGTGCTGGAAAGCAATTGTTCCCAGGCTATGGTATCTGCATCACTATCTTTGGGAAAAGGGAGACAAGTGTCTCCAGGAGGTGGGTTAAAGTGAGTTGATGTGCTCGAGCTGTTCATGCCCTCTGCGTTGGAAATCTCTCCATATCTCTGCTCCCCATCCCAAAACTGAGCAAAGCTGGGGATGAGCTTTTGCAGAAAGGAGATCTTCAGCTCTGCTTCGAATGTGAGCTCAGAAGCTATCTGCAGAAAACCCCCTCCAAAGGGCTTACCTGGAGGGTGGATTTTCCTTTTCCCCACACCATTGCTTCCAGATACAAAATGCAACTGCAGCATCCGAGCCCGCAGCCCTGTGGCTGACATGGGAGTGTCCCTGGGGCTGCAAGCCCCCCATCCTGTGCACGGCCACCCCAGTGCCCCTGCACGTGGCTGCCAGACCTGCCGGCAGCGAGATCCTCTCCTCTCCCCCTTCCTCCTCTCCCTGTCTGCCGCCACCGCCTGAAATCAGCCTGGAAAGGTTAGAGACGGAGGATGAATTTAAAGTGATTACAATCACCTTTTAGACAAACAACTCCATCAAATATTAACGGAATGGAAAGTATGAATGACTTAAAGCCATGTTGCCCTCCAGGCTGTGCAGCCAGAGGAGTTTGCTTCGCCGAGGCTCTGGGCTGTGCAGGGAGGGGGTGAGGGCCCTGATCTTTGGGGTGATAATGGCCAATTCTGGGTGTTTTTCACCCCAGCAGCTGCATCCTAAGTTATTCCCTCAATCTGGGCAGCCCGGCTCTTGTCTCTGCCATGGCTGAGAACAGATGATGCTCAGGAAGGGCAGAAGACGGTGGCTGGCCCCTGACAGAGCTCCTGGGACACCCAGGGGCACCCCATGGTGAGGAGTCCCAGTGCCAAACTGCTTCTGGCACGAAGCCGCAGTTCTGGTTTGCCTTTGAACCTGGCTCTTCCCGGCTGTATTTAATACTTCTGCATTGGAAGAAGCAGCGAGCAGCCAAACTCCCTTCTTCAGACTGGGTGGCCTTTGCCGATTCCCCTTGCAACCCCTGTAGCTGCCTTGGGGGCACAAAGTCCCAGCAGGACCCCACCAGCCCTCGCATGGCAGCTCCACTGCAAAGCTGATCCTCCCTGCAGCGGGAGCAGGGAGCAGGGCTTCCCGTGGGCTAGAGCAGTCCTGGCTTCTTGCTCTCCCTTTTCTCTTCTCCCTTTCATTCATTAGATATTTATCAGAGAGGAAACCAACTGTATCCTGCATCCCCAGATCGATGGGACCATCTCGATGGCTGCTACATGGTGTGATGAGAGCAGGGTCGGTCCCAGCTTCTCCTTCCACAGGGATTTCACCTTTCTTCCTCCTGCTCTTGGGGGGACTTTTGCCAGTTGTTCGGTTTGCAGGGGCTCTCAGGTGTCCCCTTGGGGATGCTCCATTTTGGGGGAGCATCGGAGAAGTTTGACCTAGGTGGAGGGTTGAACCCTGAGTCTCCCCAGGGGATTTGCAAGTTGGACACAGAGGTAGGAGGGCAGGGTCGGATCTGAGGAGGTTTGCTCATAGGGATGGGGTGTAAGAGTGATTTACGCTGCTACCGTCAGACTGCGACCAAGCCATGACTCGGAG
The DNA here is from genome assembly GCA_013397275.1 of Burhinus bistriatus. NCBI lineage: Eukaryota > Metazoa > Chordata > Aves > Charadriiformes > Burhinidae > Burhinus > Burhinus bistriatus. Next base: position 191,422 of record VYXH01008891.1, read on the forward strand.
GACAAGGGACACCAGCTGCCAAGTCCCCCTGTCCCTTTAGGCTGGCACTATGTTCTGGGTTTGGCAGCGCACAGCCTCTCCATCCCGTCCTGCCTCGGGGATGCCCCAGACTTCGCTCCCTGTCTGTTAGCTCTGGGTCCCGCTGTCCTCAGCAGTGGCATTAGATGCGTGGGGTTTTGATGAGCAGATGGTCTTGGGGCCACTATCCCCTGTCTACCTCCCCCATCCCCTGCCCATCTGCCCCGCGCATCCCCATGGCTGCCCATGCAGGCTAGGGGACAGCCCTGCCCCGAGTCCTAGCTCCGTGTTGTTCCATCTGCTGTCTGTGGTTCTCCCGTGCCTCAGTTTCCCCATGTGATCCTCTTGGAAGGGGCTGTAAAATCAACAGCTTGGGCTGGGCTCTTGTATAGGGACGTATTTGCCGTCCTCGAGCACACTGCCCTCCTGGGTATCAGACACTTGGGGTTTGACCTGCGGGACATGAGTGTGCAAGTGGGAGCAGCCTCAGGCAGTAAATCCAGCCGCACTGTCAGGAAGACGGAGCCGGGGAGATGAGGGGGAGCCGGAGATTCGGATGGACTGCCTGCAGCCACCCGCCATCCCCTGGGGCCATGGCCACACACTCACCCTGTGGTAATTTATCACCCACAGCCTTGGGAGAGCGCCCGCTTCAGCCACCGAGGTTTTTCTCCCGCTGGGGAGAGGCAGTGAAATACATGTCTTTCTTCCACTGGGAAGATTCCCATGGGATACTGCAGGTTCCCATTGGAGCGGCCCCTGGTGGAGGGGGGTGGATCAGGACTGCTGTGTTTGGGACCAAGCATTTGGTGGCACCCACAGCACGGTCCTCCAGCAGGCATGGGGACTCCGAGAAGGGACCTGCTGGGGATGCTGTGCATCACTAGAGGGGATTGCCTGACGCTGATCCCAGGGCGTCTGCAGGACCCAGGGCACCCAGCTCACTGCATCCTCCTCCTGTCCCCCTGCCCAGGGACGGGGACTCCTCCGAGATCATGCAGCTGGATTTCGAGATGGAGAACTTCACCAGCCAGTCGGTGACGCGCCGCATCATGTGGCACATCGACTACCGGGGCCGCAACCCGCCACCCGACCTGGAGAAGGTGGTGACGGAGCTGACGGTTATCCAGAGGGACATCCGGGCCATCGTGCCTCTGGCCATGGTGAGCGGATTCCTGCCCTCTGCTTAGCTTATCTGCTTTGATGTTGGGGATGGGTTGGGTTCCCCTGAGGGAACTCCCACTAGCCCATCCGCCCTGTAGGACCTATACATCCCACCCACCCATACATGGGTCCTTGTCTGCCCCAGGGCTGGAGCAGGAGCGGGGCCAGCCGGGATCAGGAACAGGCTGCCCTCTGATGTGTTGGTCCCTTTTGCACCCCATCCCCAGGACACAGAAATCATCAACACGGCCATCCTGACGGGGCGAACGGTGGCTATTCCTGTGAAGGTCATCGCCATTGAGCTGAGCGGCGTCATCGTGGACGTCTCGGCTATGGTCGAGTGCAAGTCCAACAACGAAGACATCATCAAGGTGGGTGCAGGGAGGGGGCTGTCATGGCCCTAGTGAGGAACTGAGCTTCCCCCAGGGATGCTGGCCCCAACAGCGGCGCGGGCTGGAGCTGGATGAGCTGGAGCTGGTGGCTGAGCCGATGTGCCGCACAAGCCCATCCTATCCCATGCATCATCCCCTCAGTGGCTTCAGTCCACGTGTGCCTCTCCCTGGGATCTGTCGGGAGAAGGACAAGACACTTTGTCACTGTCCCTGGAGAGGCCACAGGATGTTCCAGCGCTGCACAGGCTGGCACCAGGCAGCAGCAATAACTACGGGTTATCACGGCACTTAGTGCTGATAAGGTGAAATATTGTCACTTCGCAGTGTAAGCTGCACGTTTCCATCAGTGGCTTTACTCGTGCCTCCTGGTGACATTTATCTCCTGTTCAGATTGGATGCTGGGCTGAGCTCGGGCTGGGGGCTGGCCCCAGCGAGGCGTGGGAGGGACGAGCCGGGCAGTTGGGGATGATGGAGGGAAAAGGGGAGCTGAGGGAGAGGAGCAAGATGGGTTGCACGGGAGAGATGCTGATAAGGCGAATGCAAAAGGCTCGCTGTTGCAGCAGCAGTGATTGCCCACGCGCCCACCCCAGCCACTGAGGCAGCAGTCGATCCTCAAATCCAGCCATGATTTTTCCATCACCAGATCCATTCATCCATATACGTTTTTCTATCATTGTGTGTATCCATCTCTCTGCCCGTCTGTATTATTCTATCACCATTTCCATCCACCCACCCATCCACCCCTAGCATCATTCTCCCAACCACCCCCCACCCCTCTCCCTGCACGCACCCGGCCAGCTCACCCTCTCCACGTCCCTGCTGCGTCGGGCAGAGGCAGGGAGCCACGCTGGGGGTCTGGGCTCTCCCATGTCCCCAGGCTGGGGGACATTGGCTCTTCTCTTTGCCAGCAGCCACCGGCTGCCCTCCTGGCCGAGCCAGGGGTGACGGGCAGAGCCCCAGCCCTGTTGGGACTTGCTCTCCCCAGTGGTCCGTGGGTGGGTGACAGCCAGTGTCACAAACTGTTTACCCAAGTTCTTGACTAAAACTCTGATCGGTGCGATTTACAGCAGCGGGTCTAATTTATGGAGACCAGTCCTCCGCAGCGTGATAAAACACTAGAGCAATAATACACTTCAGGATGGACTCCAAGACACTTAAACTGTTTAATGTGCTGCCTCTCTACTCATAAATCTATTTACATGCTGTCCCCAGACCTGGGGGGAGCAGACACATGCACACAAGCTGGGATGAATAATGCATGGAGCAGCCCTCCGGCCCCGGCTCGCCTCCTGCTCGCATCCCGCTCGCCGCTCGGAGCCCCGTGCAATTTCTTGCTGAGTTATTTTGTGTTTGTGCCGGAGCTTCATTTCTGAGGGAGCTCTCAGTTACCTGCTGAGATTGGGGAGTATGATTATGGTGTCAGGGCTATAAACCTGTTACATAAATCAAAGCTTACATAGTGGGATGCGCTATCTGTTACTGTAAATAATTTAACGTGAAGGAGGGCTGGGGAGCTGCTTCTCCCCACGCTGCCTTTGGCTCGGTGGTGGTTGCTCTCATGTCTAACGTGGAGGAGAAATGTCCTGGACCAGGCGGATGTGGCTGTGAAGGTGCTAGGGCCACCCACGAACATGGTGAGAGAGCACAGGTGGGAGTTGTGACCCTCATTCTCTTCTGTGGTGACACAGGGCAACTGCCCGTGCTCAGCCCAGAGAGGAGGACCTCATCACTCAAGGTAGCATACAAATAGTCCCCCTTCCCTGCCTGTGTTGTGGCCTCGGGGACTGCGTATGGGTTGAGGGACACGCAGGGAGTGGAAGGGCCCCCTCTGACACCAGCCATGCTCAATGGGAGATGTTCAGCCTGACCTGCTATGTGAACCTTTCTTAGGAGCCCACCATCCAAATCTGCTTGAGGACCCACCAGGAGCAAGTCAGCTCGGTGGGGCTGAGCCTCAGGGATGTTGGTCACCCACAGCCACCACTGGGACCCCTGGCCAGGCAACATGGGGTCCCACCAGCCATGGTGTTTCTTCCCACTCCCAAGGGCCTTGGAGAAGATGTGTCCCCTTGATCCCACGCTTGAGGCTGTGCCAAGGGGGGAGCTCCTGGCTGCACAAGTGGAGCCGGTGGTGCCTTGGCTCAGAGCCTGGGCAGACCTCAGCCTCTTGCTTCCCGATGCCTTGCTGTGAATCCGGGAAGTTTCTCTGAACAAGCGTGCACTTCATTTAAAAGCTAATCTGCAGTCACTCCATCATCAGGACAGACCTGATGTGCTGGGATTTTTTGTTGTCATAGTTTCAACCCCCCCATTTGCTAAGCAAGTGGTCCCCAGAAGAAGATGCCGGGGGGATTTATTAGCTAAGGTAATGCAAACAGCAGCCCATCATATTTATTGTGATAAATGGCACAATATCCAGAACACTTTGTTGCTGGAGGATTTGCCCAGGAGCTCATCTTTATTCAGATGCCGCCCTGCCAGAGATGAGATTGTCTTTTCAGACGGGCTGAGCTGGCATCTCTGATAGGAACGCAAGGAACAAACCCTCCTGCGCTGCACTTCCCTCCTGTGCCTGGGGAGCGGGGAGTTCCCAGGAGCCCAGGTCTCATGCTCTGCCTCCTCCACTGGCCCAGGGGACCGTGGGCACCTCCTGGTGGGCTCCTGCAGCTGAAACATGGAGCTCTTGTAGAAGTCAGGCCCTGCTCGTGGGCTCGGAAATACAAAGTTCCTGCAGCTGAATGACCACAAGTGCCCAAAGATAAGATGGGGAGAGAGGCAGTGATGCTATCACCTCTGCTGTCAGCATCCGTGCAGCATGGACTCAACTCCTTATCAGCCATCAGAGAATCCACGTGGGAGAGCAGCTTGTTGGAAATAAGCCCTTCTGTGCTGCTGAGGTGCTTGGTGCAGCTGAGGGAGCGACTGTGCTGCTGGCTGAGCAAACGGGTTTTATTTTTCCCCAGCAGCAAGCGACTCGGATGCAATTCCTGATGGTGTAGGGGGTGGAAAAGAGGGTCAGGGTTGGGGCAGGGGGCCACTGCAGATGAGAGGCTGGAACCTCCCCAGCCTGGTTGTCTCCTCCCACCCCTGCTGGGGAAGAGAAAGTGCTGTTGACTCCGATGGCCTAAGCTGAAACGCAGGCGGTGCTGCAGCGGCATCCTCTTAGCTCCTTAATTGGCTCTGATCGGTCGGTAATAAGTGGCCCCCACAGGATGTATTTGTTTTATAGCAAATTTAACTAATGGCATTTGCATAAACGGGAATTAAAAGAGAAAGAAGATGAACGTGAAGATTCGGATGGACTCTGGGGTTAGCAGAAGGGATGGGGACGAGGCAGCAGTGGGTACCTGCACATGGGCACACGGCTGGTCCGTGCTCACTGCCTGTGCCCTCCCGGCATGGGTGGAGGAGATTTTGGGGCAAATGTCCAGAATGAGCAATTTGCCTCTAGCTCGAGCACAGTAATGGGGTACAATTCAGTGCTGGGGCCGAAGAAGCTGAAGCACCAAAGGAAGGTGCCTGCCCGGGCTGGCAGAGGAGCTGGATCGGGGAGAAATACATGGGTCCATGCATCTGAGCAGGGACCTCAGGGAGGAGAGAACATCCCCACTCCTGGGCCACCTTTAACCTGGTATGTGCCCGGTGATATTGTGCTCCTCCAGTACTTCCCATCTTCCAGGAAGCCTCCTGCTAGGATCTCTGGTGTGTCTGCAAGGACCATTGCAAACCTCCCATCCTGCCTTCTCCCCCAGGTGTCCAGCAGCTGTGACTACGTCTTCGTCAGTGGGAAGGAGTCACAGGGCTCCATGAGCGCCCGGGTCACCTTCACCTACGAGCACCTCTCTGCCCCGCTGGAGATGACAGTGTGGGTGCCCAAACTACCGCTGCACATTGAACTCTCGGATGCCCGGCTGAGCCAAGTGAAGGGCTGGAGAGTGCCCATCCTGCCGGACAGGAGGTGGGTGCTGTGAAGCCACCGAGCTTGGGTTCTGTCCAGCCTGGAGAAGGCAAGATGAAGGTGATGCTATTGGTCTAATTGCCTTGTTCAGCTGCTTAAAGAGGGGGTTTTAAAGTTGGTGGAGCCAGAGTCATCTCAGGGGTCCCCAGTGAAAAGGTGAGAGATCATGGACACAGGTTGCAGGTTTGTATGGAAGGAGGAAAATTTCACTATGAGGTGGGTCAAATGTTGGAACTGGTGGGGATCACCCATCCTTGGCAATGGTCAAAACTCCCCTGGATAAGGAGCAGCCAAGCTCCGAAGTTAGCCCTGCTTTGAGGTCTAGAGACCTCCAGATGTCCATCCCAACCTGAGATATCTTGCCAGCTGGTTGTGGGGCAGAGATGCCAGTGACCCTCTTGCCCCGTGCTGCTAAAGCCCTCGGAGACCTCATGGGCAACAGGCATCTTTTTGACCAGGAGCCATCAGGTTTCTCCTGTGCTTGGGGAGAAACCTGCATTTCTCCCTGCGCAGCCACCCCTCTGCTTTGCTGGAGGGGCTGAAGAGCTGCAGTAGGAGGGACCTTGGCAGCACTGCCTACCCACTGCCCCATCCTGCAGGTCAGTGCGGGACAGCGAGCACGAGGAGGACGAAGAGGAGCGGAAGCAGAGCCGGGGCTGTGCCCTGCAGTACCAGCACGCCACACTGCAGGTCTTCACCCAGTTCCACACCACAGCGGCAGAGGGCATGGGCCAGGTGGTCACCATGCTGGGACCTGACTGGCTGGTGGAGGTCACCGACCTGGTCAGCGACTTCATGCGCGTGGACGACCCGCGGGTGGCCCACATGGTGGACAGCTTCACACTGGCTGGGAGGGAGCCAGGCACCACGCTTTTCAAGGTACCCCCCCAGTCGCCTTTGCCCCCCTTGGCCAGTTTGACTGTGGGTGGCAGGCGGTGACGGGCACCCTCGTCCCCTGCAGGTTGTGTCCCCGCTCATGGAGGCGGTGCTAGGTGAGACACTGGTGACAGTGGCGGAGGAGAAGGTCAGCATCACGGACCTGAAGGCCCAGGTGGTCTCCAGCCTCTCGCTGTCCCTCCACCCGAGCCCTGGCAATAGCCATACCATCATTGCCCGGACGTCCGTGCAGCAGACCCTCAGCTTCTTCAAGCAGGTGAGACCAGGGTGTGCACTTGGGCTTGGAGGGCCTGGTGGGGGTCTTGGGGTGGGGTGAGGGCTCCATCTGCAACCTACCCCCTCGCAAATCCTGCCCACAGTCATCCAAGGCCCCCACAGCACCCACTGTCCTTCAAACACCTTGGTGACCCCCAAAATACCCCAGAAACCTTCATGCAGACCTATGAACCAACCCTGCCCAGCCTGGGGACAGGATGCGAGGATGGGGACAAAGGGGTCTGGCTGAAATCCTATACAGTTCCCAGCCCAGCTCTGGTAGCCACATCTGGCACCTCTGGGGCTGGGATTTGGGGTGAGCCTGTGCAAGCATAGGGAAAATAGAGGGAAGAACAGGCAAAAGGGAGAAATGAGGTGATGATTGAAAGGAACAAGATGGATGATGGAGGGATAAAGGGTGAACTGGATGGAGAGAAGGATGCAAATGAGGAGGGTTGGATAGACGGGTGCAGGTGGGACTGGCATTGTGCTGGGCAACTGGTGCCTGTGTTGGTCCCACAGGAAGCGCTCCTGAGCCTGTGGATTTCCTACAGCGACGGCACCACAGCCCCCCTCTCCCTCTATGACCCCAAGGACTACAACCTGGTGGTGAACAGCCTGGACGAGAAGGTGGTCTCGGTGACCCAGGATCGGGCATTCCCCTTGGTGGTGGCAGAGAGTGAGGGTGTGGGGGAGCTGCTGCGGGCTGAGCTGGTCATCTGCGAGAGCTGCCAGAAGACCAAGCGCAAGAGTGTGCTCTTCACAGCCTTGGCCAGCGTGCGGGTCCACTTTGGGTCCGAGGAGGACCCAACCTATGACTATGACCATGTGTCTAGCAAGCCAGGGCTGGCAGAGACAGGGGCGAGCACCACCCTGCGGGCAGAGGTGGAGAGGAAAGCGGAGCCGAGCGAGGACAGTAGGATGTCCAGTGCGTCTCACCCCACCGAGGACTTCCCCACTATCCCCACTGGCTTCGTCCAGGTGACCAGGGGGCTAACGGACCTGGAGATAGGCATGTACGCCCTCCTGGGTGTCTTCTGTCTGGCCATCTTGGTCTTCCTCATCAACTGCATTGTCTTTGTGCTGAAATATCGGCACAAACGCATCCCACCTGAAGGCCAGACCAACATGGACCATTCCCACCACTGGGTCTTCTTGGGCAACGGGCAGCCCTTGCGGGCTCACAATGACCTCTCCCCGCAGCCTGAGAGCCCTGGAAACCCCCTGGAAAATGTCCAGACCTGCTGCCACGGGGACCACCACAGCAGCGGGAGCTCACAGACCAGCGTGCAGAGTCAGGTCCATGGTCGCGGGGATGGTTCCTCGGGGGGTTCCACGCGGGACCAGAGCGAGGACCCGCTCAACTCACCCACCTCCAAACGGAAGCGGGTGAAGTTCACCACCTTTGCCACGCTGCCCTCTGACGAGCTGGCGTACAACTCCATCCCTATTGCTGATGAGGAGGACTTGGAGTGGGTCTGCCAGGACATGGGGCTGCAAGACCCTGAAGAGCTTCACAACTACATCCGCAGAATCAAAGAGATCGCTTAATGCAGGGGCAGAGGGGCTGGGAGGGAGGGGGCTGCCACGCTGTGCCACGCCACGCCATGCCACACCACTCTGGCTGCTTCCCCGGGGCTGGAGACCCAAATTTGGCTCTTGCGCATTCCCTCTTCTGCACATCTCACGTCCTCCTCACCCCCTTGGAAGACACCCCTGGGGGCCTTTTTCTTTTCTTGCCCTTTGCGGTCTGGTTTTCCCAGGGGAGGTGTCAGCACATGTGTGGCCCCCCAATGCACTGGCCCGTGGCAAGGGGGCAGCAAGGGAGGTGAGCTGGGGGACAGGGGATGGATGGAGTCAAAACCTTGGTGTGCGTGTCCAGTGGCGAATGGGGCAGGACGATGCTGCAGGTCCTGCTGTCATGGAGTGGAAGAAGGGAGATGTCTTGGCCCCCCCACCAAGGAGGTGGCAAGTGGGGGCTTCCCGAAGGCCTTTCCCCCTGCCTTTGCTGCACTCGGTTGCACAATTTTGGAGGCGAGTGCTGGTTCAGGGGTTTGCTGCCTCATGGGTGCTGGGGGGGCTCCCCCACCCAGACCATGCTGCCCCATGCTGTGGGTGATGCTGGGTGAGGCAGGAGGGGAGGGCGGCTGCCAAGGGGGCTGGAAACCCATGGCCGTGGGTCCAGGGAGCCGCTCTCCCCATTGCCTGCCGTGTCCCTGCCCCAAGTGCTGGGCTCCCCCCCCGAGCTCCCTTTGGCACGGGCGCTGCGGGATGGGAACAGTAGTGTTTGCCACAGGAGCATCCCTTGGGGACCCTTGGCAGCTGCTTCTGCCCCCTCCTGCTGCCTGGGAAGGGCTGTGGCCCCCAGGCAGGGTCAGTTTGGGGGTGGCCAGCAAGCTCGCTGCCTGTGAGCTTGCCTGTCCTTGCCTTTCTCTCTGTTCCCAGCTTTGGGGCCAGAGCTGGGCCCCCCACCCACCAGCCCTGCTGGGACCTCCAGGGCCAGCCCCTGGTTTCTGACCCCGCCAGTGCTAGGACGTGGCTCTGGGACTGGGAGGTGGTGTGGGGGCTTCCCACTGCCTTGGGGGGCGAAGCCTGGATGGGGACACCCNGAAAAAAACAATGAAACAAAAAGCCGAAACGAAAGGCATTGCAGCGCTGTGATGGGCCGTATCTCTGCTGTGGTGCATGGGGCGCGTGCTCCCAGCGGTTTGGGGGTCGGGTCCGGTGGGTGTGGGGTCTGCTGGGGATGACGACACGCTGCTGGGGTCTTGGGCGCATGGCTTGGCTTTGATCCCCACCTAAGCTCTGAGCACTTTGGGGTTAAAGCGGTGGATTTGGGAGTCCTCTCTTCAAAATCNCAAGTGCTGGGCTCCCCCCCCGAGCTCCCTTTGGCACGGGCGCTGCGGGATGGGAACAGTAGTGTTTGCCACAGGAGCATCCCTTGGGGACCCTTGGCAGCTGCTTCTGCCCCCTCCTGCTGCCTGGGAAGGGCTATGGCCCCCAGGCAGGGTCAGTTTGGGGGTGGCCAGCAAGCTCGCTGCCTGTGAGCTTGCCTGTCCTTGCCTTTCTCTCTGTTCCCAGCTTTGGGGCCGGAGCTGGGCCCCCCACCCACCAGCCCTGCTGGGACCTCCAGGGCCAGCCCCTGGTTTCTGACCCCGCCAGTGCTAGGACGTGGCTCTGGGACTGGGAGGTGGTGTGGGGGCTTCCCACTGCCTTGGGGGGCGAAGCCTGGATGGGGACACCCACAGCCAGACCTGGGCCGGGTCTCCCACTGCCAGCCCAGTTTCCCCAGTGCCAGCCCAGCAGGGATGCCCGGAGCCAGGCTCAGCCTCCGTGGTGCCTTCTGACTGCCATAACATAATGCCTCCCCGATCACCCCATGCTGGCGGCAGCTCCCATTCCCTCTGGCTCACCCGAGAGGCCCCCCCACCCCAGCCCAGGACCACCCCATCTCCCAGCACAGCAGAGCATCCTCGGCCAGGTTAAACTTGCGGGGACCCCCGGGTACGAGGGCTGGCGTGCTAGGGGTCCTGGGCTGTGCACTGGTACCTGTGGGCACCAAGCATGTGGGGTGAGGGACACCCCCCAGCATCACCCGATGGAGGGGGGAGGCAGAGGCTGGCAGCAGATTATTTCTGGATCGGAAGTTACCCACCACTGTGTCTCTTTTTTTTTTTTTTTTTTTTTTTAAATAAAAACCAAAAAAAGAAAAAAAAAAAAAAAAAAAAAACCAAAACAAACGC
>VYXH01008896.1:0-21534 GCA_013397275.1 Burhinus bistriatus
TAAAAGCTGAGGGATCAAATGGGCAGCGCTCTTTCTTCAATGTCCGGCATCTGAGGAGGACTGTCTGTTTGTCTGGCTTTGATCCCAACCTGGAATCCAGATCCGGAATCCAGTTCCTGTCTGCTGCTGAGTCCAGTCTGGGACTTTCCCAGTGCCTGCCGGTGATGTGATCATCATCCTGGGAGCTTGATATGGTTTTGTATATATTTCATTCTTTCCTTTTTATTATTTTATTATTAATATTTCATTAAAGTAGTTTAGTTCCTTGTAAACTCTTAAGTCTCTCTTTTTTCTCTCTCTCTCCTGCCTCCCTTCAGAAGCAAAGCAGGAGAGAGAAAGCATCTGTTGTTTCACCTGATTGGGCCAACCTGGCCCAAACTACGACAATTAGTGACCATAATTATATTAATGCATATTGTATTATGCCTTAATGTAATGTCAAACCCAAGTCATTGTTTACGTAGCTACTTGTGAACTACAAATCTTAATTTAGGAGTGCAAAACCAAATTTTTTTTCTATCAATACTTTCTTAGCCAGTCTGAACCCTAAATGAAAAGCGAAGGTCAAATATTAGTGTATATTCTCCTCTTTTTTTGTTAGGATGTTGGAAAAAAAGCCAACTAATCTTCTTGCATACCGGTCCCCTTTGTGTGTATGCTTACTCCATGCAAACATGTTTCATGACCATTCTTTGAGTAAGACAATCCTTACCTTTTAACTTGACAGATAATCTCATCTCAGACCCCCTCCTCATCTGACAAGGACAGCTTGCTTACAACAACTTGTTGCATTTAACGAATTTTGGATTGTCCTTGTTTTTATGTTCTAGAGAGCTTCTATCAGTCTTTTATCTGAAAACTAAGCCTTCTTCCCCAAATCCATCTTTGTTTCCATGCACAGATTTCTGTCCTGTCTTATTGATTGATCCTAAGAGATAGCTACTATCATGGAACAGATGCTTTTAAAGCATTTATTAATACTTGTTTTCACTGAGGAAAAGAAGGGATTAGGCACTTCTTTTCTCCTCTATTGTTTGTTGGTGTCGCCCTGAATTACTCCTTGGGAGTTGTTTGCTGTAATGTTTTTTCTTTTGTAACATTGCAAGTTATCACTGCCGAAGTAATGTCTCAAAACAGAAAGGGAAAAATTATAAATTATAAATCCCCACTGTGATTTCTTGTTTCCACCAAGAAATCATGTCCAGTAGAATTAAATTATGTTTTTAAGGATCAAGTGATTTTGACTGTGCTGACATTCTTTAGAGTTTAAAGAGATATAAGCCATATGTTTTATGACACTTGATGTAAGACTTGCTGTTTCATGGAGATAGGCCACAGCATATGTGGCCTTGAAATGCAGTGGAAATAGCAACCTGAAAGAGTTTGTAGGAATCTAAGGAAAATTCACACAAACCTTCAGTGATCCATTCATAACACAAGAGTGTTTGAACAACAATGCTTATTTAACGAATACAGTTAGAACATGAACTCAAGCAGATTTCAAATTCTTTTGTGGTTCTAAATGAATGGTTCACATAAGTCAATATCTCTTGTGTGTATGCCCCTAGATAAGTTTAAGACTGGTTCTATTACATTTATTGTACTAAATCTAAGACACCTCAGATTAAAAAATTTCTTTCTGGAGAATTAGCCATTTATTCCTTCTCTTCACTTTCTTCCCTACAACTAATTTTCAATATACGTGTCACCATATTATGTTATAATATATGTAAGTCACTCTATTATATGTCAACTGGAGGTTACCATATTTCTCTGAACAGGATTTTTAAAGGACTTTTGAAAAAAAAAATTAAAAGCCTAGAAAAAATTACAAATACCTCCCACTTGTCAATGTGTAGTGTTCTGTTAACTCTTTTAAATGTAGTGTGACAGGCAAAGTGTAATCTGTTGTTAAAATATACGCTAATTTTTGTTATGCTTAAGGTCTACTAAAGCAAACAACATTTGAGCCCGACATTCACCTCACTTCTGGTCAGCCATAACCTCTGCCCTTTTCCTATATCTTCTTTGTGCTCTCTGTTCCAGCTCCTCAGAACAGCTCAGTATGGGAATGTTTATCCAGGTAGCATTGCTTACTGCAACAGTTTGGGATAAGCCAGAAGGAGCAAGGTGAGAAAGTACAATGTAGCCTGCTGTGCCAAGGAGTTGGTGTGGAAAGGAAAGCTGCCAAGACGAGGAGCATGGTCTGGTCTCAAAGTAAGTTATGCTTCCATCACCACTTCTGACAGTCCTGATTTGACTAATTTCTGTTTTTCAGTTTTACCTCTAAGGTCTTTTTTTTCCCTGTTGTCACACTTCGCAAAATGACCAACAGCAGTCTTTCAGAAGATTATCTGCCTTTTACTTTCAATCTTTTGCAAAAAGTAGAAGCAAAATCTGCTCAACCCAACACACCAAATGATCTCTATGGTCGATAGTTACATAATAAACTGTAGAGCATTTTTGCCATTAGAAGTCTGTTGTGGAAGTTGTTTCTTTGGTAGGATACAGTTCTTATACACTCTGACCTCTGCACTTCAGAAGCCCAAGCTACTATTTCAAACTGCAGTGGATTATATACAGCAAATTGGAATCAATAAAATGTAAGTCCTCTGATACATTCAATCCCCTTAATGATTTCTCTCACATACATCAACTGTATACAAAAGAAGCACAATATCATAATTGCTTATGTTTCTAGATTTTTCTATGGCTTAGTTCACAAAATTATCAAGAAATAGAAGAGTAACTTTCCATCTTAGTACTCTTTTTCTTTTGCTCACTTTATCTTAGATGATATGGACATTTTATTCAGGCAATATCACTCTTGTTCGTTTCCAAGGATAAAATAATTTCAGCTTGAAGTTTATGCAGACCTAGACACATGAACCAGGAGATTATAGTCAAGGTTAAAAATGTAAGTATGGAATTCATAATTGTCTCCAGAGATATAATTATGTGATGAGGAGAGGTGTTTTAATTGCTATCCAAGATAAGGACTGCATATAGCTATTACGTTCAAAGCTGCATGTAGAACAAAGAAAGTACAAACTAGAGAAAAGGAACCATCTAACCCCCTGAAAAATTTCAGAAATTCTTTTTACATACATAGCACGTGATTTTTTTTTCACTTCCATTGGCTTCAAAGTCATTTATAGAAAATGCCCTGTGCTACCCAAGATTTAATTTTCATAAGTACTGTTTATGTTTCCAAACTGAAAAACTCTCTCATGGCCCCACATTGCTATGAGGCCTCAGACTTTTTGGTATTTAACATAGGCAATTTTGTTAAATGAAAAATATAATTTGCTTTCTATGGTTTTCCTATTTTAAACCTTGTCTTCTTTAGCACATTTCTGTTGTCTCAATATGCTCTGTTTCTGTGGGTTATCCAGGGAAGCACTCTGTAAAACGAAGGGGAGAATTCTGTTTCCTTTTTTTTTAAAAAAAACCAACAAATCCGTGACCTGAAACAATAGAAATGCTGAAGGATGAGATGTCTTTTGAAAGTTCTATACATTCTGGAAAACCTAAACACGCTCCTGTTTTTGCAAACAGCGATATAAGTATATAAAAAAAAGTCAGTCTCATATGGCAATTTCCTGTCTCTAATTCAACAGCCACAACAGAACATAGTAATTTGATACCAATATTTTCACTTGTCTTCAACTTTGCTGCAGAATACTAGTGAAAAAGCCCAACCAAAAAAAAGGGGGGCTAAGGGGGACTACTGAAATTGGGTAGAAAAATCACTGATATGTTTAACTTATTTTTGCTCTATCCTGGTTTTGTCTGCCTTTTTCCTAGATTCAAAGTACATTCATTATAAAGTATCTCATGTATGTTTCCTTAGATAAACCATTTCATTAATCAGCATAGCCAAATACATCTAACTGTCTGCTTCAGTGATGAATGAAATGGTTTATCTTAGGAAATAAATATGAGAGGTTTGGGGTTTTTTTTAATTTTTGTATTAAAACCCTCTGAATTTAAAAGAAGGGCAGCAAATGCAGGTTACTGCAATAACGATTCCAAACAATGAGGTGTCATACTTTTTTTTATGATTTGGTATTCATCAATTCCGCCTGAGTTGAAATACAAAAAAATCACTTAAATAAGGTTTCTCATTAAAGAAAGAGAAAGATCTAAATCCTGTTTTCTTTTCTTCTTCTTTTGTTACTATTATGAAAACAAATACAAAACCAAGTTCTCTTTAAAAGAAATTGCTTCTTCTTGTACAGCTTTGTGATTCTGCTTGTGGAAATACTATGTGTGCTACAACTGGTAGCTTGGTTTGGATAAAACTCCAAGTCTTTCTCAATGAATCACCAGTGAAGAAGGAAGCTCTGGGAAGATGGAGGCAGGGAAGAAAGAGAGGAGAGGAATCAGGCTCAGGATGCTCGGGTGTCTTAGGAGCACAGAGCTGGGAGGAAGTCTTGTATCACTGAGTCTGTTGGCTTGCTATCACCAGCATCATGTATTATGCTCATTCAGGGTTTATACTCAGTCATTATTAATTTTTTTTTATTTTTCTGCCCTCCCCCACTCTTGTTGGAATGTTACTTTTCATATTTTCTGTTCTGATAGTTGGAAAACTTTTAATCACCAACCTAAGTTACTTATAACACTTCTGCACACATTTTCTTGATTTCTACCCTGATGTGCCTGTAGACTGTCATCGTATACCAGACTTCCCTGTTTGCTAGATTAGATGAATCCATGTACTTTTAATCTTAAGTTTTTCTGATCTTCATCTCTTTCTGCAGGCAGTAATCCACAGTCGTCGGTCCTGGATAGTAATCAAGGACAACAATTGGAATCTGTCGATCCGTGATGGTTAATGGTTGGACTTGATGATCTTAATGGTCCTTTCCAACCTAAAAGATTCCATGATTTCCAGGAATATTTGCTGTACATGTTATAGCTACATAACTTACTTAATATGATGTTGTTTTAATATCATCATGTACAAGGCTTGAAAACTATACAGCTCAATTGGTAAGGGAAAGTTGGAAGGTGTAATCTGGAAATAATTTGTTAATCAGTTTCCAGAAGTACATTTGTCCTAATGTATGACTGTCTATATTTTCAAAGTGTTCTGATACATATGCTGATGGGAAAATTTTTTTAAACAGTATCTCTACTGTAACATTGCTAAGACTAGATCTTGTGGTGAAAATTTGCAGATGTATTGTCAACACTAAAATAATACTTTTCCCCTCTCAAAAATACTTTTTTGTAAAATTTAAAGTTATTCTAAAAACGACATTTGCATTGCAAATGGTCTTGAACACAAGTTCACCACCAGACCTAAAAGACAAAAGTTTCTAAAGGCCTTTGGGGATGGGAGTGCAGATGGAAATATCATAAACTCTGAAGAAAACCCACCATCTGGGAAGTCTAGATACCTTTTTTCCTGGAAAAGGACAAAAGATGCAAACCATTCCCCTCCAACAATTATTCAAAACAGTATGAAATACAAAGATTGATTTCCTCAAAAATATTCTTGTTGACTTTTTGTCAGAGTGGCAAACACAATTAAGCAATGGGGTCAAGCTGTCCTCTAAATTCACTATCACTTGGCACACATGAATAAATAACTTTTGCAACACAGATTGGAAAAATAGAGGTAGTCCATCAGCAATTAAGATGGATGAATTTTGCTTCTCTCTGAGGGTTTGCTGTCATCTAGAATGTCAGCTAATAGTAGTTTGACAAAGAGCAGGTATGTAAGATTTTCTTCATACCTATACATTCAATAGAGCATTCCTGCAGCTGGGAATTTCTCATTTTCATGCACTAAATTAAAATAAGTTTTCAGTCCCAGGCATTGGTCAATGATCCCACATACAGCAGAATCAGTGGACCCTTATTTCATCTGGCATGACTGGATAAATTTTAGACGAGTGTGACCTTCAGTGATAGTTTTGTACAATCTTTGGTAGGTTATTTGATGCACCGATGATTTGGAAAACCAATTGTTCATCTTACTAATAAGTAATTTCAAGTTTCTGGAGAGTGTTTCACCTGCTGCAGTAGATACCTCTAGATGGAGTAAATAACATACCTGAGAAGCTAAATCCCGCTTTATACCCTGTAGTTGACATCAGCCATTGCACTTACATAATTTTACTGACTCTTTGCTCCTTTTTCAGAGCTAGATCATTTTCTTGTAATGTTTATTTCAGCATCTAAACATCACTTTGTGCATTACATCATTCACATTTAAACAAGGAAAGAAAGCTGTCATTGCCTTTCATATAGTTACTTTTAATATTAAAGAGCTAGTTCACATAAGTTTATTATATTGATGTCTGTAAATGCCTTTGAAAAGAGGCTTGCAACACGGGCTATTATTCTTCCGTTCTCTCTGCAGAGAAGGTAAAAGTCATTTTACATTAGGACACATCACTTTTTTCTGTGAAGGTCCACCTGGCTTGTAGATTCTCTTATCCTGTGCCTACATAGTTTATCCAGCTGAAAAGATGATAATATAATACAAGAACAAGTGAAAAATAACACCAGTCCACCTTCAAAGCAATTGTTTTGATTCCATGTTTTGCTGTCATGAACTGCAATTTATTTGCCTAGCACATGAAAACACAGACAAAGCAGAAGTACTATTTTAGTGTTTAAATATTGCAGTAGGACAGCATGCCTCACATTCAGGTGGTGCAAAACACAAAATATCTAAACCAAACTTTATGGTCATCACTGGGAACCACCTTCAGCTCTTTTTTTTTGATCTTTTTCTGTGTTCACCTGGTTCCCAATTTTTTGTTTGTATGTAAGTTCATTTTCTTCATGTTATATTTGTAGTCTGAACCATGTTAATAGTATTAGAAAATAGTGCATATTCAAGAGTTATTGATGGTGTGAATCACTCATGTGCCAAGCTTGAAAGTCTATAATGTTTTACCCTACCCAATACATATACTCACACCTATCCCCAGAGCAGATGCTCCTATTCACAATCTAATCTACACAAAGAAATACAATGGTAAAATAAGTTAATAAAGACATTTGGCTCAGACTACCTCATACCTGTATGTTAATAGACAGAAATCCTATTTGCTGAGAGGAAAAGAAAAGAGCATGCTTTGCTGAAACTGGATTGCAGTAACTGACATTCCCTTCAAACTACGTTTTGTGCTAACCAGTAGGTTGCAAATCCGTTTACCAGATGATGTCCTAAAAAAGCTGCATTCACAGAGAAAACAACTAAAGAAGCGACCTCTCCAGCCTATGTTCCCTATGTCCCCTATTCTGCCTCCTGCCAAAAGGTTGTTTCTTTCAGGTTGTTGGTTACTGAGCTTACTCTCCTGACTTGCAACCTGGAATTTACTTGGGGCAGGGACGCATAGAGATAGAACGAAAGGCAGACTCCCATCCACTCCACCTCCATCTATCTTTAATACTCTGGGACCAGGAAATTCAGAATGAAGGTAATATCTTCTACACTATTTTCCCCCATTCTACCTAAAATCGTTTAACATGGAAGAAGTTGCTCTTGGTACCTAAACATTTTCTGAAGAAGTCGACAAGGGCCATTTCCCTCAGTCTTCATTACCTACTGTTCAGCCCATGACATCAAATTTAATTTCCCTATTGGACTCTGCAAAGTCTGTCGAGTAAACTAGCAAATATGTATTTGTCAGGTGTGACCAAAATATTTCTCTCTTTCTTCACTTCTGTGAACAATGCACAGTTACAATATGTTGTATATATATGAAGGTTTGAACACAGTCTATGGTTTTCACCTTTTTTAAATAACCTCTTATTCTTAAGGAAAGTATTTGACTTTCAATCACGTCAAATCTGACACCAAAGAAATCTGTTGTAAACATGTTGAATTTTTGTTGCTTTTCTCAGACCAAGGTACTCCTGGCTCTTTTGAAAACTGTTAAAAATAATAGGCTTATGATATTTGAGTAATCTCTACATTTTTTAGAGCTTAATGGCAAAATAATCTGTTCAAAAACATGGTCTACAGTCATCATCCCTTTAACTGCATGTTGAGGACAAAAGTAATCACATTAAACTGTAACATAGGCAAGCAAAACTCCTTCTGACAGCTCCAGGTGTTACACTTATATGCATCAGGGGTTGATTTTTTTTCTGCAGACTGTCACATAGGCAGATTATTTTTAATATGCTGTTAGCTAAATGCTAGCCACCTTTACCTAGTTATATATGAGACAAAGCATTTGTTTAAGAGCTTGGATATCAGGGTTCAGTGCCCTTCCTAGACTGAAAGATACAAGTCCCGTGTCTCCCTGAGGAATACTTGATTCCCAAATTAAAGAATAGGTAATGATGACTGAAGGATAGAATAGATCACAGTCTTCATCTCCTTCCTGTCTTTCATCCTCGATAGCTGTGGGGCTAGGAAAGGGGAAGCCCAAAGGAAGACATACTCTGTAGCTTGTTGCGTAACTTAATCCCTTGAAAGGACTAAGCTAAGTCCTGGATTCAAGATTCTTCCTTCAGATTTAACTTTGCTTTTTATGAAGTGACTGTTTAATGTAAAATATATTATAGGAGAAGCCTAACTCTCTGGGTTTTTTCGATTATGTTCTGCCTCCATGTTTTCAGAGCAAGGAGATTCAAATGATGCTGTGTTGGTTTTCTAAATCCATTATAGGACTTCAACCTTTGCTAAGTACTCTGTTCACAATTTAAAGGGAAAAACAATGGCATATGCTTTAGTCAGTAAGCCTTTTCCATTAGATTGTCAATTCCTGTAGTGTTTTATGTAGAAGGTGCCAAATTCTCTGCATGAATATTGGTAAGTAACAAGGCTGGTGCAGACAACAATTTATAGAAATTACAGGGTATTGTAAAACTTTTCAAAATGAACACATCTCAGAAATGAGTGTCTTCAGTGGGCAAAAGAGATTTAAAATACTTTCATCACCATTGAAATTTACCCAAAACAAATTTGTAAAGTAGACAATAACTCTGGTAAAAGGCCTTTTCTACTAAAACTACTACCTTCCTCCGAATTATTACTACAATTATGTGATTGTTTGAACAGCCATTTATTCCTCACTTCATGCTGCTCTTCATAAATCACTAAGGAGTTTCTTTAATGTATATACTGGCAGCATGTTCAACAAAGTCTTACTGCTTGTTAGATATATTTCTTGTATTAAAATGGCACATAATTATCAAGAAATGTTGGAGAAAACCCATATTACATTTCAGCCATTGATGAGGATGGATTAGCATATTCTACCTGTAAGTTATGAAGTTGATTTACCCATTAGTAACTGATTTTTTCTCTGATTAATGACTAGAGTATTTTTAGCTCTTTGGTGAATACCTGGATTTATACTGGATCAAGTCCTGAGTTGTACAAGAAGGTAAACCTGGTGCTATATTAACAATTTTGCACTAAAAATATTTGCAACCTATTTAGCAAAAGTTTTATATCCAAGAATAATTTTTAAAACAGCTCTGGATTAATCAAATTATCTATGCTGTGCAACTGCAACTAGATCAATTAGGTTTCTTTACTGTAGAGTTGCACCAATTTGTTTAAGCTCACCTGACCAGAGCACACCCTGTGCTCAGAAGCTTCTATGAAGATTACTTCACGTGTCAAGTACACTGTCTCACTTTACCTCAAAACCACAGAAGTCTGGGGAATTAGTTATGTAATAGCATTTAAGATTCTCATATCCCAAACACAAATTGCTTGAGACATGCCAAACAATCTATATTCTTTAAAAAAGACAACATTTTTTTTTTTTTTGTCCAGAGGAAAGCATGAGATCCCTCATAAGATAGTGATATTAAGACATTGTACTGTGACTATGTATAGATATTTTCACTTCACATTTCAATCAGTTTCAAGGCCTGATGACCAATATAGCCTTCTGCTACTTAAGCTGTGGTTTCACAGTGAGGTTAGAGTGACATCTGTCCCAACGAAAATGGTACTTCTGCCTTTACTCTTATGGGATGCAAAATGATGATGGATATGATCCAGGGTAAAAAATAAACATTTTTCCTCTCTGTGTTACTTTTGCCAGGATCAAGCCCTGGTTCACTTTCCTACATGGCTGAAACTTTTAGGACCAGTACAGAGAAGGGGCCACCACGCAGGTGGGATGTCTTCATGTGATGGTAGTGTCAGCTCAGGTCAGTTTCAAATGATAGCGATCCAGATGGTGTCCTTCCTCATACCTAATCCTTTGTAATATTTTTATCTACTAACTGTAAGTGAAAATATAGAAATTACCATCTAGGGTGAGACTGATCATTATTCCTTCCTGATATATCGGTTATAATTTACAAGGCTGAGGGGGAACATATCTTGGTTCTCCTCTGGGGCCACCCTGTCATGGCTATGCAACTTCATTTCCTGCCCTCTACCTTCAGACTGGGACTGAGTTTATCTCTGTATCTGAATCCAATACGGGTGAGAATCCACTTCTTTTTTTAGAAGAAAGCTGCAGTTATTATAGGAAAACAAAGAAACAATGAAGCTTACCCTTCAAGAAAAAAATATCCTAATCTTTGCTAGCAAAAAGGCAGGTTATGCTTGAAAGTGTTAGATAATTTTTCTTTCTATACTCCTGGGGAAGGATTTAGGTCCAGCAATAAAAATTTTAATCTCAGATTTGATCTCGCCCAGTGTTTCCTTTCCTAAATGATCTTGGCGTTTTGAAAATATAAAACCCAAGAATATGCTGGCCCAAATCCAAAACTTTCATGAATTAATCACTGAAGAATTAAAAATAAACTTTTGCAAGAATTTTTTTTCCTACACTTCATTACCCATTTTTCTATCACAATTAACAATAAATATTGATGAGAATGCCATGCTGCAACAATTAATTCCATTGTTTAATTGTATATTTATTAGTTTTAATTTTTTCCCTTTCAAATTAGTTTCTCTTTATTCTTTTTGTGTGGAAAAGGAAGAATAGAACATTTCTGTTCTGTGTTCCTGTAATGATATTTAGTAGCTTATTACAATTCTTACAGTCTCAGTCTTTCAAAACCTCTTAACATTTTATGCAACAATAAAGAATCTGTAGCTTGAGTTTCAATTGAAAAACAAAAATGAAAAACTATTTTCTCTACATTTGTTTTACTCTGTTGCTGTCTAATACTGTTTCTTTGTTCGTTACTCTTTAAGAATCTTTGAAAATATTATTGTGTGCACCGACAGTCACCTGTGCTTTATCTACAGTGCTGAGTAGGAGAGCTCCAGGGGCTGATTTTTGGCCTCAAGGCCGAGTGGAATGCGTGAGCTGGTATCCATGAGCCTTGCAGGTTTGTCCCATCTGTAGCAGATTCATCCTATAGAGAAGAAGGTAGAGTGGTCCAAAATAGGGTGAGAGAGGGAGGTAAAAATGAAATCGTGCAGATAATTATGGGTTTCATATGCAAGCTGGTTTCCAGCATCTGTTATTTATCAGTATACTTATGTCACGGAAAGCTTGCACTGTACATCTGGGAACCTACATGCTGCTTTGCTGAGTCGTGCTGACAAGAAGGAGAGAGTGGTCATTGTGGTTCTAATTTAGAAAGATGAATACTGAATGTCAACCTCAGGTGGAAAGCACTAGAAAAAAAATCAGGAAGTTAAATCTTTGTAAAGTCATTTCCAGCAGAGATCTCTATAGTTACTCCTCTATAGGCCACAATTAATTCCTAACCAGGACGATAACTGGGAACTTAGAAAGCATACTACTATACCAGAAGACAGATAATAATTATGTTATTCATTAAATTATTAAAAATAATTGCATCATTAAATCAAACCAACAATTTAAATTTATATGACTATATCAAGTTTTTGGCTCAAGGGAAGGGATGAGACCCAGCTTTTCAAAGGACTTTTGCACAGGACTTAAATAGCTATGTACTTGGGAACAGTGGATCTGAATACTAGAATAATACCCTATGCATATTGTGTGTGAATGTGTATGTGATAAGAATATGGGAAGAATGTGAAAGATTTTTTTTGCGCTCTGTAATATTTTAAATAACTAGCTTCATCGTAAAACCTGCAGAGCTCCTGCTACAAAGACAAGTAACATGTGAAAGTTACCCTTAGGAAATTATTCATTAAAGGGCTTCTCTGTCAGGCTTCTCTGTCCTGGGTGCTTATGATAATAAAAACACAACAATGACAATTAATCGTGAAAGTTACAGCTGAGATGTCACCAGTGGATATAGAAACAAACAAAGAAAGGAAAAAGCAAGCTTGAAGTTAATCAAGAGAGGACAGAAAAATAAATGAACTGTGAGACATATTTAAGTACCATAAACATTTGCCGTAGTGTTGATTTGCCAGAAAAACTTAATCATTACAGGGGCTACACCCCAGGCATACACTTGAGACTAAATAATGAGCACATTTAGTCAATGAAACAAGTGAAAGCAAGGTTTCCCCAAGAGAAGAGAGAGGAAATCTATTCCTTCCCAGCAAAATGATAAATAACCCACCATTAACGTCCCAATGGAAAATGCTACAGAAAGGTCATAATGTAATAGCTTATTCCTGGCTTTCCAATAAATGGTAAAAGAAAAATAAAATAATAAAAAAAGAACTTTGACCAAAACAAGAAAGAAATAGAAAAACAGAAAGAAAACAGAAAAGCTGTGTATACAAGATTTTATAATAAACCCTTGCCATAAAAGTGTACTTCTTCAGAGAAATTGTTGGCACTGCCATTCTGCCCAGTGTGGAGGTCCAATGGCTTCTTATTTCAAGAAGAAATGGTTATTGAATAAAATTAGGCTGAAAATCAGGTGGCTTCCCTGTACCTTAAAACAAGTGAGATTATAGAATAGCCTTCCCAATGAAGTCATGAGTACAGTCAGCTTCATTGGTTTTCAGAGGTAAGTTATCACTTTTCTGAACAGGACTGGTTATGGGATTCCTCAACCCAGGAGATACTTTTTAAGAAATTCTAGCTCCAGTGATGGGGCCATTTTCCTCATTCTCTGTAGTCTCTGTTTCTACTAAAATGCCCAGTTAGTAAGTTTGAAATTCAGTCCTCAGTACAAAGAGGGAAGAGAAAGTAGGCAGAAGGTCTTCTGATTTTAACTTTACAGAAATGAAAACAGTACACATACTCACTAGACAGCACATATTTGCAGATTTGGAAAGAAGAAGGAATATATCATGAATAGAGGGGCGGAAGACAGTACAGGGAGCTTAATTTTCAGAGAAGTATGTCAGTAATTATAACAGCCACAACATGGTTAAACTGACCTCCTAGACAATGCCCTTGCTAGCACCACTAATTATATCCCTTGCAATGGCATTAGAAGAGCTATGATAATTGGCACAGCATCATGGATTCAAGAGAGTTTTTTTGTAACTTCACACTATACCAGCTGCAACCTGAGGAAAAGGGACATTTTTGCAGTTTCAGTGAACTGCTCACTGAACTCGGCATGTCTTAATTTCTCTATAATTATCAACAAAATTCTCTGCTGAAAGATTTTATTCTTTTACTTTTGGTAGACACAGGTACATGTGGCTTCTAAAAGGGAGAGTTTTTCATCCCGATATCCAATAATTTAATGTATTTAACAGCATACTTTCACAGGAGATGTCTGTGATTGCTTTGATGCATAAAGGAAAGTAGTCATTTAGCTAAGAACAAGCAAGCAAAAAGATGGGAGCCTTTTCTTCACATAAAAAGTTGGCACTCCTGTTTCATCACTTGTACACATAGACAAGCTGATAACATTTTGTTTTCCAAAGTAACATCAACCATTCATGTTTGCCAGAGAGGTTCTGAAATATATGCAGGCTATCCAGTGATCATAGGTACACTGGAAATTTATTTTCTGTGTTAAAGAACTTTATTCCCATTGAATATTAGAAGAACCATCTTGAGAGCAACCAGAAGTCCATGTAATCTTCTGGCAGTTAGTAGCAGGTCCTTGTGAAAAGAGAGTAAAAACAAGCTAAGTGTAGAAAAACGCCAAAATATTTGCTCTCAGCTTCCAGCATTCAACTTACCTATCTGAGAAGAGAGGCTGCATTTTCCTGGGTGTGTTTAATAGCTCTTGACAGACATTTCCTCCATGAGAGAGATTTTCTAATCGTTTATGAAACCATTTATATTTGTGTTACATAAAATATTGAATGGCAATGAACTCCCAAATTAAGTTTGCTGTGTGTGAAAAGATATTCTGTATGAATTGTTTATTTTTTGTATTGTGAGGAACAGCAACCAATGTTTTCTAATACCTTCTCTGTGCCAGCCATGTTTTTATAAACTCTTGCAGTATCCCTCCCATCAGCTGGCTCTTCTTCAACTGGTGAGTCCTTATCCAATTGACGACTTCTCCTGCAGAAGCCACTCCATCTGTCACTCCTTTTCTCCTTATTTTATACCTTTGTGTAACTGGTTGCATCAGGCTGTAATGGAGGATACTTCAAACTGTGGAACCATGTAAAAAAGAGACAGAAGAGCAACCTTTGTTATATGCCCAGAAGGCAAACTGCTTTGCCACAAGTTTTGAAGCAGCAGCTTGTCTACACTTCCACAATATATCAACAGAAACCACACCTACTATATCATTCTATTATTTGCCTTTGGAGCCTGCTGTCTGCATCATATCTAGCCGTATTGAAATAATAGCAGTAGTTGTGGTCACAGAGAAACTACAACATTCTGACATTTTGTTTTGACTGAGTGGAAAGAAAAGTAGGAATACAAGTAAATGTTTTCTGATCAATAAAATTTCCCTCTACGGGATTTCAGAAATCTCAAAAAGTTTTATGCTCATGCTTCACTTTGATAAGAATAAAGCACTTCTTTGATGCAAGGTAGTACCTCATTTTGACTTTAACACATCAGCTTTTAATTATATTCATATTAATTATACATAATAACATTAAGGTCAAAACACAAAAGTCAGAGGAAAGTACCTTGACCTTGTCAGAATGAAATATTTCAATGTTATCTAAAAAAATATCAAGTTTGTTAAAATTTTTCACTAAAACAAATGTTTCCACAAAACATTTGGACTTCCACGGATCAATGTATTTTGAAAGTATACTGTTCTCACATCAAAAGTTTGACCAGGACTAATTATTATTCTGTCCTTCCTACACATAGGTGTTGTCAAGAAAAAGCATACTTCCTATTAAATGAGATGCAAAGATGCAGAGAGGCAGAGAGGCAGAGAGATTGAAGTACTTAAGTGATCCTTGAGGAACCCTTAAGCACCTTATGCCCAAAATTTAGATGCTGAAACTTCCATCCCAGCTTCTATCTACAGCTTAAAGTGTCTGAAAGCTCCAAGAGGCAAGCATAGGAAAACCTTGTATATAAGTTTAGCATACTATATTCTTAGTGTTT
Organism: Burhinus bistriatus; assembly: GCA_013397275.1. Lineage (NCBI taxonomy): Eukaryota > Metazoa > Chordata > Aves > Charadriiformes > Burhinidae > Burhinus > Burhinus bistriatus. Next base: position 15,345 of record VYXH01008896.1, read on the forward strand.
AACTTCACACCCCCCTCACCAGAGATGTCTACTCTGCAATGAAACTAGTAGAAGGCAGATCCTTACCTCAGCTACTTAAGTTCTCCATTATTTATATTAGTTTAAACTGATGTAGGAAATGAGCCTACATGAACAGCCATGTTCAACATTACATTGCCTTTGACACAAGGTTGGCATAAGCCACTCCAGTCCTTCCTTGCTCCTTGTTGTTGGGTCTTGCCTTACTGCTGAATCTCACAGCTTGCCCACAGATGTGCAGAGCAGCAGTTTTTGGAGCTAGACTGTAAAATAGATGACCTAAACTGTCTCTTCGAAGTGAAAAGTAGCAGGCTGGGACAGTGGGAGGACTGTCAAAATCTGACATTCATATAACTTTATCCTGTAACGCCAAACTGAAAAACCCAGGACTTTGGGGGCTATTTTTAACCATGGTCTGGTGTGTGCAAAGTTGCACAGACTGCTCGTAACAGCACACCTGATGTGACAACTGAAGAAGGGGGAAAAAGCAGAAAAGACCAGAAAGGGAAGGGTCTCTAACTATCAGTACTGCTGGAAAAAAAGTTAGCAAAGCTACGTCCTCAAGCCCTGCTACAGTTAACTGCCTGATACTAGACTGAAGTTTAACCAGGGAGTCCTCTGGGAGCAGTCAGAGCAGTCTGACTGGGGACTGCCCTCACTCCTGCCCACCACCAGCCATCATTCCCAGCGCCTCCATTTGACTGGGCTACAACCCTGTGCTGAAAAAACCCTAAGATGGCAGAAAACAAAGAGGAGGCAGGTAGTTTTGCACCTTGGGCAAACTCAGTGTAGAAAGGGGAGTCAAGGAGGCGGTGGGCTGGACCACAGCAGCCCCACAGCTCCGTCCTTGCCAGCCCCGCAGTTGGTTTCACAGGTAGGCTGCAAACTGCCTGGTCTGCAGCTCCTAGTGTCTCATTGGCCAAACCAGAGCTTTGGTGAAGGCTCAGCCCAAGGGCGGCAAGATGACATTGCCCTTTTTATGGCCAAGTGGGAGAGGGTTTCTAGCCGCATGAATAGAACACGTTGAAACTTTTTGCCCAGTGTAGCATGGTAATATAATATGAAAAAGCTGCACAGCAAAACTTTAGATGATGTTGTTAACATTTTTTTGGTTTTCTTAATTAACGTTTCCTGCTGCACTTCATAGCAAGAAACAACATATGTTCTGTGAGCTCCAACTGTTCTCCACCTACCTTCTTTCCCACAATAAAAACAAAGGGGGAAAATGTAGAGCTTATGCACAACGAATTTTTTGGATATCAACCTAATCTTAGGCATACAAGTTTCCAAAATGTAGTGTTCAAGTTTTTGTTGAATTCTGGAACTTTCAGTGAACGACTTCTTTCTTCCTTTTGAGGTTATGTGGTGGCTACATGTTGTCCCCCTTTCTTCATAAAAGAGTAGAGTGTTCTAAGTATAAATTGAGCACCAAAACATTTTGTATTTCTGCGGTAACTAAAGGTCTCCAAATGGTATCAAAAAGGTGAAGAGGTATGAGAGACTAGTGGAGCTATTCCAACTACTGTTGCTTTACTAATCACTTTGCCAAAGAGGGTTTCACTGAACAGGATGGCTTTCATCTATGGTAGAGGAAGACTGGGTCTTCTCTAATTTTTACTAGTGCAAAAGAAGAAAAGAGTTAGCTCTTTGGGACTTGAGTGGACCTCACACATTATTTATAACCTGTCTGCATATGACTGTGTCTGCACAGCTGGATAAAATTCTCACATAGAGAGTAGACTTGCTTTCTCCTGCTCAGGCATGACTAGAACAGACTATTCAGAATCACTCCTGGTTTTCATCATGTTCTGATTATTACTTTCAGTCAGTGGAAACTTCCAGGGCAAAAATTCTAGCTAGAACAATTGCTCAAAATTTATTTATTGTGATCTGAGGTCTTCCTTATGAAAAAAAAAAAAAAAGAAAAAAGAGAATACTACAATATAAAAAGTTTATCAAGTTAAGCATTAGGTAGCAAGTTTTGAGAATTAGAAAGAAACTCTTCCCTTTTTAGAGACTAATTTTCACATGATGGCAAATCTCTCTTACAGACGTTCAGCCAGGCATTTGTGCAGAGAGTAAGACAAGCTTTCTTCCTGGTTCGCAAGATCCTTGAGCGTCTCTGCCCTGTATTGCAATTCTCATTTTGCACTGAGACAGGCACTGAAACAAATTTTTCCAAGGTAATTATAAACATAATTAATCTCTTTAGAAGAATAATGTCTCTTAATACTGCACATACCCTCTGTGATTCTTTCATGTTTGTTGCTTGTGTTTGTTTTCTAAGGCACATAAAAATAAACTGATACATTTGTCTATTATTCTAGTACCATCTAGCAGTTTTCCTCAGCTACCTCAGTCATACATGTCATGTATGACCGGTCTCCGTACATAACTGTGTTGTTCACCACACCTTTTAGGTCCTTTTATTACATTTTAGAGTAATGTTCTGAACTATTTTTCTTCATATTTCTCTAGCTCTACTTTGACTGCTAAGGTACATCTGCAGTGTTGTTTACTTGCATTGCTTTTGTAATTTTTTCTCCACAGTTTTGAATGCACCTCTTTTTCATGTTATTAAATGTTCTGCTTATTAGAAAATATGATGATTATGTTATAGGTAATGATAGTCTCACCTCGGAAAAGGCTTTTTATACAAAAACTGGTAGGTGTATTAAAGAAATCTCTCGCTATCCAAATTGCACTTCTGAAAAAAATAATTTCTAAACATTTGTTATACTTTAAGCTTATTTAAAAACATTAATTGAGAGCTGCAAAATCTGTAACACTGCCAGACTTACATGCTTTGTCTTCCAAGTAGAACAAAGTTATGTGCTTCCTACTTAGTAGACAGTTTAAAGGCCCAGAAGCTAAATATTTTTTCATCTTTCCTTGGATTTTATCATTATGACACCAACTTATTTCAATTAGGAGAGTATATTTATGTGTGTTTGCATATGTAAGGTGCTGTACTGTTAGAAATATCTGGTGCAGAGTATTTAGGCTTGTCTGTAATATAGTGAATACATCTTGTCATTATGAAGTGTTCAATGGTTAACTTTATGACATATAATTATAGCTTTATTTTCCCATTGGACAATTCATAGAAAAATGATTCCTGGATATAGGTGTCTGCTATATTAAAGTAAAGTGCAGGCATACTTCAAAAATAGCAAGAATTATAGGAGGACCTGATAAAATTGCAGCCATAATACATGCTTTTGATTTCTTTGGTCACTTTCTACCTAAATATGTCTTTATTATACTTGTTTGCAGTGGCCTATTAATATTTAGAAACTGTGATGAGGTTTTCTGTTTATGTTAGTAATCCTTTATCTGGGAAATAGATGATAATAGTCAATCTTAACAACAAATTTTTCTCTGCAGCATCTTATCAAAGCTGTTACTGTTTAATCACCCCTATTCTTGTTCTTCATTGCCAGCTATTGTGAAACATCACGCCAGTTAGTGTATAAAGCAAAGAGGTGGTACCCTACTGCATATGCTTTTTATTCTTATTCTTAACATTTATTCCCTACATATTTTCAGATGACTGTTAAGTGAGCAGTACTCACTAAAAACCTCATTCAGAATCCTTTGATGTCAAGAAACAGGCTTCAGTGGGTTTTAGAAAAACGCACTTACATCAGCAGTCAGTTCTGTAACGTTTACTCAGGTCAGTAATAATTACTTGGATATTATAATGAGATTTACACATTTGAAAAGTTTTAGGGCGAGGTCTCTTACATAAGAAAGGTTATCTTTTTTACACTGAAACTGCTGATTTCTTGAGGTTAGGGATATCCATTTATGTAACACTTAGAGGATATTCTCTGTATCTGAGTAGGACAGATGTACTTGACAATATATAAACAGATTTTCTGTCTGGTAGATAATGTCCCATTGCCTCTCACAATTTGTAATTTCCTTCATTGTCTCTAATGGCTTAAAGCACTGGACCTGTATGACTAAACTGGACCCATATCACTATCATTGAGTTAGATAAACACAGTACAGTTCATGTAAATCACTGAAAAACATCTCTATGTTAAATGCAATATTAGCTTTCATCTTCCTTCATTAATTGATTTTTTATCTGTAGTTCAGGAGTCTGATACACTGGCACTAGCTTATGTTACATGTTGTTAAAAACATGTTCAGACACATTACATTTGAAAACAGACATTCTCCAAAATTTTTATTCTCTCTAAAGTGTTTCCAAATTCAGAACTACACGTTTCATTGTTCATCTTATTTACTGACCTGCTCCTTCCTGAAAAGTAAGGTTTATTTTATATTCAGCTGTACAGAACCATCCAGCAATCTTTGATGGCCAATTCAGTTTAACTCTATTGAAGTCAGTGTCATTGTCATCTCCTTCTTTAACTTGCTCTGTGTCCAAATGGTATTATCAGATCCCTTCATATCTTCTGACAAAATACATGTATTCAGTATTCTTAGTTATTGGTTTTTTATTTGTTACTAAGGTAAAACTTGTGTTTTTCTGTTGGTACTAAATCTATACCGAAAGCGGCACGATTTCAGAGTTTGATTTTTAAAAATGGAGTCCACGTGACTGAAAATGGTACCAAGGTTCCCCATCTAATCTATGAAAAAGGTTAAGTATCTAAATGTTGGATACATTTGAAAAAAACCCAAAACAATCCCACATCATGCTGAATGAGAATCCCACTACAGTAGCCAACTGAGAAATGCAAAGACTGTAGGACATCTTAAATCACACAGCTCTCTGTGGTTCTCAGTGCTACTGGATGTGAAGTCGTTTCGTTTAGGATATATGCCTTGAGTCTCAGATGTTTGTTCCCTCTGCTTTTCATCCTCAAATTAAGCTAGTCTTTTTCCTTCCTAAGCACATCTGGAAGAAGAGGAAACTGCTCAGATTAAGAACCATCATTCAGTGACAGAACAGATCCAGTTCCCTTTTGCCCTAATATGACTTTGGATCCTTTAGGCAAATGGAGTGAAAACAAGTTTCTTAAAAATTTGTTGAGAACTTGGACATAAATTTCTTTTGAAATGGGTGCTAGATTTTTGGGTGTTATTTAAATGCCCAGGATCCTTTCACAGATCTACATCGAAGCTTTCACAACTCATAATTCAAGATTAATCTTAATGACATTTCATTTCCTACCCCTTGCTTAATGTTAATATAAAACCACAACACATTACGTTCTCAATTCAGCAGAATGAATTACCTCTAATTTATTTTTATGTCTCCTGCTGACCCATACAGTTAGTATCCAAAAACAATTATAAGCCTGATTAAAGCTTGATTTAACTAAAATAATGGTCTTTAACTTGCATTTTATTTAATACTTGCACTGTTTTTGGTTTAATTCCCTTTAGACTTAGACTTGTTCAATCTCATTTTTTCCAGATGAAGATGACCAGTGTATCATGCAGCATACTTCTCTGCATTTTTCTGAATATTACTCTGGCTTATTTTAATGTTAGAAATATTGAATCTCATAAGCATTCCCATAGACTTGCTTATTAACTCCAATAGAACAGGAAGAGACTTCTTAAAATTATTAGGAATTAATCAAGATGTTAAGTCTTTCTAGGAGTCTTCTGACAAGTTTCCACTGAATAAGAGAATCCAGCACATCTGTAAATAAAAGATGTTGGAATTACAGTAAACAGCCCTGATGTCCCAAAGGCCCAGATGGAACAGCAACTTTCAGAAAACAGGAAAAAAAAAATGGACAAAATAAGAGCTACTTTTACAGGGAAAATAATATGCTGATTCCTTACTGCAGTGTAATTAAGTGTTCCCATAGATCTGTGATATCTTAAAAAAAAAAATTTATAATGCTATTTTAATCTTGGACCATACACATGTGCCCAAACCATGACAACATGTTATTGAAACAATGCACTACTTAGCCACCTGGGAACAAAATGAGGGCTCTTTCAAATGGGTTGTAAATAAGATGCTCCTCCAAGAGCAAAACAGTTAACTTTCTTGGCTTACTATAGAAATATTTCTTCTGACCTTTTTTTAAAATGTCTCTTACACAGTTCTCTTCAGTATCTTCACCATGTGCACTCTCTGTCACTTTGTTTGTTACCATCTCCTTCCTCCAGCCTTTCTTTCTTCCTACAAAGCTATTCCAGCAAAAAGCACTTAGCTTCCTTGGACTTTCCTTTT
>VYXH01008896.1:22899-38829 GCA_013397275.1 Burhinus bistriatus
AATCCTGCATCCAGATCATTGGTAAAAATATTGAACAGAACAGGCCCTAGGATTGAGCCCTGAGGAGCACTGCTGGTGACAGGTTGCCAGCCAGATGTAGCCCTATTCGCTACATCCCTTTGAGCCCTGCCTTTCAGCCAGTTCTTCACCCAGTGCATCGTGAACCTGCTCATCGCACACTTGGGCAACTTGTCCAGAAGGATGCTGTGAGGGACAGTATCAAAAGCCTCACTACAAGCAAACTGCATTGGGTTCTATGTGAACAGAATATGCAAATCAAAGACTATGAGAGCACACAGTGTTTGCTCACTTACCCACTGACACGAGGGAACAAAGACATCACCTGCAGGTACACAAGCATGCCATTTGGTAGGACAGGACAAAGAGCCCAAATCTGGTATCTATTGGGCTGCTCCACAGTCACTTACAGGCATACTACACCAACAAACCTGGCTATGGATGTTGGGTCAAAAAAAAAAAAATAAATACAAAAAACCCCCACCCCAGCCCTACCCTGATGAAGAGTATGAGAAAGATACATTTATTTTTATTTTTATTTTTTTAAATATTGAACAGTAAATAAATTCAGTCTGGATGAAAATATACCTTCTGATGGAAAATAGATTAAATAATTTTTTTTTCTATTTTTCTAACTTGTGTGTTATAAACTTGGATATGTTCAATAACAACACATTATTCCAAAGGCATTGCAAACCAAGACTTTGTTCCTGCTTACGCTTCGCATTCAGGCAAGGCATGAGGTCCTAACCAAAACATTAAGCTCATGTAATGACAAGATTGTAACATGCTACAGGCTTGGGGAAGAGTGGCTGGAAAGCTGCCCAGCAGAAAAGGACCTGGGGGCGTTTGTTGACAGCCAGCTGAATATGAGCCAACAGTGTGCCAAGGTGGCCAAGAAGGCCAGCAGCATCCTGGCCTGTATCAGGAATAGTGTGGCCAGCAGGACTAGGAAAGTGATCATCCCCCTGTACACAACACTGGTGAGGCTCCACCTCGAGTCCTGTGTTCAGTTTTGGACCCCTCACTACAAGAAGGACTTTGAGGTGCTGGAGTGTGTTCAGAGAAGGGCAACTAAGCTGGTGAGGGGTCTAGAGCACAAGTCTTATGAGGAACAGCTGAAGGATTTGGGATTGTTTAGTCTGCAGAAGAGAAAGTTGAGGGGAGACCTTATTGCTCTCTACAGCTACCTGAAAGGAGGTTGTAGCAAGGTGGGGGTCGGTCTCTTCTCCCAATTAACAAGTGACAGGATGAGAGGAAAAGGTCTCAAGTTGTGCCAGGGGAGGTTTAGGTTGGATAATTGGAAAAATTTCTTCACGGAAAAGGTTATCAAGCATTGGAACAGGCTGCCCAGGGAAGTAGTGGAATCACCATCCCTGAAGGTATTTAAAAGACGTGTAAATATGGTACTTAGGGACATGGCTTAATGGTGGCTTTGGCGGTGTTAGGTTGATGGTTGGACTTGATGATCTTAAAGGTCCCTTCCAACCTAGACAATTGTATGAATCTGTGAACACTTAATTCCTTGCTATTAGCCACTTTATAAATTTGTAAAAAATTAAACAGTAATACAAATGAACTTGAAAATCTCTGTGTTTCATGTATAAGATATGTTTTATTGCTTTTTATATCCTTGTTTCCTGAAAATACTAATTACAATTCAAGTCAAATCACTGGTGGATTATCAGCTATAATACAACTTTTTTCTTTATCGTATACTTAATCTTGATGTAAGGTCATTAATATTTAGTATAAATTATGGCAGGATTTTTAAGAAGAAAATTAAGCTTTCAAAAATCCATTGACTTAAATAATCTAAGTGAAACCACTTCATAGCCCCCTCTGTATTCTCAAAAATATAAACAAAAAGTTATTCTGTAGCAATCTTTGATAAGAACTTTTTCTTCTTGTATGCCTTTAGTTACTTCAAAGTAAGGATGTCTGAGATATGAAACCAAGACTTCTGTTTCATGGATAATTTTAGCTAGTCGCCTTCCTGTTTGGAAGGTGTCTTTAAAGGTCTACACCTAAAGTAATCATCCTTATCTTCTTTTATAGTTAACAGGGAGAAATAGATTATTCTGTGTAACAAATCACATCATCCTAAGGTAGACATCTAAAATACGTAAGGTGACTCACATCCTTTTAGGGTCTATTTCTTTCCACTGACGGTAAAGAAAGCCAATGTTGCCCATTTCAGAGGTTAATGTAGACACTATGTAATAGTTCAAACAACTTCTGACTGATTTGCTACTTTTTCTTTCCATTTCTACTTGAGTTTATACACTGGTGCAACCTCATAAATTGTTTGTTATCTTGTCACTTGTGTTCACCTACACCTTCTAACTACTCTCCAACATTTTATTCTGTAAGTTTTTCTTTTCTTAAAGATATGATTCCTGGAATTTCAGGATTTTTACCACTACTCAAAAGGATGCTTGTCACAAGCAAAATTGATGGGCTAAATTTTTGTAGTCTACTCTGAATGAAATATTAATTAAATTCAATTAAATAGTCCCATCTTTTCATTCATTTTACTATAGTTCTGCATTGTAACACGGTGTTTAATATAGTAAGAGTGGTAGTTTCTGAGACTGATAGTTAAATTGAAAGATTTATTTTATATTTATGACATGGTAGGATGTTAACCTAACTCATAGCAATTCTTTTTATCTTTTAGAACTTCTTTGTAAAACAAGGCTTACAATGAACTCACTAAAGAACGTACATGTATTATGTGTCTCAAATTAGCCTAAGATGTACTGAATACAGTTCTGCTTCACTTATACTAAATAATAAGCATCATAAAGAAATGCTTTTTTGTCAATTTTTTGGATGGCTCCATATGACTGACTTCAGAATTTATAAAAGGACTGGTTACAACATCAGCTTTAGCAAAATATATTGGTGTGAAAATAGGCGCTTTTTTTTTTTTAATTGAAAACTGCCTAGTTTTCAAGAAAGAAGGCAATTTAGTACTTTGCTCAGGGGTGAAAGCACATGCAAACATTAATTGTCAGTTTCAGAAATGTCATTCAAACATTTAAGAGGTTTGCAGATTCCAATAATAATAATAATAAATATTCCACGGTCACCTAATTCTGGATCAGTCATATTAATCTCAGCCGTAACTGAGTGTCACTGAAGTGTCCATTTAAAATAGTTGTCTAGGCTTCCTTGATAGTCAATAAGAGAGAGAGAGGCATCTCCAGAGAGCCATTAATCTTAGGTACCATTCTTAAAATAAGATTAATTCCCTCTCTTGGAGGTCTGTCCACTGCATGCAAAGGGAATTTATGCTAAACACCTAAACCTCTGTGAGACAGAAGGAGTGATTCCGTTGTGTACACATATGCAACCAATGGCATCTGAGACACCTTTGGGTATACAGGATATCTATCTCCAGCTGGAAGATTCAACACAGACAATCTGCACTCTTTTAGAGTAGTAGTGTTGGGCATACCAGATAACCTGGGAGTACTAAGCTGGTCTCAAAAGGCACTAGATGCTAATGTTTAGTTCATGTGACTAATTTTGAAACATTTATGCGTCTCAGGGCATCCAGAGAAATAGGTTTTGGAAGACAAACCCTGCAGTTACCTCTGCACTGTTCTTTGCCCAAGTTGCTGAAAAGCAACATTGATTTCATAACCCTTTAGGGAACAAGCCTTTTGATTCCACTTTCTAATGACTGGGCTGCAGCCTTTTCAGAAAAGTATTCATGTGTGTTTGGGGAGAAAGGTGGAGAGAAGAGCTTCAAGTTTTCTTTTGAGGCAGGGACAAGGAAGAACTTAACCACCAGTTCATTGTGTCACTCTCATTCCAGGAAACAATCCTTTGCTAAATGTTTTCTTGCCCCGCCCCCTCCCCTCCCCCCCGGAATTCCAATCTGGCAAATTCACAGGTATGGTTCATTTATATTCAAATTCTGGCTATAATCCCATCCTTTAACCTTCCAAACATCCCCTTAGAACATAGGAATTTCTGTGTTCAAGAAAAACTAAAAGTGAGAAATCAGGAAGTATTTCTCGAAAGGTTTAGTCTCTCATTAAATCTGTTTCTCGATGAAAGGTTTTTGGAATCCATTTTTTTCTTACATTTACATTTTGATTTGCTTTCATGGTGTCTTTTGCTGTTATGACATAACGATTCATCTCATCAAGAAATCTAATTTGTAAGTCTTTGGGCTAAGTATTGTAATGATGTGGTCTGTGTTTAACAGAGAGAGTTAACTACCCACAGGTTGATTCCATCTGGGTGTCCAAGACTGACAGAATGAATCACCCTCAGGAAGTAGTTCTCCTTCCATTGGCTACATGAGAAACCTCAACAATTGACTGTGACATACCTAAAGTTAGGGGAGCTACTTCTTGTCTATAGTGACTTTATCACAATTGTTAACACTTCATGTGTTGCTACTTGTAACTCCAAGACATCTGAGTTGTCATCAGTCCAATGGGTGAGGTGATAAAGGTAAAAAGGTAAATCAGTTTCTGAGTTTCTTCCTTTTTGCAGTCCTATGCCTCTCACAGTCTGATGCTCCTTGGGAGTTTCAAAGAAGCATTTATCAGTTTTTAGCTCTTGCCCCTGACCTTCTGTGTGGTTTAACTTTCTCAGACACCCTTTTTCAGCTCTTCCTGATATCTTCCAAATACAATCAGGCTGCTAAAATAAATTAAAATCTCCTCCACAACATTCTCCACTACATATGAAAATATACAGGAGTCTCAATTATGCATGCAAATGCAGATGCAAAAGGAACTTATCTTTTCTTTTTATTGAATGACTACATCGACTGTTTTGACTACTTTTAAACAGTACAGCCAGCCACGTGGGAACGTTTGTTTGAGAACGTTTTTCAAACTCAGTGCACTCATTACAAAGACCAAATGGTCTTCCTTTTGGAAGGAAGGCAAAGGACAGCAAATTAATGTATTATTGAAGTATTTGATTAGCTCAAACTGATGCAGTTGGACGTACCATAACCACCTAATCAAATTATGTGTCCTTATATGACAACGCAGAACACATTAATTGAAAGGTAACATTACACAGGTGTAAAGTGGCAGATTTTGCTAACTTGGTATTTCCCCAGGCTCGAATACAGAACCTTTTAAAAGTAGACTAGAATTAGAAAATGGAAACCTTCTTGCATTACATACCTGCAAATAAGTACAAGTAAAATGTTAACGCACATTTATCATATGAAAGTTGCTCACTGAAACTCTGAACATCAACAAGTGACAGAAAAGAAACTGAGGATTTGTTTTTAGCTCCTGAAGAGGAGAAATAATTAATGGATTTAATTTGTCTATTGTATAATCTGAAAAAGCCCCGCACAAAAATCTATAAGAATTCATGGTTTCATACTGACAAATGCATCTTAGAGGATTATAATAGATGTTATCAGTAGAATTATAGCATCAATACCCAGATGGTGGATTTTCTATTCTGAATGAAACTTTTTTTTTTTTTTTTTTTGGTGTCCTAGTGAGACCTGTAGCATATTGCATTTTAAGCAACATAATAAACTGTTCTCTGGCTTAATAGATAAAGAACTATGTCTAATAATGTCTCACCTCCTACATCAATGGCCAAACATAGCTACTGTAAAAGATTTATCATCATCTTGATGTCTGCGATGTCCATTAATGGACTAATACTAGGCACTCTATAGACACAAACCAAAACCACACTCTCTGAATAAAAAAGCAGATAATTTATCCCAGGGAACAAAAGTAGGATGCACATAGACAGACAAGAATGTCCAAGGTTCATATAAATCAACTAGGCGATATAGATTATGACACAAACACCTGATAGAAATTATGTCTGTGGTCTACTGCCTGTTGATAAGTTATTATTTCTAACAGCTCTTGGCAAAAGAAACTTCTGAAGTTGGGTTTTAAAGAATATTGAATACTGAGGTAGCTTTGTGGGTGTTTAAATTGGGTTCCTCCAAAGCCTGGCCAGACTAGGAGAAAGTATGAAGATGTTTGAAAGTTCAGCAAATAGACTATAAAATTGACATTAGTGAAAGAGACAGGTAGAGTGAGAAAAATGTAAGACAGCCTTGAAAATGAAGACAAATTATTTGTGTGGAATACAAAGAGTGTGTGAGTCAAATAAAATGAAAGTGCTGAAACGTTTAGCTTAGAAGACAGCAGAACTGAATTTGGAGAATAAAAATATCAATATTGTGGGGGGATTTCTGCCAGAGATATTCCTGAATGCAGGAAGAAATTCAAGGGAAATAAATGCTGTAGAGGGGTCATGGCTGGCATATGGCTTGGTAGAAGTTACAAGAGGAAGACGCTAAGAGCAATGATGGATAGACTGGAGTCAGTGTATCATGGATGAGAACTGAAATGTAATCATGTATTTGCAATCTATACCTTCTCTTCTCCAGGCTGAACAACCCCAACTCTCTCAGCCTGTCCTCATAGGAGAGGTGTTCCATCCCTCTGGTCATTTTTGTGGCCCTCCTCTGGACTCACTGCAACAGGTCCATGTCTTTTCTGTGCTGAGGACTCCAGAGCTGGACGCAGTACTCCAAGCGGGGTCTCACCAGAGTGGAGTAGAAGGGCAGAATCACCTCCTTCAACCTGCTAGCCATGCTGCTTTTGATACAGCCCAGGATACGGTTGGGTTTCTGGGCTGCGAGTGCACATTGTCTGCTCACGTCCAGCAAGTTAGTATTAGGGAAGGGAGTTAGTGTTTACAATAAAGAAAATCCCTCCAGAAAGTCACTTGCTCAATAACTGTTTGTTGTTAAGTGAAATCAAGAGACAAGACTAATGAGCTAATTATATGAATCTCCCACAGTGAAATTAAACGAGTGCAAGAAAGGTTTGAGGCCATACTATCAAGAGAAGGCTCAGTCTTACCTTTTTAAGTTGGTACCCACCCTATTTACAAAATAGTTAATATTACGGATACCATCACCTTATGAATTTTTAAAGAAAGTTAGCAATTTTTTAACCTTGAATATAAAGATCTCTGAGAGATTCACTGGAAAACCTGGTTAAAGCACTAGAGAACAGACTTATTGATGACAGGATGTCTTTGTAAAATTGCTTCTCAAAACCAGAATTATCTCTCCACAGAGAGTAAAAGACACTTCTTCTGAAAGTGGAGTGCAAAAATTGTTTACAAAAAAGGGGAGATACAAAGAAACTGCCTGGTAAACTGTAACTCCTTTGGCTACATTTTATGTTCATGGCTGAAAATGTGGTGATAACAATTAATGCGTGAGGGAATACCATGATGGAACCAGTAAGAACCACAGCAGGTTCAGATCAGAAAGAGCATACCAGAAGCCTATGAATTATGAGCTACGTACCGATAAAGAACATCAGAGGAATAATACAGGATAGTTGAAATAATTGAAAGTTTAATCACTAGCCGGAAGCTAAGAAGAAGAGTGGCGAACACCAATATGAGCAATGATAAAATGAAGGAAAAAAGTTACTCTTTGAAGTGTGAATTTAGTGCTCTAAAAAGGTGTTTGGTAGGCTTAATTATTTATTTACCGAACGGGGGGTTGTGGGGTGTGTACAGTCAGAATCAACACTGAATTCCTCACACAGTGCTGCCAAATCATCTCTGAGTTTTCTAACACTTTTCCCAAAGTTCTTTGTGTACCAAAGTTGGGATGCACATGTCTAAAGCTGATGTCTATACTTGGCCATATGGCTCTATAATCTGTGAAGAGAAACATGAATTTTTACAACACAATTAGTCCCAAAGGAGACATCAGATGAATTTTTCTCTGGAGGTAACTATCTTTTGTCAGTGAGTTGTCAATGAGAGAGCCAAAAGTTCATGGCCAGATGTAGGAAATTACACAGACAATGCGTACAACTAGGTCAACCCTTGGGCAATTACTCTGACTGTAGATGTCCCAGTGTCATGTGAGATAGAACTTGGCTAAGAGGAACTGCCTGAGGGACAACCTTAAATCCAGATCTTCAGAGGATTATTTAGATCCATGTTGGATGCTTAAATATCTATAATGATATTGAACTCCATGCTTCACAGAACAATTAATTATTCTGAATAGCAGGTCTCAAACAATTAATTAATGTTACTACTCACACCTGAAATAAGTGTATTTGCACTGTATAGTGTAGGAAAGCATTCAGGTTTTTTTTGTTTTGTTTTGGTTTTTTTTTTGGTGTGTGGTTTTTTTTTTTTGTTTGTTTTGTTTTAAATAAGTATGTGCTTACTTCTACACATTTATATGGCAGAAAAGAAGGTAGAAATATCCTTTACACTGGAGCAGAAGCTGTGGCTTATAGTAAGCTTTGGGAATTTCTCTGATTTGAGAAAATTCCAGTGTGCTTGAGAAATTTAGTTATTATGGTTTTTTGTTTGGAGCATTAGGTGACATGTTGCAGTTACGGGAGTCAGGCCACTGAATAAAGAGGTGAATGAGATTTTTGGGCTCAGGTTATACATTTTACAGAAGGCAGGAGAGCAAGTAGAATGACAGGTCTAACATTTCTGTTGTTTCTCACCTTACAGAGAGCACAGTTTTTAGAGTTCTGTCCCAGTCTCAATTTTGTAAAGGGTGATGCTTCACAGACAAGCTAAAAAGGAGCTAAAAAGAATATTTGGAAATACCAGAGTATAGCTGTTAAGCTGTATTCAGTGAAGTTAGAAAAGATGGATGTAGAACAATGTTCTCAGTTAAATGAATTACAGTTCTAGAATACTGTATCTTCCTGAGATATGCCATGGTTTTAGTGGGAATAGATTGGCTTACTGATTTAAAAATTGTAGGAATATATTCATTTATGGATGACAGCATCACATTCCTAGTGACTAAACTTGGGCAAATAAAAAAGACACGTCACTGTAGTCTTGTAACAGATTAGAATATTGTACTATATAATTAGCATTTTCATAACTGGCTAAAACAATATTCATTCTTTTAATAGATATAAACCCATAGAAGTAAGTGGGTGGAATCCAGTCTACCTAATTTAAGTACATAATTTAAGCAAACTTTAGGGGCCTCTTAGGTCATTCCCAATAAAAGAAAACTTTTCAGTTATCAAGAAGAGTGAGTATGTATTGGGGCAGATGTAAATTTAGGTAAATATATTTTCCTCTGGAGACCTTCAGGAAATCTGAAGATTATGAAGAATATAGAAGCAGGGAATCCTCTATAAAGGCTCTGAACTTTAAAAGTATTTTGGGTAGTGAAGATGAAGATGAAGTAAATATACACAGTGTATTTACTCCCTTCCCAAAGGAGAGCAAGAAGGATAAATGCTGGATACCTTGAAAGTTTTTGATTCTCTGTTGGAGTTCAAGGAAAAAATATCAAGAAAATTGTGGTTCAGTTTCCTCCTTGACGTGTTTCCTCAGTGGTGATCATAAAGGTTGTGCATTACTCAGGGCAGAATCCTTATAATCACTTGCTAGTCCATAATAATTACATTTATAGAAAAGCAGTACAGAGTCATGTGAAATACCTCTCTGGAAGAAGTATAAACTGGTGAGTTCCTGTGAAAGCCTCATATACAATAATTACTGTGCCAATGCTGCTATCAGTAAAAATTACATATGGAATTTAATAATATTTGGAAATGAGAGAAATAGGTCGAAGAGCATTTAAAAAAATCAATACTTTTATTGATTTTATTTTTGTTCACTGTGGAGAACCATTAGGTACTTATCATAAAGGAAAGATTTAAGAATTTGATTCATGGTGTACTGAATGGGTTTGGATACTTAAAAGTGTAACATTTTCCCATTGATGAAGACTTGTGACACGTTTTAGATGATTCTGAAAAGCTAAAATCTGTCTCTTCTGGAAAATTTGATTATCAACATAGTGAACGCTTTTGATATAGTGAAGGGTTTTGAGTCATTGGTTATTCTCAGATCTGATTTTGAAGCATAATTGTAAACACAGATCAAAAGACAACAAATATAATTTCCTTGGACAACACTTATTATTTTAGTGATTGTTTCTTTTTTTATTTTTTTTTCTCCGTTTAAATGGAAACCCAATTTCAGCAGTAAATCAGAGTTAACCTAAACATTATAGTACAAGTTTACAAATCCACTAGAACCCATTTTTAAACAGATCTTGAGGCTACATTATGAAAATGAATAAAATTATAAAATAGTGTAGCACAATAAACTTTTGTATGCTTTATGTTACATTTTTAAAGCAGTAGGTGGAAAAAAGAAACAGGATTTCCAAAGAATTTGAGTAAGACGAGAGAAAATGTTCATGTCTCATTCGATGAGCTGTGTGTAAGAGGAGCTATTGAAATTTAATGCATTAGAGACACAATTGTAGAAAAAAACTGCAGCAGGGTGTATTCTGTTTGTGCTCACTTTTCAAATAGCTCCCCATGGGCTTGCTGCAATCAGTAACTTTAACTCTTTATATCATTGCATAGCCTTTCTGCTTCTTTACAGCATTTGGCACTTCTAGTACAGCTATAACAATCAAGTTCCGAGTAGTAGGTTCTTTACATATCTGCCCCTTCTTTTGTACGATGTCTTTCTCTGATTTTAGTGAAAACATTGGTTGTCTTGAATATGTTCCGCACCTTTTCAGTAGGGTTCTTTACCTAGACCCATTTTTCTTTGCTTGCAAAGATGATCTTTATAAAGCACTTCGTATGCATATTGCAATGCACTGAGTTCACAGGCAGCTCAAATTGCTCTCCGACTTACAGACTCTACACACCAAGACCAGTCCTTTGAGTTCATTATACTGAAATCAAATGCTTCATTGGGGTACAACAAATAACATCTTCAAGATACACATAAAGGACTTAAATTTCTTCTAGTTTCTCTGATCAGTGATCAGAAGTGAAGGTAAAGTACAACGAAAATGCAATGCTTTCTGCTGGAGGAGTTATCACTTGCATCCATGAGTACAAGTCTCCTTTCAGATAATAACAGTGATAGAGAATGTGAAAATGATTGTTAGTGACAGGGCTCTATGTCCAACTGTCTGAATTCGGCAATCATATCAAGGGTACACAAACCATAACTGAATACAGTGCTTTTGTTCTCATGGCCAGGCCTGATTATTGGACCAGAGAGTGAGATGAAGATTATAATATAATGAGGTCTTAAGGAAATAGGAGACATACACAATAGGCCTGTGTGTGTTGGGATTCTTTCTGTGTGATAACTATGGACTTTACAGTTCTTTTTCCATCATGTTTGGACACTCCTTTTCTGAAGGATTGTCTCTTACTTCTTGCAGGAGGCATGCTTTCTTCTGGCTCCTTCTGGAATTTATTTCAGATGCCACATCTGAAAGAAGTATCAGCTGTCAATGCCTCCCAACAAACAAAATATGCATCTGGGTAGACTCCTTTAGTGTATCTCCTCATAGTTGCTGATAGTGGCTCTACTGCATCAGAAATTGCCCTAAGAATAATTTCGGGTTTTTTTGGGCAATGTTGTTTTCCTGCATATCATCTACACACATCAACTAGCCTGAAACCTCTTCAGAATTCTCTCTCTCTCGTTCTCTGTCACACACACACATCTGACCCATGGGGCATCAGCCAAGTATTTGCACTTTAATGCCTTCCAATTTTTCAGCCACATGAAACAGCAGTAATTTCCTAAAGCTCTGGATTCCTAGTCCATGGGAATTAACAGCTGATATCCTTAAGGAACTCTAAATTTCTGCTTCCATTTTTGTTTTTTCCTATGGCGAACAGTTTTGTATGAGTTGTCTCCTATGGTAATACCTCTATATATGTGGAAGATATTGCATTCCCATCCATACAAATTCTAACATTCTTTGAATTCTCCACCCCTGTCCGTTTCCCTGCCCTCCAACAACAACTGCTCTGCTCTACTCCACCCCAGACAGGGACAAATAAATGACATAAACCAGTAGAATTTCATAGTAAGATAAAGCCAAGTGACTTCAGTCAGTAAAGATGTTGTCCTTCCTTATCTCTAGCTGCTAACTAGAACTCCTTGTTTTAGTAATCCCTGTGTCATTTTTATTGTAATATCATCTTAACTGATCTACAGATACAAGGATTGTCTTTAAAAGACATAGCAATAATCTAATTTTTATAGCCTTTTAATTTGCCTTCTTGCCCTTTTGAAGCTGGGATTCAAGGTTTTAGACAGCCTTGTGTACTTTTAATTTATACTTAAACAAAAGTCTTGTGATGATCAGGTGTTCCTGATTTGCTTTGTAATAATCTCATGATTATTTCACCTGAAATAAATAAATACTTTATAGATCCATTTACCGCTTACTAAGCAAGTCTTTGACTCATTAGGACAGAGAGTTATGTTTTCTCAAGTCATCCTTCTAAATCCATAACTCTCGTATTCCTGATTCATCAGTGGCTAAACTTCAATAGGACGTACGACGCATGCTTCCATTTTGTCTATCCAGTAATTGGATTGATAGGCAGCTTTCAGGGGTTTTGAAGTTATAGGTTCAAATTCCTTCTACATGAAGACAATTGAAGTCCACAACTCCTTCTGTGAAAGAAGCAGTCTCACTACTTGTGTTTATGGTAGTAATATTCTGCAAATTAATTGGGCGTTGCTTCTCTGTGGTGGGTGGGATATCAGGAGCTATACAACATCCTGGTCTGGCTTTCAGCTGCTACTCTAAAACAGTGTGCATAAATTCTGTATTATAACTGTCATTCCTGTATGAACGTCTCGGATACCCTGAGGCTTTTCAGATAGACTCAGATGAAGGCTGAGGTATCTGGCTTAGCAAAGGAAGGGATTCAACTGGTCACAGACAGCAGTAAAACACTTGGAGACAAGGAGCTTTAGCGTGTCTCATGAACTTGAGACAACATGGCTCATTCTTCCTGGCACTGAACTCTTAAATTTTGTATAAATATCCTTTTTGACACTTTGTGTTTATTATGTGTCTGCCTTAACTTCCAGCTAGATGCCCTTGGTGAGAGAGAGAAGCATCTCTGAAAAAAAACCCCATAGATTTGAAAATATTGCCCCCTAAATTGGCTGTTCCTTCATGTTTTAGAACGCATTCTTCTAGCTTTCAGATTCAGATAACACTCTTTCTCCCCCTGTTACACATACACGTCAAAGAAAAAAACCTCTCACTTTCTATTAATAAAGCTAAATTGTGACTATTTCATCATCAGATTTTTGCTTTAAACCATGGATCTTTTGTAACTGATATGAAACTATTGGGACATGGATAATTAGGGTGCTGTATTAATCACTGTTGGCAAACTGGAGGAATGATTAAGGCAAAAAATAGCTAATTTCACAGTTTATCTGTGACAAAATTCTCAAAAAGGGTCATTTATATTGCTGAAAAGATTCCTAGCGATTTTAATTTTTTTTTCAGTGGAACAAAGTAATAAGAAAGATTAATACTGGCTCTCAAATGGCCTATAATTTGTTCTTTTAATCAAAAAGTAAATACAGAATATTACATACTCAGTTCTTGAAAAAGCTTATATTTTACTGGATGAAAAGCAGATCTATATGGAATTCTTGGTCTCTGCTACTACTGCTGCATCTGAAAAACAAATGCTTAATGTTTAATAGACCCAATGCAGGAAATGAAGACTGTGTCTTGGCCTTTCCTTTGTTCTTCTCCCTGCAGTAGAAACAATGTCTAAATAACCTGTTTCTGCTGGACTCCTGTGGTGGAACTTGCGGAATCCTGTGGGTTTTCCTGTGTTTTTACCACATATTTTACACATGCTTTATGAAGCCAGCTGCTGAATGCAATCTTAGCTCTACTTGACATAAGGACTTCTTCTGCCCCCTGCCATTGCTGCCCAGAAGAAACATTTATTTTTGTGAACACTTACTGCAATTTGCTTTTTTATTATAGCACCCTTCAAGAAGAGAAACTTTACAACTCAGTTTAAGAGACTATGTTCAGTAATAGTCATATAAAGGAGCTGAAGTGTTGAACATCTTCTGGCAACTAAAAGCAGTCCTACTGTCAGAGTAGTTCTAGTCTGAAGGGCCATTCATGTCAACACCATAGGAAAAACTACAGATCTCAAGCCATGAAATCAGCTCCCCACGCCTAGGAGAGCACTCAGCAACCTGGGGGTTACTCCTTGTCACAGCTGCCCACTAACAGCAAGAGGACTGAATGATACAAGAGAGGAAAAAGGGGAACTGTGTTTTTGTTGTAATTTCTCCATCTCTGTCCAAACCCTAAAACATTTTAGGGTTAAAATCATGTCCATATTTAAACAAGAGGAGTATGACAGTGTAGAAAGGGGAAAAAAGGAAAAGATACACACGAGGGAAACACCATCACGAGATGCTAGAGTGGGGTATTGTAGTTTCAAGAAAACAACTTTATTGTCCAAATGTAAATAAATGTATGTAGTACTAGAATAGATTAGTCAAAACTGTCTTAAACATACCCATTCAAATCTCTATTAAACCCCTATGTGCAACCTGCCATCGTGTTACAGGACTAAGGGTACCTCACTGTTGGATAAAGTGGATCTCAGTTCTAACTCATTCCCAAAGTTGACAACTATAGTGGTCAGAGTTAACCTTTGTTTTAGCTTTACTCTCTGTTAAAGGGCAGGATAGGAAGAACGTCTAAAGGAGTCTAGATAAAAATCTAGGTGAGTTCAGAGAAAAAATTAGCTACAGCACAAACCCCTTTAATGAAATACTTATCAGGACTTGTTTAATTTTCTCACAGTTGAGTACAACAGCCATGTTTCAAATTGTGTGAAGATGTTATTTATAGTTTTGTTTTGATGTTTACTGATAGGTCAAGATGAGTACAAATAATTACTGGGAGTGTATGGAGCACATATAGAACAGTACAGTTTGTAAAATCATGCACTAACAGTTTTATCATCTCACCCTGACGTGTATCTTCTTCCTTAACAAAGGTTTATTTTGTTAATAAATATAAGCAGGAATGCAAGCTATATACCAACATTTCAGGTACAGAGCAAGAGAGATGGAAAATGTCATTACTGATACATTTTGTCCCCCCATACTTGCAGGCTCTTTCAGGGCCTCATACAGGCAGTTGTCTAAACAGTGGTCTTCATGAATGGACCTAGAAAGCATGAGCTTCATCTCATGTAACTTATCCACCTAGAAATTAAATCCTCCTCTAGAGTCAGTGGAAAAAGATAAATAGGAGGAAGGTGCTTATCTCTGTCCATTGACCACCTGGGGATACCAAAGACTGGCTCACACTGTCTGACTTTCAGGCAGCAATGGGTGAATTAAACCTAAGGCATATTAAAACCAGATGGAAATTCTGATCAGCTTCAACCAGCTTTGATGTCATATGTTTTGTCAAAGTACTTCTAACTCAGTACAGCAACAAATGATAGCAGTAAACTAAGTGCTTGCATTTTTACCAAGTTTATATCAAATAAGAATTTTGTCGGATATATGGGACAGATTTGTAGGGCATAGGCATTTCTGAGCTCCAAATTCCTCTGCAACAAACAGCAACAGCAAAAGGACAGAAACCAAAACAGAACCAAGGACAACAAAATCAATGACAACAAAATCAAAAACAACAAAAGGAAAGAGTCAGAGCCTGAGTGAACACATAAAGACTATTATATGGTCAGCTATTTAGGTAGCAATGGCAACAGCAACAGCTTTCATTCCCTGCTGCTATTCTGGAGTATCCAACAATATTGTCCACTCTTATGTCATAGACACTATCCACAGAAAAGGTGACCCATTAACAATTGCATATGCTCTTCCCTGGCTGTTTGCAGTTTCATAACAGAGGTTGTGCAGTTGTTGCTTCCTGGTTTCAAAAAGCTAGATGGCACATAAAACTTTGCAAACGCTTGTCCTCTGAAGGCTGAGAATGATACAAAAAGTTAAAGACTGATTCCTGTCTTCTTTTAAATTTTTTTTTAATCCCATCCACTTTCCTCACACCTCCCCCCC
>VYXH01008896.1:38880-53071 GCA_013397275.1 Burhinus bistriatus
ACCCCTTTCCCCCCCCCCCCCCCCCCCCCCCAAAAAAAAAAGGAAACAGAAAAGAATGCCTCTTACTTTTTATGCAAACATTTGGTGATGATTTATGTCATAGCAGCTGCTCTCAAGCCCAAGCTGATAGATAGAACACAATATGACATAAATCCTAAATGGCAAACATATAGCTGCTGCATTCTGCTGATATTATACTGTCAATTTCACATAGATGTTATAAAAGAAGAAGGCTAACCCCTTTTGGCAGACATGAATTTTTGTATTATTCCTTCTTTTTTTTCCACCTTCAGTCCTGATTTGGGAATCTATTGAAATCTTTATTATTGTTCACTTGGTTTTGCCTTTCCTGCTGTTTGGCTCCTCATTCCCAGGGACTTTCTCTTCTGTCACCGTAACTTTGTCAGTTTGTTCTTAAAGCTGCCAGTCCAACAGACATCCCTTCACACGTTCTCCTCTGCTGTTAAACCAAACTGCCCAGAACAGTTCAGTCTTTGTGGTAAAAGAAATAATGAAATTTCTGTTGTACTCTCCCATTGTATAAGGTGTTGGGGAAATGACGTCAATGAGTGGGTGAAGACGTATATTGAACTCAGGAAAAAAATTAAGAACTCTGATGACACAAAGACAAATTGAATAAAAGAAGTAATACAAACACACAGTCAACTGAAAAATGAGAAACTAATTCATTGTGATATTTACATGAAAGTCATGGATTTTTCTAGATGGAAAGTTCAAAAATACAGAGAAACAGGTCAGAATCTCAGGTCAGCCCTAAGACCAGCCCCTTCCTCCAATTTTGTACTGAAAAGAAACCTTCTTTCTAAAGATGATACTGACTATTTATAATCTTTATTTTATAGCTTCATAGATGACAGTGCTTCTAATAAGGAGAACCAACTGCTGTTGAACGTTTTTTTTTGTTATTAGTTAGTGAGGAAAAATCTATTCTAAATCCATCCCCTTGTGTTAAAGTTTTTCTGTAGGCATATCTGAAAGCTACTGGGAGGCTCTGAATTTCAGCACGCTGGATAAAACATAATAAAACGGCTAAAATCAATAAACAGGATGAGGTGGTCATTGTTATTCCAAACTTGTTTCTTTAAATTGACAGTTGTTAAGCCTTTTTAAACTAAGTTGGGACTCAGAGTGGATGACATACCGTCGACTAGGGCTTACCACATGACAGGGATTTTCTTTTTAGGCTCCTGTGAATTTTGCTGTGACTTGTAAACAAAACTTAGATGCAACTATAATATTGCATCAAAAATGATACTCTCTAATGTCAGTGAAAGGAAAAAAGGTGGTCAGTTTGTTCTTTTGGTGACTGGTAATGTTTTTAAAATATAATTTAAACATTTTCAACTAAATATTGGAGAAAAAATATTTTTCATAAGTCAAAAGGTTGATGGGCATTGATCAATGATAACATCCCTGTTTATGCTACCTGTGCTTTAAAAAAAAAGTCCCTAGTATTGTTTGTAAATCCATAGTACCAATAGGATTTTTCAAACAATATAAAATTTCCAACCTCTCAACATTTCTGCATTATTAATCCACCATAAAGAATTTGTTAGCTTGTAAAAAGCCTAACTTACCCCACAATTGGGAATAATTCTCTTAGCTGAAGATGTCTGCTGACAGGAAGGAGAATGATAAACCCTCCAGGGTCACGTGCATGCACATCTCTATGCATCCCCAGGAGAGACACAGCTGGAAGGACTGTGGGAGGGATGCCGAAGGAGGCAGGTTTATGCAAGTCCATTTGTCCCGGGGCTCTGGGTAACACCTTGCTACTCTCTCTAGTCTGCAGGTAAGAGATTATGGCTCTGGGGGAGCTCTGTATCCCGCAGTCCAGGCGGCGGGTTGGGAGGATAAAATGAAGCACCTGGAGGCCTCCAGGCTTGTCTTGCATACAGCTTGATTACTGACTTTATGTAAGTGAAATGAATTTCACCTGTGGATTGTACTGCACCTAATCTTAATGGATGTTTTAGACTGGTGATCGATCTTTTTAATCTCTCAGTAATATTGTCACCTAAAGAATCCCTCAAAAGCCTGTCTTACATATTGCAAAGAGTGAATTTCTTGTTCTTTTTTTTTTAATTTTTCTTTGAAGATAATGGCAAAAGTGAATGACAACAAGCTCAGCATTGCAAGAGATTTTAAATTTCCCATTAACTGGCTTCACTTGGGCTCAGTAATATGCAGCATTCAATTATCATCCATGATTTGTGAAACATTGTGAGTATGCTCACAGCAAGTGAGTGAAAGAGTTTTTCTCATGGCATTAAGGTGGCCGGGAAAAAGCGCTCTCTATCAGTCTAGTAAATAAAGACTAAGACCATATTGTCAATGAACCAAAAACTTCTTAACAACCTGTGTGGTCAGCCAAAAGGCTGCATGTAGGACCTGCTGCAGATCAGGCTCCAAGCTCTTGGTGTTCCTTAGTCCTTTGTGCACTAGTAGTTTGATAGCTGGCTTTCCCATAGAGCTATCTGTGTAAAGGTAAACTCCCTAAAGATAAAGATGAGCTAGTCTAAATGCAACTAGTCAGTCGGGTTTAGGTGACAGTCACTGCCAGGGTAATGTACAGTTTTCAGCTTTTCTCAGCATTACTGACATAGCGGGTCTCAGAAATTGTATTAAGTCATAGGTTGACGTGAGTACAAAGTAATTTGCACAGAGCATGAAAGGAGAGTTGCAAAGAACTTTAATATTATTATTTGAACTTTGTCTTCACACTAGTTTACAAGAGTTAATTCCTACCCTCATTTCTAATAGACAAAGATTAATTGGTCCTCTTTATCAGAACATTTGGCGATTAGGAATGTTCTTCTCTCACACGTATCTTCCATCATGGAGTGTAGTCGCTCAATAAAAAGATGTGCTCCAAACCGCAGCATCCATTTTTCAATATAGCAATGTACAGCAACAGGTTGCTGCTTTTGTAAAGCTATTACTTTTACTGTCAATATGACTGCTGCTAGAAGTTGTCTCATTAGACAGGATAAATTGGAACTGCAAAAGAAAATCTGACCAGTGTGTACACACATACAGTCTGTACATGTGTGCACACACGTACAAGATAGTATGCCTGAAAGAACAATTGTAAAATGAGTAGTAGGGTACACAGGTGGATATGACATTTCTGGAACAGCAATAATTGTTATCTGCATATGGACAGATTGATAATGTAAGCATAACGTTAGCCCTACCAGAGGCATTAAAGTAAACTGTAAAGTAAAAATGCCCAGGTGCCTATTTTGGGGATATTATGGAGGGGCAAGAATAGAAAAGTAGAAACCCTTTTTCTAAGAAAATGAAAAATGAAAGTGATATTAAATAAGGTTGTAGATATGTCATTTCAATATGAAGTCCCAAAGATGGCTCTGGGATGTAAAAATAAACTTAAGAATTTGAGGAGTAATTGATTTCCCTACGAAAGCTAGTTTAATCATGTAATTTCCTCAGCTACAGAGGCATTAGAATTGTAATCCCTGAGGGTACACAGATGAAGGAGTGAAGTGAGCCAGCACTGAAGTTCTGGCTTGGGTTGTCACTCATAATTAAGTCTACAAGTGTCTGGTTTGATTGCATGTTGAGCAATGGTTCAATCTGCTTTAAGTATTAATCCAACACAAGAGATTTCTCTGTACAAGGTCTTTAGGGGTTGAGAACTGGCAAGGTAAGCTTGTATCTTCAATCTTTTTCTGGCCACTGATTCCACTGTATATAGATATAGACAGCTTACATAAGTATAAAGTTGCAGGATGCGTAAATAAGAAGGCCTCTACAGTATTCTGAATTCTCCCACTCAAAGCAATATTTGTGTATGTGTATGAAAGTGTGTTCACGCACATACATATCAACCTGTCTATACAGACATGTACTTTTTCCCACCCTTCATTTCTCTTATGTTCCTGTTTGCATTTGCATCTGTCAGTCTCTATACTTTTCCAGCATTTTGTTTCCATCTGTAGTAGCCTCTTAAATCAACTGCTTATTTAGGTACATGTAGATATTAACTACATTGAATGATCAATGCTTCTATCTTTTCCTAATTGCTTACCAGACAGCAACATTGCTGATGCCACATGGCAGCATCAAGTAAGGTCTGCAAGACTTTGCCAGGCAGAAGCATTGTGCTGTTGAAATATACATATTTCAATCCACTGACACTATGTGTTCCTTCCTCTGTATGGAACACCTCTTGAGGAAAGAAACAGAATCTTAGGTTAGTTTACAAGACAGCTAAAATAGGTGAGAAAGTATATTGTCCTAGATCTTGAGCTAATACACATCTTAGTGTAGTACCACTCAACCATTGCAACAGTGCAAATGTGCACCGTAATTAAAAACATTGTTGATGATGGGTGTTTCATATATGAAAGAGAGGAGTAGATTTTATTGGTAGGTCATTTATAAACAAAAAGTAGATTTGTCTGACTGCGTCTATCCACTCATTGGTCATAGCCAGGTTAATTTAAAATCAAATACTCAACCATACATTCTTAGAAGATATAAATGATAAATTTTAGAAGTCAATCAGTGATGCAATATTATGATTTCATGCATTCTACTTGGAATAGGAATAACCATTCTGATCTTAGCTAAAAGTCTAACTGAGGCTAATTATACTGATTTACATTAGCAGCATATCTCATTCAAAAACTTGACATCTTGTCTGAGGACGTTCTTGATATCATGGTTTTTTAAACGACATATAAAATGCTTTACCAACATTTTGTGTTTTGCACAGTGACTGCATACAATGATTTATTGCCATTAATATGTATCTTGATGATTCTGTTGGCACTCTTCATTCTCTTCATTTTAGGTAGAAGGAATGAAATGCTATCAGAGGTGTAAATTACGTATATAGTGTGACTAACCCGCTGTTCTTACATGAAGCATGGGAATTACAGTCTGCAAGTTCTGCCACTTTCATAATTACGTTTAAGTAGATCTTAAATGTAGCAACAACAATAAAACTCTTCCTTTCCCCTCAACAGCTAAAAGCTATCTAGGACAGTTAGGGTTATATTTTCTAATACAATTTCAACACAGTAATGTGGGAACTAGAAAACTGGGCCAAAACCAAAATGGCAACTGCAACCATCATGTCAAGGAAGGGTGGCCACCTGCAAAGAAAAAGCAAAATAATGATAACATCTCCCTACAGGAGGTACTCATGGAAAAGGTGCTTAAAACTGTTAACATTAGGGGGGTTATCTTTGACATCTTATAGATTTCACTTTTTGGGAGGACTTGACCAAGGTCTGCATAAAGATCAAGCATGAGGATCCTTATACTTACGGGTCATAGTTTGCAATTTTGCAGTGGCAGTTCTATCTGATATAAAGGAATTGTGTAATATTTTATTAGTTTGAGTCCAGAGTGGCATTTTTCTTTTGCACTGTTACATTCCTGTTTTGGTCCCACATTAGCAGAAGCTGTGGGATTTCCTCAGGAGACACAGCTCTGGGTACAATAAGGCTTTCCAGGCACTGGGTTATCTTATCTTAAAGAGGACAAGGCTGTATTGGGAAGGTGCTTAGGAAGCCAGTGGATACTAAAGCTCTATCTACTGAGTTTCAGCAACCCGTGTGTTTGCTTGGCAGTGATTTAGACATCTCATCTATGTGTAATTCTTCTTACACTTTGCTGGTAAACCTTTTGTTGATTATGTAAAGTGAGTTTGTGTTTCTCATTCTTTTTCTAGTTCTATGTCTACAAATTCTGTATTGCAATCCAGTATTGTTCCCAGTTTCACCTGTGCTTCTTAGAGCAGTTGTCAGAGCACCTGGGGACCATTATATGATTAATTTCCACGGAAATGAATATAGTAGCTTGGTGTTTAAAGGTGAGATTTACCCTATGGAAGAACATAAATTCTTGCCAGATGGTCCTTTGACAGAGCTTAGCTTTTTGTAGTGTAAGAAAGTCTAAACAATTTTTGCATCCAACAGCAATTACAGTGGGCAGCTCCGCAACCTGATGTCAGGGAGCAGCAGGAGTGGGGTTGCCCCATGAGGCAGGGCTGGGGTCCATCCGGGGGGCCCCACTGGGCTCAGCGGGGCCTGGGCTGGGTGCAGGGCTGGGGTCCCAGACCAAACCTGCCCTGGGTTCCTTGACCCACAGGTGGGGCTGCCCATCCAGACTGCTTGGGGACATGCAGCCCTCACAGTGCCCTCCTGGCCCTGACACGAGGACCAATGGATTATCTCAAAAAATAAGTATATTTTTAGTCACTAGGTGAAGAATCTTATTTAGCAGTTAAAGCATTATGTGATATGCTTATAAGGTAATAATACTCTGAAGAAACATGTTCAAGTTCAAGGATTTGTTTGTGTTTATTCTAATAGGTTTGGTAGGCAAAATCTAAATAGAAACATTAGATTATATTGCTTCCTAAAGCTGTTTACAAGTACATAGTTTTATTTACTAAATATATGACTATCTTTCATTGCAGGAATTATTTAAAATTCTCTGGTCTTCTTGTCTAACAACTTTTATACAGTGCAATGGCATTGCTGTTTTCTTCCTAGAAAATACAGTATTTGATCAGCTTGCAAAATACTGACTGTAATATTTCTGAATGCATCAACCTTTCCAAAATGATTTTTTTCCAAGCTGAAAATGCAAATGCTGATGACACACTATTAGAAGGATACTTTATGCCTTACATTTATAGCTAGCTACAGTAGGGTGTAACTGTTCTAAGGATTAAGATCCCATACAAACACATTAAATTAAAATGTAAAGCGGATTTGTTGCTGTGCTTATGATGGCAATTACTTCTTCCACTTATTTGCTAAAATCCAGTCAACAAATACACCGGTCCACTTAATCTAATGCTCAATTAGCAAGGCAATACGTGCATTGTCAGCCTCTCTGTAGGCAGATGTGAAGAAAAGGCAAGAAAGACACTCTGAGCTCTATATTTAGGCCTTGTCATTGCATTAATGTTGTACAGATTTCAAGCTCTTTTCTGAAACAGGGCAAGTTCATATAATCATGGACCATGAAATACGTGACTACAGTTAACAGTCTCTTCAGGGGAGAGAAGTAATTTCCATATGAAGTGACTGTTGTAAATTTAATGAGTTTCCAAATAGTTGCAAGACAAGATAAAGTAATTTTATATTAGAGTTAATCTTTTAAATGAGAGAGTCTTCTTGCAGATGTTTGCTTTGCTGTTCTTTTTTTAATCTCCATACCAGATAATGACCAGGGATGGGAAGATATTTATTTTGCTGCCACAGATCACATACCCAATGAAGAGTGGGTCTTTACATTGTATAAAGATGTAAAATCATCATGAAAAAATATCTAAATTTCCCAGGGGCATTTTTTTTATCAGAATTTGATCCATGACTGTTCCTATTTCTATGACATTGTTTGCACTGTATTATAGATTCTCTTTCCCTTGCAGGCATCAAAATTTGATTAATTTTGAATTTCTACACAAACATAGGTATTTATATTTGTCACTGTTCTTATCATGCAGAAATATGGAACTTGTTTCCTTTTATGGCAATAAATTATGATTGAGGGATGGCAAGGATATTTTTGCAATTTTCCAGCCAGTAGTTTATCGTGTTTTTATATGTAGATCCCTCTCCCCTTGTGTTATAATGGCAAATACGAAATACCCTTTCAGTGACATTTTTTCACATAGGCTTTTGAAACCCATTTTTTTGTGGTCATGAGTCAAGGAATTCTTCACACATTCAATTTGAGTTGAAACATCTTGGTTCTTCTTACATGTATGCAAAGTTTGGCTATGCTCATTGCCTCCCATTATTCATTCTCATGTCTGCATTCTGCTTTTCTTCCAGTTCTGAGATTAGAAGGACAAGGAGCAAAATGCTGCAAAATAACTTTTTTTCAAGGTTTTCTGTTTAAGAGGGATAACCTGCATAATTCATGAGGAAACACTTCCTGCAGTAAAACTCATGTGTTCAAACCTTTGATCCTGGGAGGAACCCCACTGTTCCCAGGGACATTTTCTACATGTTTAGGAGTCTGCCCAGGCTGACTGAACTGCAGACTGGAGGGGTTTATTATCATTAATCATTATATTTGAATAGATTGACTAAATTCAGATAAATATCTGAAATTTCAGATGCTAATCTGAGCTAAATAAAGTTTCAAATCTAGTGGGATTTGACCATTATTGCTGATTATCTTTTTTTATTATCATATTAAAAAGGACATGATGGAACTGTTTTGTCAAACAATGTTTTGTTTCCTCAGGTTGCTGTGACCCTGTGCATCATATCTGGGTGATAACCCAACCTCTGCTATGAGGACAGGCTGAGAGAGTTGGGGTTATTCAGCCTGGAGAAGAGAAGGCTCCGGGGAGACCTTATAGCAGTCTTCCAGCATCTGAAAGGGGCCTACAAGAAAGCTGGAGAGGGACTTTTTACAAGGGTATGTAGTGACAGGACAAGGGGTAATGGCTTCAAACTGAGAGAGGGTAGATTTATATTAGATATCAGGAAGAAATTTTTCACTATGCGGGTGGTGAGGTACTGGAACAGGTTGCCCAGGGAAGTTGTGGAGGCCCCATCCCTGGAAGTGTTCAAGGCCAGGTTGGATGAGGCTTTGAGCAACCAGGTCTAGTGGGAGGTGTCCTTGCCCATGGCAAGGAGGTTGGAACTAGATGATCTTTAAGGTCCCTTCCAACCTAAACCATTCTATGATTCTATGATAAAAATATTAAATGGTTTGGTAGAGGTTTATGAAATTTCTGAAATTTAAAGCAACATCATAACAGTAGCGTAAATAAGTTCTTGTAATTTTTGTTGTTAAATACATTTGTCTTACAAAATTAGACAACAAACAAGTTATGATGTGAAAATCCTCCTTTAGTTATGATACAGAATATCACTGGTATTTATTTTCCATACAGTACAAAGAAGATAAGTTCTTCTCCCTGTTTCCAGATGGCAAAGATAGAAGGTAATTGTAATGGCATGACAGCTACAGCACATATAAAAGAGTAATGGTAAACAAGCCATATTTTATGAGAGCATTGCTACAGTGATTTAAAGGTAAAAGAGCCTTTGAGAAACTAATGATTGATAATTGTCAGGTATTTTTATTGACTAACTATCTACAAAACACATTGTAAAGACTTGAAAATATATTAAATGATCTATAACCTCTAGAAAGATTAAGTATTTTGATATGTAAAAAAAAAAAAGAAAGCAAATTACTTTCAGTTTTGTGTTATATGGGACAGAAGCAGATGTGCAGGTTCATATTTTGTTGGATTTTGGGGGATGGTAGGAGACTTGATCTGACATACTCTGACCAGGAAAAATGATAACGGAATACCACAGCATCTAGACCTCTAGATAGTATGACGTACCCATTTATTCAAGAAACCTGATGTTGGTTTCTCAGTTAGTTTTCTGCAAGATCTATCTCTTGTTGTTTAATGTGAAATTTCATTGTCTCCCGTATGTGTACATATCCATAATCCGCTAGTAACATGGATTCTGGTTTTTAAACATAAAATATATATATACTACTTAGCAGCATATAGCTCAGAAGGTGCAGTTAGACTAGCTGCTTTAGCTTTTGTAGCAGCTGAGGATTTAACCCAAGTTATTTATTATCTTCATCAGGCTATAAATTACTTTGGACCCATATGTTTACACTAGTGATAAGGGTGTTGCATAGATGTAAAAAAGCTCTCCCTCCATCTTTCGTTTCACCTCAACCTTCACCATGTAAAGTCACAGGCATTCTTATTAGAAATGTTTGCCCCAGGTCTTCCAGGCTTATGCTGGTTTTTTGGCTGTTGGATAGAGTAAAGCACAGCAGCAATTCAATGTATCCTTTACTGTGATCACCCATCTCCCCAGTTATTATAATCTCTCTGTGCTATCATGGTTCCCTGTTGCCCAGATAACATAGCAGACAGGAAAGAAAAGGACACTCCTTTACTCAGTTCTCCCAAAATAAGAGAAAGATGCCTTGAAAATATCATGCCAGCCTTACAAAAATGTTCTAATCATTTTTCTCCATAGAAACTGAACCAGTAGTAACAACTGCCTGTTTATTTTCTTGCTTAATAGGCATAGGTCTTCTCAGACAGTCAAGTCAGGAACATTTGGAGAACTTCAGAAAGCCTCTGGGAATGAGGGAGGCTATTCCATGAGAGAAAGATTTTCATTGAGAAGCAAGACGAGCACAGGACAAGAGAGAAGAGAGAACCTCTCAAAATTTCACAGAGATTAGAGGAAGAAGAGCAGGCAAGAAAAGGGGTACAATGGTAGAGTGAGGTTTTCCTATACAAGTGGACAAGCGGATGCATCAGTAGCTGATAGAAGTGGTGAAGAGATGTGTCCCAGATGGAAATCGTGTTCAATCAACACAACTTCTTGTCTTCTCTTTCTTTCTCTTTCCTTCCTCACTGCATCTGCCCCCAGGATGACAAATCCCAATTTACAGACTGCAGGGAGTGTGACTAACTGAAAACTCTTTGCTTGAACACTTGTAACTCCTTTTTGCCTGCTTCTGAAAATGACAAGGCTGAACTTGACCCTAACAACCAAAGATAGAATGGTGCCAAAATATTCCTTTCTCCAGGATCCCTCAGTAACCACCTAAAGACTGGTTAACGAATCACAGAAAAGAATAAGGAAAGCAAAAACAGGGACTGTTTTCTGACCCTGAGGCCAAGTAGCACAGACATGAGATATGTACGTTGTGCCTGGGTCGCCCCTGTGCCCCATGCATTTTTCCTGTAGTGATAAATCTTGAATAATTTTTAATTACTCTTTTTTCAGTTCAAAGTGCATTAAATCACATGTGAGAATGCTGACATCTGAGGTTGTAACAGGAATCTACAAAACCATGAGTGGAATAAAGAGTGTGAACAGGAATCTCTGTATCATACTTTTCGACAGTATAAGAAATAGTGGGCATCAAATGCAGTAAGCAGTACCCAGACTCAGAACACAAAAAACTAAAGTATTAAACCTGTGTAATTCCTTGTTCCTTGACAAAATTAGTCTTTGGGGCTACAAATGTTCACACTGGCTCATGAGGAGACTGGGCATTGGCCTGTAAAAGAGGTCCTGTAAAAATATTTTTACACACATTCAGCACAGAAAGTTCTCCGAACTGAAGAAAGCTGGATACTGGGAGTGGGTTGGGCTGTGGATATACCATTACACGTGTGTGTCTTTTTTTAATGCTTCCTTTATGCTCCTGTTTACAGCTGTGTCTGTGTTGATTTTCCCCCCTAAAGACAGGCATCAGCCCATTCCTGGAAGCGACAGAAAAATGAGGAATTTCCAAATTATTATGGCAGATCACAAATGGAAAAAAAAAGGAGGACCTGGGATGGGAGAGAAGAATGAAATGGTCATAAATGTAAAAAGAATGAAGGACATCAAGTAAAGATCCCAACAGCTCACTCTCTTCCCTGAAAGTCCAAGGAATTAGTGGCTGTTGCCTGGGTTTGCTCCACCTGGACTTATGACAAGATGAGGGGAAGAAAGGATTTTGCTTATAAGTATCTAAAGGGTGGGTTGGAGGAGGATGGAGGCAGACTCTTTTCAGTGGTTCCCAGCGATAGGACAAGGAGCAACGGGCACAAGTTGGAACATAGGAAGTTCCATTCAAACATAAGAAAAAATGTCTTTACAGTGAGGGTGACAGCACTGGAGCAGGCTGCCCAGGGAGGCTGTGGAGTGCCCTTCTCTGTAGATTTTCAAGACCCACCTGGATGCAGTCCTGAGTAATGTGCTCTAGGCATTCCTGCGTCAGCAGGGGAGTTGGACTAGGTGATTTCTAGAGGTCCCTTCCAACTCTAAAAATTCCGTGATTCTTACAGTTTCTAGGATCTTCCATGTCTCCCAGATCCCTCCTTTTGGTGGGATGGATGACCAGCTGGGCTACAACCAGGAAATGGTTAAGGAGAAGGTCCCATAACTTGACAGGTTCTCAGACATAGCAGATATAAATAAAAAGAAGAGAGGAGAAGTGGATATTCTACTGTCGTCTTGCAAATGTTTAGACACTTGTTCTATCCTGTAATCCATGGTCAGACTTCATAAACCATAGGGAAGACAGGTTAGCAAACTTTTCTGAGTAAGAGTAGAAGAAGTCTCATCATCCATACCTGTGTTGGTGGTAAATTAGTCATTCTGCAAAAAGGAAAACAAATCAGTGCTCTTAAAAGAATACCATTACCATTTACTCTTCCGGTGTACATTAGTAAGGGTTTTCTTCCACCAAGACAATTTCCAGTTACAAATTCAAGCCTTGCACTGAAAAATGATAGAAATGTGGGCCCTTGAAGTTTTGCCAATGCAGTTAGATAACTCCATTCCCATGTGCCAAAACACCACTAGGTTTTTGAGTTTTAGAGTTTTACAGTGTTTGGCAACAGAACATTTTTAATAGGTTTATTCATTTCCACTGTAACAACATCAACAGTTGATCTGCCTCTGCCAAATTGGGCAGCAAGTGCCAGTGTAAAGCTAGTTGGGAGGCTCAGTATGGCAATGGTCACATTCTAGTGAACAATGAATTCTCACAGCAGTGAGCTGGCTGAGTAAGTCAGAGTAGCCTTGCACAGTGGTGCAGTTTGCTATTCCCACTACCATCTTCAAGTCAGTAGCCGTTGATCAGTCCTTTTTCCCTGAGCCTCACACGCTAAAACATGAAGTGAAGAGATTCCAAAAGACATCTCTTCTGAATCAGCACCTCCGGGTGCTCTGCTTCCTCGCTGTTCTCTTTTCATTCTCTTGTTGGTGCAGCTGCATCTGGGAAAGAAAATGTAAATATAACTGCTGCTGCTGCAAAAATTGCAGCCAAAACCTATCGATTAGTGCAGCAATTGCAAAGTTGCAGCTGCCCAGATAAATATATCTAGCTATGTTCAAACCTAAGCGCTGCAGCAGCGACAGATGGTTTACCCCTAATTAGGTCTGCCATATTTCAAATTAGGATTTTTCAGAAGGAAACAGTTAGCTGTTACTGAGCAGCTATATGCCCAGAATTCCTGGACAAATAACAGAAGTGTTCAAAATCCTGAACGGTAAAACTTCCAGCTGGAAAAGACAAAGTGACATGGAAAATCTAGACATATGGTAGCCTTATCTCAGATGGTGGCTTAGGAGTTTTAGAAAGACTCTGGCTTTCCAGAAACAGATGGATCCTGGGCTGGCAGAGAAGAATTATGGGATTTTTAGAATTTGTCCCCAGATGCAAAACATAATGGCTTCTAGTTGGTTTGCAATAAATATCATGTCATTCGTATAATTAAGCATAAAGCTAGAAAACAACATAAATGAGTTTGGGATACTATTCACAGTATTTAATGCTTAATATGGAAGAAGTCTCACTGTGGGAAGTAATTAATTATTGGGCAGGATTTATCCCATCTGATGCCACCCATCTAAAAATTACCTGTCTAGTCACAGCTGGTCTCCTTCTACTCAATATTCAAGGCAAAGGAATTTTCCTTAAAATGGAGATCCACTCTATTTTAAAATAAGGGTCTGAAACAAGAGAGAGAAATTTCTCCCCTCTCTTTTTAGCAGTGATTTATACTGACAATTCATACCATGGAATAGTGCTAAGTGTTCTCACTTAAAAGTAATCCCCTTTGTTTAGACAAATATTTCTATTTTTGATTGCTGTGCTGTTCAGTTCAATGATCAAAGTCCATAGGCATGTGTCAAACATAGCTTCCAAAATCAATTGGTTTTCTATTTCTGGCAGCAAAGATACAAACTGCCACACTCACATCATATGTTAACATGAATTAGTCTTCCTTTCAGTAAGAACTAAATTTCAAGAGCAGAATAGAAACAGGAAAACTGACACTTTGAATAGAGCATAGCAGTTAACTGTGTATGGGAAAATATTCTCCATCACTGACATGAAGTCTCACTTCCTCACAATAGTATCTTAGTGAAATAAGAGGTGACTGCACTAACACCATCTGAGAAAGAGGTTGAGCTATCATCACATATATGGCAATATGCAGGGAATCTATTTTTTTCGAATTATCAGATATTCTTTTTGTGTCTTAATTTGTTCCTACTTTTTCTGTGGTTATGATAACACCAGATATGATCTCTCCAGCTCTTATCTTACCCATAATATTCCCTTCCCTTCCCTTCCCTTTTCCTTTTTTCCCTCCTCTTTCCCTCCT
>VYXH01008896.1:53165-119664 GCA_013397275.1 Burhinus bistriatus
TCCTTCTTTTTCTGTGGTTATGATAACTTCAGATATGATCTCTCCAGCTCTTATCTTTCCCATAATATTCCCTTCCCTTCCCTTCCTTCTCCTTTCCTCTCCTTTCCTCCTGCAAACAGGGAGTCACAATGTTGACTTTACAGCCTGTAAGGAACTTCTGAAAACCAATTGCCAATTTAGTTCCTTTTCAAGGAACTTCAGTTCCTTTTCCTTTTAGTTCCTTTTCAAGAGAATTTCAGAACATTCCTTTCATATCTTTCATGAAAAGAGTGACAAATTTGCAAAGCGGAATATAAGATAATTTTCTAGAACTCAGAGTTTTGTTTTACACTAATGAAATACTAATTAGAAATGTTTACTAAAAATACTGTAAATTTTACTAATGAAAGCTTTCAAATTACTTTCTCTAGATTGTCCTGGTCTCTAATTCTTTGCATGTTTATATAGAAAGAAATTCTTCGCTTTCGTAACTGACTGTTTGCCTTGGACTTGTGTCAATCTGAAGTTTAATCAAAGGTCAAAATATAAATAACTGGCAGGGTACACACCACCTCCTTTTCTGGGTTAGAATTGACTCCAGAAAAGAAAGTTAGTTAGTTAGTTTGTTTGTTTGTTTTTCCCTAGCTAAAAGACCAGTCTTGATTGACAAGTAGAAACTTCAGTAGAATTGTTTTTCAAGGTCTAGAGTTAGCTTGAAATAGTTGTTCTGCAGCAGTTTGAACAGCTGCATTTTGACTCAATAGTATATTCCCACAAAAACAGAACAATAGTTTAAATTACACTAGCTATTTCACTGCTAAACAACTTTGCTAAGTAACAGCCCTGCTTGCTCAAAAAAAAAAAAAACAAAAAACAAACAACAAACCAATAAAAGGAGGTATAGCCTTTTCTTGTGGTAAAAAGTTTCAGCTTCCTTAACCTAGAAGAAGCTCCCAGGTTTCCCTTAGGACAGCTTCCACATGCAATTATGCTTTGTCAATACACAATTTTGCAATGCATTAGGATTTGACACAAGTTCAATAAATTTGAATCATATGCTTAAATTAAGATGTTTATTGAATTTTATTTGTAGTTAAATAGTAGTCCACGTGTACTTGTGGTTATCCAGAAGTATCGGTGTTCTTTAGAACTTATCACATAATTATTTCTTGTTGCAGAACCTAATCTGGATCCAACGGATCTTGTATTTGAATTACTAGGTTGACAGAAAAAAAAAAAAAAGGTTTTATTTTGTGAGCGTTAGGCGTACTTAATATACTTAGGCTCCCATATGTTTTTAATTTGTTGTCTTGTGGCTATTTTTCTTTATGTTTTAACTGCACAGTCTGAGCACAAAATAACATTTGTGAGAAGTTAAGCTGCATTTTACAGTTATCATGTCAAGATTGGATTGGGGGGGTGGAATTAAGAATTTAGTACAAGTCTGGAGAACATCTCCTATGTCCAAGATTTCCTATGAATTTGAACATCATTATGCTTTTTATCTACATTTAGAAATCTCATTGGACATCTACATATGTAGGACATGCAATGGAATTTAGAAATCAGATATAAAACTTGGATGATATCGTATACTACTACCCACAGAAGACCAGAGCAATGAATTTTCTAGATGTGAATTTCTCCAAATTATTCTTCTTTTGAAAGTTTTAATGGCTAATTTGTCAGACAATGGATGTTTAAGTTAATGGCTTTAAGCTACCTCCAAGTTTTCTGGATCATTATAAATTATACTTCTAATATGTCTAACTTCTTGTGTAGGGAAAACTTCAGGGTAACATTCCAAGTCATGCCTATTTTAATACACACTTTAAGTTTACCAATGATCTGAAAACAAGGCTCCAACAATTTTTTTCTCAAGTGCAAATTTGGAATCCACAGTCCAAATGTTTGACACAGAGCTGTGCCATCAAAGGATCTTTATAAATGTATTTCTCATGGGAAAATGTTGTATTTTGAGCAGTGTACCATCACATATAACCTTGTATTTCTAAAATGGTCTAACGTATTTTATTGAACATCTAAGAATAAGAAAATAACAAGTTGTGTAAGGGCACTTATGTGACTAGACTCCAAATTGTGCTAATGGCATCACACAACAGTACCTACCCCTGCATAGTAGGTGTTTAATTTTGTCTAAACAGCACTGAAGCGTTGAAGAAACAAAGATCCCAAACTTCACCCTCCCAGGAACTGAAGAGATCTGTACAAGCACAACTTTTTCTAAAGCATTAGTTAACAGTAACATTACTGCTTAAAAGACTTTGCTATGAGTTTATATTCACTTTGGCTCTGGATGTGAGCTTGGTTTGCCCTTCATCTCTGTAATATTCAGTTGCCATTATGCCCAAACCTGCCTTCTGACTGACTAGTCACATGGTTTATTTACACTAGTGCCTAATGCTGAATCAGCATCTCAAATTAACGGTAAGGCAGAACCATGCCATAATGTGTCTCTTCTCCTATGGATCTTTCCCCCTTATTATTACTACTGGTATTTATCTAAGGCTACATCAGTTTACCATATGTGTCATACTGAGCAACAGAGTGTAAACTGATTGGAAAGATTAGATTTTGTTCATTACAAGCAGGGATATTACTCTGCAGACACACTAGAAATTGTGTTTTCTAGCCAGTTTTTGTTCCAAACTAATTTTAGTGAACATTAAAGCATATGGCAAACTAAGATATGTGTGTGCCTTTCCTGCATTTGAAAGAATTCTCCAGGGAGAAAAAAAAACCCCACCACCTCACTTGGAAAACTACAGAGGAAAATTTCAATGACAGCTTCAAATAGCAATTAGTTTTTCAAGTTCACTTTAGTTATGAGTGCAACCATTAGCCTTGGCAGTATATACTGTCTAATATCCAGTATGCGAGAAAGCTGAAATTTTTAAAACTGTAATACTTCTCCTAGAAGTATAAAACTGCTCCTAGACAAACTGACAGGATACAGACTGAATGGGTGGTCTGCAAGGTGGGTAGGAAATTGGCTAACAGGTCGTGGTGATCGATGTTCAACATTTTCATAAATGATCTGGATAATGAGATTGAAAGCAGCATCAGTAAGTTTGCCAATGACACCAAACTGAGTGGTGAGGTGGACACATCAGAAGGGAAGTCGTCTTCCAGAGAGAACTGGACAGGCTGGAAGAGTGGACTAGCAAGAACAGTATGAAGATTAACAAAAAGAAGTGCAAAGTCCTGCACCTGCAATGCAATAACCAAATAGCTCAGTATATGCTAGGATCTGTGTGGGGAGCAGACTTGTTGAAAGGGACCTGGGCATCCTGGTGGACCACAAGCTGAACATGTCAACAGTGTGCTGCTGCTGCAGCAAGGGCAAATTGGATCCTGCTCTGCATCCACAAGGGCATTATTAGCTGAGATTGAGATGTGATCACCCCACTCTACTTGGCGCTTGTCAGGCTGCACATGGAGTATTGTGTCCAGTTCTGGTCACTACAATTCAGGAAAGACGTGGACAGACTGCAAAGGGTCCAAAGGAGGGACAAGAAGATGATCAAAGGGCTGGAGAACTTGTCTTATGGGGAAAGATTGAAGGAGTTAGATCTTTTCTCTCTGGAGAAAAGAAGGTTCAGGGAGACCTCATTACAGTATTCCAGTACTTAAAGTGTGGCTCCAAGGAGGATGGAGGCTCTCTCTTCACAAGGAGAAGACAAGGAGCAATGGGTACAAGTTGCATGGGATAGAGGTTTCATCTTGATGTAAGAAAGAATTCATTTACAGTGAGAACGATCAATCACTGGAAGAGCGTAGAGTCCCCGTTGCCGGAGGTTTCAAGCTGTGATTGAACAATGTGAGTACTAGGTAATCTCATCTAAAAGCTCCCTTTCCCATGAAAGGTGGGACCAGATGATCTTTCGAGGTCCCTTCCAACCTGGGCTGTTCTATGATTCTACAGTTCTAATAACGGAGCATCAGCAAAGTGGAAATTGTTACAATATGAACGTACCAATGGCAGCAAAAGGAGAACTACAGGACCGTCAACTCCAGAGTACCAAATGAGTGGTAACATTAGCTTCACTGGTGTAGTGCAAGCTGCCACTATGATCATTTTGTCCTTTGAGTACTTTGTATTTTATGTTTCATAATTCAAGGTCTTCCACATATCTCCAGAGGGAGGACAGGATTCTTCACTGTCCTGCCACATTGTCTTTGTGCTTGTACAAAGCAAGGTCTAGCAATCATTTCTATGACTTCCATGACCAGTTTAGGCTTGTCTCGTTAAGTATCATTCAGTTTTTCACAGGTTCTTCCTTCACTTACTTTAGGGTAAAAACTCACAGTTTTGTTCACACCATCCAAAGTCTGTGTCTTCATAGCACTATGATCTTTGTTGGTTATGTTTTTTCAGAAAACCCTTTATTGAAAGTCACAAATCTCTCTTCAGAAGGAAGGTTTGCTTGTTAGGTCCTTGCAGTAGTACAGAATGAATTGCTCTTAAATAAGAATTTCTTTCCCTCTAAGAACATAGGAATTGGACAGAAAAGGGGTAAAATGACTAAAAGACTTCACACATCTTAAAATTAGTTTCCAGATCAGTCTGATTTATTCTAGATATTGCAGCAGTCAGGATGCATTCTCCTTTTCTCTGGAGATAGTCTCTTCTCAATATTTGTATGAGCTGAGTTTTTCAGAAGTTATGTTTTTTGATTTTTTTTCCTCACATCCTTTTCTACGGGTATGAAGATATATTCAGAGGTACAATGTGCAAGGTCTGAAAGCTATATTATCCCTGTACATTTTGATAATGGGTGTTACCTAAAACAATCTTCTGACTTTGTCCAAAAATACAAAATCATCCAGTTCTGAGTTAACCTATTATTCTTTCATAACAAACAGCAGAATAATAATCATAAAGAGAGGTATAACAGTCACACTTATATGTCCCATGTTTTTCACACGGTTTCCAGACAGACAACTGAAAATGCAACAAAGGAACTTTCACTGGAGAATATCTTAGCATAAATAAAACACTTCAGGCTGGCCAAGTGTACCTTTAAACTTCTCAAAATTAAAAAAACTCCATATATTAATTTATTAAAAATATTATCAGACATGATAGACTGGCCAGTGCTATTAGAAATTTTACCTTTATACCCCACCTACAAGAAGGCTTTGCTGTTTTCATAGGAATAACTTCTTAATTTTTAGTGTGAATACAAGGGGTCCCACAATTTTGTTGACTTTCCTCAAACAACATTAAAAATACTCTGAGGCACTTAATATATGGAAAGAGAAAAGAGTTTTGCTGATAGTTTAAACATTAAAGTTTTTGAGGATACATATAGAAACTGTGTTTTCTTTCCAGTAGTGAGGACAAAGGAACATTACTCATTGGTTTGACATACAGATAACAGATAAATCTCTTCCTGTACTGTATGTAGTTTGCAAACATTAACCAAGAGGCCAGACCATGCAGCTAACATTAAATCTTTTCTTTCTGTACCCTAATTATTATGTGTCTTTTGTTTTTGTGCTACAAGAAGATAACATCCATGCAGACGGTTTTCCACAGTTAATAACTATAGAACTAGCTCTGTGACTACTTCAAGGTTTTAAGGAAATACTTTCAGGCTGAAAAGTCTTGAAAAATATATTTTTACTCTGTTCACTACTCATTTGAAGTAAAAAATATATTCATGTCCAATGACAATCTTTTGGTTCTTTCAGTTTGTCTATTTGTTATTGCTCTTTTACTCGGTTCATCAGGAGGATCCCTCATTAAGTTTATTCGCAAAGTACAGTGTTAGTCAGCTGGACTAATGAAATCCTAATGAAGTAATTGTAAGTTATTTGTTTACATTGAGTGTGACTAAGATCAGCAGAATTTGCACCTAAGTTATCTCACAAGACTCATTCAGGAAATCTGTGGCACAGTTCAGGACAGACTGTGAGGGCTACTAACCTCCCAGAACTGTCCCTTGAGTGTATCCCTGCCAGGATATACAGACAGAGGGGTCAAGCTATATCACTTTTTAGTAATTAGCTTTTGAATAGAGCTTTGGAAATACAAAGTGCTTCTCAAGTGCTATAATAATCATTTCCTTATATAGCAGCATAACTGAGTTGCAAAACATAAAGTAAGGAAGTAAGACTGACCAAACCTCTAGCACTTGGTTATAGAAATTGTCAGAGAGTATAAAATAAATTGGATTTCAGATGAAGCCTGCTGGTTTATTGTGTATTTTTCAAAGTTTGGTTGTCTCTTGATTACAGACTGAGAAATCTTTGTATCACCTCCAGCAAAGAGACAAACCATGTTTAATCAAGCTTAGTGATTGTTACAAATGAACATACTGCTCAGCAACCAGATATCAAAGCCAGATAAGCAGACTTGTGATAGTAACTTTTACTTTAAATTTTCTGTTTTATTTTCTAAATGTTTCTGCTGTGAGTTTATTCTTCACCTCAGTGAGCTACCCCTTCTTTTCCACCTGTTTAGAATGTCTTCTACCATATTACTCTACCTTTTACATGGAATTGATGTAGGATGACTGTCTGAGAAAAAATAGATGGTCACTGAATTCTCACAGTTGTGATGTTCCCTAGTTACCATCATTACTGTGGTGACTAGAAGTAAGGAGACACCTGAAGGGACCTCTTGGAGGTCAGTGTCTTAGGAGAGTTCCTCAAAGTTCCCTTTGGCAAACTGCCCATGAACATCCAAATAAATCTACATGGGACACTATTGAGGAGATGGAGCTTCAGGCAGCTGAGACAGCCCACCACCTTTGTCTTCTAAGAAGTCTGGTTGACAAAGTTGCTATATAAGGTACACTATTCCCTCCCATCTTCTTCACCATTGCCTCATATTGTGTGGCTTACCTTATTAATAATTAGGGTCACTGCATGACTGCGTCTCCCAGTGGTTGTCACAGATTTTACATATCTTCATATTCTATTTTCATGACCCACAAAAAAAAAAAAAAGTGCAATGAAGAGATTCTTTATAACAAGATACTAATTAACTTCTGTAATATTTGGAGCTTGTGATGAGCCTCATGCTTTCTAACCAGTTATTCTTCCCGGGACATCATTGATGCTGAGACAATCTGTGGATAAATCTTTAAAATAGCACTGCAAGTCACCAAGACCACCTGTCTGACTGATGACTCCCTATCACCGCGCTGCTCATCCACAAATTCACAATAATAGGAGATACCCATTTTGAG
The DNA here is from genome assembly GCA_013397275.1 of Burhinus bistriatus. NCBI lineage: Eukaryota > Metazoa > Chordata > Aves > Charadriiformes > Burhinidae > Burhinus > Burhinus bistriatus. Next base: position 60,365 of record VYXH01008896.1, read on the forward strand.
ACAGGAAATGAATGAAGAACTTTTTTAACCCAAAGGAAACATTATCTCCTTAAAGCTATTCTTGTTTCTTGTGCTCTGTCTAAAGACTCCCCAATCCTACTGGTTTTCCATTGTGGTTTAAGAATATGGTATGTATTCCCCAATACATACTCCCCTCAGTTTCCTCTGCAACACATGGATTCATATGTGAAATCTGCCTGAAAGCATACTAGTACAAAAAGAATAAAAAAAATCAGCAAACTGCTGATGTAGTGGGGAGTGGCATGAAGTCATTCTCTCTATGGTTTCACTGTTTTCACATTCAGATTTTGGGTTGCTTGAGTGAACATCAGAGCTTTCTCTTTGATGTGGCCCTTTGGTGTTTCCCTTACTCACTCTTAAAATATTTTTTGTCTTATTCCCATTTTTGTTTCATATACATTTGTGTATTTGGCCATGGTTCTCAGGAATCTTTCAAGCCTTACTGTTCCATAATCAGTGTCACAGCTTGTTTCACTGAGTCCTTCTCCTAGTTAATATGTTTGAGAATAATAAAACTGATTGCCTGGGAAAAGATTACCTCTTCTGTGGTTGTTCATTCTGAAAAGGGGAGGAGAGGGAGACCAGTCAAAAATCCCATGTTTAATAACAATTAATCCCAGCACAATGGAATGTATTATTATGCTCATTTTATGCTGTTTATGGCAAAGCAAGAGGTTGATAGTAACACCGTCCTAAGAGAAAGACAGTGTTATCAGATGAATAATCAAAAAGGCTGTCCCCTTACAGGATATGAAATATCTAAATTCCAGTCTCAGGTTTTAGTTAAAAAAAGAATGCTGATTATCAAGCCATAAGTGAAGGGGAATAAAAGTGTAGCATTCATTCTACTGCATAACAAAGCTTAAAAATAGTATCATAAAATGTCACTGATTGATTAATTTTATTTTGTTAGTGTACAAAGACTATATCAATATGAAATTACCTTGTTATATGTATAATCATAGAATAAGAGATAATTCCTAACCCAACGAATTTTTAACTAAATCTTCAAGATTAGAAGAGTTTTTTGATATTTGAGGGAAAACAGTAGCCCAGAAGAAGAACAAACACAATGCAAAAAAATTTTTACAGGAGTCCCACTGTTTTGGGGTTTGGAGATAAAAAGGAGATGGGAGTGATGTTATAAGGATGTACATTATGTGGATTTAGAGGGTGGGAAGAAATTGTTTGGGAGGGGATATGGAAAAAGAAAAAAAGGTGAGGAGAGCAGGGCAGGTAGGAATAAGGGAGAGGGGACTGTTAAGTATTTAACTGTACATGTTCACTTGAGTCCTGCTCATTTGGTGTCATATGAAGGAGATATGAAAGTAAAATCAGTGCTGGGCTATTGTCACTGGGATGACATATCAGCTGAAGTACTTCCTATTTGTTCTGCAGATATGTATTGTTGTTCTTCCCTGAACTGAAGACCCACGGTTACATTTCAGGAGTAGTTTTAGCTGCTTGGAAATTTTCTTAGAACATTTTTGATGTGTTCTTCTATGAGCTTTTCAATGTAGAAGACTGGTTTAAAAAAAAACGCCATTGAAAACATGATTAAATGATATTTGTGCTGGTAAAAGCATAAAGTTTTAAAGATTTAAAAGAGTATCTGAAACATCACAGTTAATAAAATACCATTCTCTGGAGCAAACATTTAGAGGAAGTCTGAATTAATTCTCTTCTGCAACGAACTTTTCTTGCTCTGCTGTCTAACTGGACATCGGTCTTTTTTTCCCTCAGTTAAGTCCCAAGTATTGCCGTTTTGAAAAGAAAGTACAACCTTCCTTGTTTCAGGAGTAACTGGTATTTGCTGATATGATCATGCACAGTTTAAATAGTTGAATATCTCAAACTATAGGATGTTTCTGAAAACATTGGTAATCCACATATCAGGTACAGATATTATTTTTATTCCAGAGGAATGCTGTTAAATTCTGGGATCCTTAAGAATAAATCTAAACTGTATGTAAATCTGCTTTAAATAAACACTTTTAGGCTGTACATAATGAATTTCAACTTGAATGTTCTCCTTTGTTGTTAATCAAAATGTGCTATTGAACTTTACCAACAAAAAAACCCCAAACCCAACACCCAAAAGCACAAAAACGTCTGCTCAGAACAAAAGGAAACAGCATAGGAAGAAATACAGCCTGCTGCTCTGGAACCTATGGCTGAAATCTGGAAAGCGGTATTTCCCATCAACACACATTAACAGTTTCTGGTTTGGTACTATAAAGCTAATTATGATGATATGATATTGTATAGAAAAGTTGTAACTATGCATAAAAACAAATTCCATTTTATTCTATTAAGCTAGGAAAAAACAAAAGCAGTGTTAAGAATACTAGGGGTTAAAGTAGCAGCTGAACAAGGTCAAATTCAATGACAGAATAGACACTCCCAGGAAGCCTAGCATCATCAGTTTGCAAGATGCTATTTGATTGTTGGCAGGCTTCACATGTATGCCTGTAAAAAATTATATATATATGCATACATATATATGTATTTACACACACACTTTATTGTGAAGCTCCTGGAGAGTCTTAGTCCTTTGCTTTGATGAACTGCCCTGTAGAGAATGCCACCAGGATTACAGGTAAGTCAAATGGTTCTACAACCTTGATCAGTTTGTTCATTGTTTTAGATGTGGAAATCAGTGTTTATAAATAAGAATACTGGCTGGCAAATGCTCCCTGTCCTTCACCCTCACGGCCAAAACCTCCCTTCCCCTAATATGCATGTTTCAGATGTAAACAGAAGACTTTGTTCTGAGGAGAGAAGTCACTCAAAACTAGTTGTTATAGCTATGTAAATCATACTAATATAATAACAATGTTTTGGTGAATATTCAAACGAACACCAAAATGACCATGCTATGTCTTAGGTATTTTGAGAACAACAATTTCATGGTTTTTTTCTGAACAATACAACAGGGCTGGAGGTGGAATCCAGAAAGTACTGCTGTCCCAATTTAGACGACTAAGCCTTTGAGGGTGGTAATTTTTTATTAGGAATTCTAAAAACATGCTGAACACAACTCTCTGTGAGGAGAGAAAGCATTGCAATTAAATAGCAGTTCACATAAGAGATTGCAATTGTCGGGGCTGCAAGGAGACAAGAGAAGTGTTGGCAATATTCTCATTGCAATCGTTACATTTAATGCAGGAGAGGGCAACAGTGGCAAAGTGAATAGCAAGCTAACAATGTAAGATGACTAGTAAGCTAATACATGTCACATTTCCTAGCAATAAAGACTGATGTCCTTGAAGCTTCCCCTCCTGGGACTTGCAGCTGTGCACATGCACACCCACAGGTAGATTCATAGATCTCCTGTAATTTTAATACGATTACACCTTACATTACACCTCTATGTAGATTTTTACTCCTCTTTCATGGTTCACTGTAGCTGCACTTCGGGGCTTAACAGGACATTTGCAGACACTTTCAAATGCCTACGTGATTCCGTCTAAACTTGAAACAACTAGATTTTTCTCTCCAGAAAGAACATAACCTTTACCATTTCCAATTTTATTGTGACTGTAAAGTTAATTTCATTTAATGAAATTCTACAGCTAGAGTTATTCACCATGATTACTGCCATGTGGCTTTTCTTCCAGCATTTTACCCTGCCTTGCTCCTGTCTCTTTAATAGAGAGCCCTCGTTTTGCTAGGCTGCTAATAAAGTCTAACGATGAGAGAGGCAAAGACCTTTGGAAAGGTTTCGCCATCCGTATGCAGACGGCACCTCTCACAGTGTTTACTGCTTTTACAAGCAACAGTAATCTTTCTCACATTTGCTGTGCCAATAATGAAGTCTTTATTAACACCCCACCCTCTTTATAGACTTGATAGAAGCAGATGCTCCATCTGCTTAAATATTTGAAAAGTTACTCCTAAACCAACATTTACAAACATGCTCATGAGTACATCTGGAAAGAGTACTGTGGATGCAACACTGTTACATATTACTATAATAAAGCAGTAGGAGGAATCCATACTTCCATATTGTTATTTTCCTTATTGAATGCTGGATTCATAAGAAGACAAAGGCTAAATTTGGGTGCCAAAGTAAAATGTGAGGATTTGTAACTTCTGTCACAACAGTCTATTTTACATTACATCCAAGCCCTGACCGATTTCAGTTACATTTAAGTGGTACCTTCATATTCCCCTTGATTATTTGGATACATGGGCTAAGCTCTGAGCCAGTGGAGCAAAGGAGTAACGCACCGTGGAGTGTCATCTTCAAAGCAAAAGAACAAAAGGCTTTTCATCTTTTTTTGGTGGTAGGGGTGCCAGCTAGACACCTTTAAAAGAAGGAGGTAAGTAACCCACTCCAAGACAAGGTAAATGGTTGCAGAAGTGGCATTTCCATGCACCTTCATGATTTTGTGTGAAAGCACTATCGGACATGAAACCTGGTGGTATATACAGGTTCCATTCTTGGACGTCTGACTCGTCCCATGGTTTCAGTTAAGCCACAACAGACCTAAGAGATATATGTCATATTTTAACCCTGGCCATTTGAAATGGTCCTTGAGACTTCACAAAGCTCATCTTAGTATGTGAAACTGCACTTAAACCACTTGACTTCCACTCCAGATAGGGCTGATTGTCTCTCCAAGGAAAGCTCACAGAGCTTTAGGGACAAAATCTTTTTCAGCACTTCTCTCTGTATAACAAAATGCATAAGAAAAGGGGAAGAAGATGTAGCTATATCTCCTCCTAGAACACAGACAAATTTATGAAGTAGAGGAAGTGATAAAAATAAAAAGGTGACTTTTTTTCTCAGGAAGTAATAAAAGAAACTGGAATATTAGTAATTTTATAATTTTCCATTATGTCATGTTTGAAAATGCTGTTGATCCAGCTTTTTCATTCCTGCTTGGGCACCAGTTCTGCATGTTAGTTCAGTTGCAGAGCGGTGTAGCAGAATGAGAATGTGTACGCTGCAGTTCCGATCCTGGATAGACAGCTGTGCCTTGATGGAGGATCTCGGCTCAACAATATGGATTAAACTTTTGTTCACAGAATCACAGAATCACTGGGGTTGAGAAGAGCCTCTGGGGAGGCTCTGGTCCAAACCTTTTTTCAAAGTGGGTTCAAACCCTTTTTCAACAGCTGGTTGCTGATGACAGTGTCCAGTCAGGTTTTGAATATCTCAGAGGACGGAGATTCCACAAATGCACTGGGCAACCCCTGTGCTTGAAACCTAATACAGTAAAAAAGAAAAATATTAAAACAAAGAAGTTGTTTTCTTATATTAAGTGGAATTTCCTGTATTTTAGTTTGTGCCCACTGTTTCCTGTCCTGTCACTGGGCAGCAGTGAGAAAAGTCTGACTCCGTCTTCTTTACTGCCCTCTATCAGGTATTTTCAAATATTGACAAGATCCCCCTGAGCCTTCTCTTCTTCAGGATGAACAAGGCCCACTTTCACAGTCTCTCCTCCTATGTCAGATGCTCCAGTCCCTTAATCATCTCTGTGGCTCTTTGCTGGACCTCCTCCAGTGTTTCCATGTTGCTCTTGTACTGGGGAACCCAGGACTGGATCCAGCACTCCAGATGTGCCTCACCAGTGCAGCACAGAGGGGAAGGATCACCTCCCCTGGCCCCAGCTGTGGTCTTCAGAAGCCTTAATATTGGTGTCTTACAGTTAACAACTCTTTTTATTTTAGATTTCAAAAATAAATATTTATTTCAACCAGACCCAAAGTGATTTTCTTCGTTATTAGAGGGGAAGAACTACAGTAAGGGCAGATGGAAATAAGAAGAGCTACACTAGATAGAGAAAACTACATTTGTGCTATGAATCCATTGCAAATACTTCTTTATGTTTTTATTAGTATTTGTATAGACATTGAGATATTTATTCACTCCATCCCGTACAACTCCTGAGGCTGAATATGTTGGCTTTAGCAACATTTCTATGGTTAGTTGAACCTTAATGATTCAAGCATTTCAATAGTGTTCCTCACTGAGCTTCTTCAGCTAGCTTCTACATACCACTTTATGATTATACATAAGATGGCTGAAGACCTAGAGTAAACACGTTTATTTAAGAATTATCCATGAGATGCATGTATAGCTACAGAAAATCAATGAACATGTTTAAAAAAGCCAAAAAAACCCCACAGCATATTTAAGTATCTCAACATTATATTTCTTTTTCAATTTTAATGGGTATAAAAAATGAAGTATTCTTTCCAAGATTAGCTTCTTCTTGTTTAGCTGATAACTGAGAAACATTAAGACTTGATTTGATTTTCTTGGTCTCATGTACTCACTTTCTGACATTGCTTTTCATAATTTCAAAGAAAACACAATGATTCTGCTCTTATGTAAGTACACGTGAATTCTCCTGGGCTAGTCTGGGCTCTCATTTCCACTTGTGCAAAATAAGATGTCTCAGGAGTGACTATGGGCTGTCTCAGATACACGTGCAATCAGAACCTGGCCTATTGACTTGAGAAGCAGCTTTGTCCTTATTTGTGAAAATCATCTGATATTTTATCCTTTACTTATAAATAGAAAATATGGGGTTTAATTCTGGGAGGTTTTAAAAAGCTGGAAGTTGAATATCCAATTGAGCACAGCATTAAAGCACATACTTAAGCAGATCTGTTCAGTTCATCAATTTATTCCATTTATCCAGTAAAGTGCTGGATTGAATTAGTCTGGGAATTCTAGAAATGGGCCCTGCCTTTACTTAAGTACATGGTGTTTCTGTTATTAAGAGTTGCCTAAGAAAGAACAACAAAGGTTTTCCTCATGATTTTTCCCACATGCAAAAAATGCTCATGTGCAAGAATGATTTCCATACATGTATGGTACATACAAGTATCTTTGGAAAGTCTGAATAAATTTGAAACAAAATTGTCATTTGAAAGCAATAAAAAACAAAGTGACAAATTCAGTCTGGTAATAGAACTAGCAGTAATCAATATGTGCTTATGGAAGGATGATTCTAATTAATTTGAGATCTATTTTGATCAGATTACAGGATTGATAAAACACAATAGAATTGCTGTTGTATTCAGCCTTCTATCAGACTACCTTTCATACTAAATATTACTAAATCATTGTAGCATATATCAAAACATGACACAATTTAGCAGTAAGTACTTTTCCAAAGTTGAAGAACTCTCAGAAGTCTGGAAACACACATTCACAAGACTCTCAGTCCTTGTGCGACAGTGGGACAGGGTCATGTGTCAAGTACAAGTTAAAAGTCAGTGATTTGCCCATGTATACACTGACTGATTGCCAAGACAGTAGGCTGAGGGTGGAGAGTACATTTTCATGCCCTGTCCACTTCTACTCTGTCATCCGTCTGGTGCAGAGTTGTGGAAGAAGAAAGAAACCATTGCAGAGCAAACATGTGAGCTACAAGTCCTACAAAGGTGAATGGAAGTGGGATGAGGCTGAGAGGCAAAACAGTGTACGTCATCACGTGTACATCACAATGAATACTCAAATTCAGCGGGTCTGTGTTTGTTTTATTGCCTGTTCTCTTGTCACTAAATATCTTTTAGGAGGCACACCATAACAGGCAAATTCTAACACCAGCTGAGCAAGGAGCAGATATCACTTCCACCTGGACAGAAAGTAGTTTTCTTGTAAAAATTCCAGAACAAAAACATTCTGTGGAAAAAAGCCACTTCTAACCAGCTTTTGAAAGAGCATATGCTGGCAATGTGGCTAAACTGGGCTAGCACTAGGGATATGCCAGAAATCTTGCTGTTTCTCCATACAGCTTGCTCACCTGGATCACTTCTTCTTGGGCTATCTCATCAGGTTCCTTTTCCCCTCTTCCCCTTTTTCTGGCTGGGAAATCTCAGCTGGGAATGTGGGTGCATGTGCCCTGTAACATGTGAGCAGGGTGTTCAGCGTGTCCAGGGCACACGGCTGCTGCTGTGCATCTGCAGTTCTGACAGGGAGGACAAGCACAGTCCTCTGATCTGTTCTGCAAGCATCCGTCTCACTGTCTGCGTGTAGTTGAGTCAGTCTGTGCCTTGGCCACGAGTCCAGCACACCTTGACTGTTCATGCACAGTTGTCACTTCTCTGAGCTATCCAGAAATCCTGGACAAGCGTTGAAGTCATTTTTCTGTTCAGGTTCGATTTCCAGATGGTAGCAGACAACGTATTTGGCACAAAATTACTGTACCTTGAGCTCAGGGGACTGGAACAGGTCAGTGAGCTTAGTACTTTGGAGACTAGAAGGAAATCTACTGCTACTGGCTAAAATTTTCTCATTTTTCTGTTACAATAAGATTGTCCACCAACGCCTGGTAAACTTCACTGCTGAACTTCAAGGTTTTGTAGCTTTGCAACAGAAAATGTTGGTTAGCCAGAGGTCGTGTTTCCAAACCAGTCAGCTAAAAACATTAGCAAAGCCAAAAGCCAGACATAATTCTAAACCAAAATGGATTTTCAGCACTATGAATATGGATCTGTTTAGGACGTCTTGATGTGATTTGAGTTGGAAGAAATTATTTGAATATGGATGACATTCGGAGGACTGAAATCCGATTTCCTGACTGTTTCTGTTACATTATAGTGTATGAATATAATGAGTTTATCTGGTTTAGGTGGTCTCCAGTCCTTGCCTTCTACTACCACTAAACTACTCTTTCAAGGCCTTTCTGGAAGCTTTTTATCACTATATGTTGGAAACAGAAAAAAAATAGCAATCAGGTACATTGCCATTAAGTTATAACTTTACAAATTAGAGTTGTGCTAATTGTAATCAATGAAGAGAAGCTGTAGCAATTTCAACTTGATGTATCATTAAGATGTTCAAGAGACCTATTGTGTGAAAAAATTAGAGAAAATTCTGTTTTTGAATCATCATATGTCAAAACTTTAATTATTTTCTCCAGCTCCCCTACACACACACACTCATGTGCACACACATATTTGTGAGGCCATATTGCATGATTCATCTCTCTCATGTTCAAGAACAATGGCACTGGATTTTTGTTGGTATTTGTCACTGCTATGACTCAAATTGTTGAAAGTGGCCAGATTCGGGTGATGAGTTCAGTCTCCACACCTAAAAATTTGACTGATTCTTTCTGCCATTCCCATTTCTTTAAAACATTCTGTAATTTACAACACTTGAAAAAGGTGCCACAGCTAATGAGAAGAAAGCGTGAACTACCTGGCAAAAATTCAGCGGGTTGTCAAACAGTATTATCCACTACACAATAGTTCAATCAGACTCTTAGGACTAAAGCTTTTTTGCTTGATTACATGGATTTTTTGTATATAATTGGACCCTAATCTCACGAAAAATTGTCGCTTGGGCAATGGGTATTTGACTGTTGACGATATTTTTCAGAAGACTGATCAGTGATCAAAGTGCAAAAATGTCTAATTTAATGCTAGTTTAGATTATCAATAGGTATAGTAAACCCCCTTTAAAACGGAGGCAAAATCACAACACAAAAAATAATTTAGCAATATTTTGTCTGAAACTGTACTCTTAGACTATTAAACCATATTACATGCTAAAATGATGCTAGACTTCACTGGTAATGATGAAGAGATTCCAGATTTGCAAAATGAAGCTACACCTTAGCCCGAATACACTAAAAAAGCTGACACAACTGTTCCTGTAAAAATAAAATTAGTAGAAATAAAATTTAAATCATTAAAGGTAATGCATTTTCATTCCCATTTGGATTTTATTGTTGGCAGCAAAAAGTATTGTCACTTTAGTCACTTATAAAAACAAGTAGTTTGAAAAAGGACTGCATCACAATTTTTGTGTATTTTGTCACAATTCTTGTCCTGTCACTGTGCCAAGATGTTCAAGCTTGGAGAAAAATAAATGTTCTCATCCTAGGAGATTTCTCAAAAAAAATCTGAGAGATTTCAAGAAGCGAAACTGTTTGAGGACTACTCTAATGCCTATGCTTGTCTTCTTTCACTTTAACAAAAAACATGGCAAGGACCATTGTATTTTTGTACTCATATAGACATCCCTCAAACAAGTCAAGGGTCTGAGTATCAACTATGCTAATATTATTAAATAAAATTACTGAAGTGACATCCTGCAGCAGACTGATGTGGCTTGCTGTGAAGCTGTTTACCATAAATGTTAAATAGACTATTTCTTTAAATACATACAGAGACTTATTTGACATGTAGGAAACAATAAGATCTATATATAAAATCTAAATATAAAGCTCACTATGAGGAAGTCATGATTTGCTAACAGGTAGTAAGTACATAGTTATTCCTGTCTTAATTATATTCTGTGCTATTCAAAGAAGCAATTTGACATCAGTTAATTATGGCTGAGCCAGACTAAAGAGAACTTGATTATTCTTAAGTGTTCATATTTTCCATGGTCAGATCAGTTTTCGAAACTCAGTTTACCATTGAAAGGATGAGCGTGGCGAAGGAGAATCTCAGTTTTTCTTGTTCAGGTGTAAGTCTATGACCCAACAGTTTACAGTGCTGGAGGGCTGGGACACCTGTTTGAGCACATGGATTATGGAAACGGTTTCTGACCCACGACTGTACATCTTACACAAACCTTCTTATAGCTTTGATGAAAATTAAGTTTCCCTAAGTGACCTTCAACTTTGTGTTAGTACAAGCCCTATTTCTGCACAGGAAATCAAGACCGGCATCTCAGGGAATTTTGCAGATTACTGCTATATACGTTAATTTATGCAGTATTTAAACTCATATCAAATGGGCTAAGAACTGTTTTCTGGCACTGAGGTCCACTGCTATGTCACAGTTACATCTCTGCAATTACACTTGTTTGTCCCCCGACATAGGGTGGCTATACCTAATCTGTGTAATGGGAAAGGTTCTTGGTCTACACTAACTTCCAAACCATGTCTGGGTTTTGCCTGGGCAAGTCCTAGTCAACACAATCCAAAACCATGCGTAGGATTACACTAGTAGTTTGAACAATCATGGGGCAGGGCTCAGGCCTGATGCATTGGCCCTGTTTAGTTTATCAGTAGAGAAACACATAAAATTAATCATTTATAATGGAGGTTTCTCCTGACAACCTTATGACTAACCTGGAACTGATTCCTAAAGCTGAATCATCACAGAGGCTGGTTGAGAGCTGGACAAGCTGCAAAACAGGCATTGCACTCCAGAAAATCTGCTTTTTATTGTCTTGTTTTCAAACTCTTTCAAAAAGAATCACAGTTTCCCTAAATGTGGTGCTTATTCATTATTCATAACTAGATTACTCATCCAGGTAAATGCTTGTCTATAAACTTATCAGTGTTCATCAGTCCACATGTTTAGCTGTCCTCAACAGTCGGATACTAAGTGTCTCAGCTGGAGGCTTTGGATAAAATTCTACTCATCCTTAACGTGCCTTAGAAAGTTAAGTAACTGGGGTTCAAGTACAACAGCACTGAACCTGCAGCAGAATTCCTTTTTTTTTTCCTCCAAAAATATATCTGCACTTCCAAATTCTTTGTGTATAGCTACTGCTGTGATTTCTGTGGGCAGGACTTCACTATGTCTGAAGGATTACAACATATTTGAAGATTAACCAAGACCTTTAAAAGTGTCTCATTATAAGTGTGGCTGCCCTACATCTTTGATTATCTGTTAAAATACAAAGCCAGACATGTGCCCTTTGTTCAGGGATGGTATAATGGTTGTGTAAGGCAGCATGCCAAATCCCTGCTGAGGTAGCCTTGGTCACACCCAAAGAAACACCAGGCAATACACTTATTTAGCTCACTGATATTTCCCCTGTTTAAGCATGCACTTTCTGAAGGTATTTTGAAGCTGCATTTTTGGGTTTTCTTCAAGGGTTCTTTGGAGAAGTCTTCAGAAGACCAATTCTCCGTCTTTGCCCCTGCTGTTTGGACAAGACTTAAGATCTGGACCACAAACCTAGGCAACTAGAAATTCTGTGGAAACCTCCAGACAGCATGTATCCATTCAACAATGTTTGATAAATTCAGCCTCTTTAAAAACTATATTCAATAAATCCTGGCTGCAAATATCAGGTTATTTTTTTCATCCTCTGAACGGGTGTCCCCCTAGGCCTTAAATATACTACAGAAAGATTTTACATGATTCATGTATCATACTGGGTTTGTGTAGGATTAATTTGCAGGAGGTGAAATTGCAGGTCTACTCTGAGCTGGAGGTCATTTCAGATGAAAAGTTATAGCACGGTGCCCAGATATGAGGGCTGCACAATTTTTATGTTTAATGAATGCACTAGATTCCAAAATTGAGCTTAGCAGGAAGAAAGATTTTGCACTGATTTCAGAAGTGATTGCACCTCTGTGTGTTAGCTCACATAAATAACTGCTCTTCCTGCAATATGGCACATCTCTGACTGGTGTATCATCCCTTATCTGGGCACAGCACTCTGGCATCATCATTTGGCAATGTAATGTAGTTCTGAGCTGTGTTAAGAAATTTTCTGGAGCTAATGAATCTTAGGCCAGAACTTTATTGATGTAACGCCTTTCAGCCTCATGTCCTATAGACATGGCTTCTTTCTTATTGCAGGCCTAACTGCAGGACTGGGAATCCTGGGAAAAGCAGAGACCCAGGCTGACAAGGCATAAATCAGGTAAGTCCAGTATGAAGTTTATGTGAGAGAACAAGCCCTGCTGATAAGCTTGGGTTTATTCCCTCAATACTTAGGCCTCACAACCCAAACTTATAACTCTGCTCACCTAGTGCTGGGCCAGGCAAGCTCACCATGTAGGACCAATATATGCCTCTGCTCTCTCAGGTACCTTTGCAACCACTTTATAGAAGGAGTACAGCCAACTGCAGAGCCTACATGCTCATGAACTAGCTGGATATCAGGATCAATGTTAATCTCTGAGTCGCTCAGACACATTTTACGTTTCAGTCCCTGCACCTCTTGTCCTTTCTGGAGGTTGCAAGTCTCAGTGGTCATCATAAATGCTGGATCTGATGCCTCAGCTTACTGAGCTCCTACTTCCCCACGTATCCCTCCAGGAGTCCCACTAAGGCTGTCTTGAGTTTCCTAATTCACCCAACCGGGGACCACAATAGGATAACAGAAGGCAAGACTTATAAAGGAAGTTTCTGAATTACAGTCATTCCTGCTTTTAACAGCACTACATGTCCACGTCTTTGAAAGGATGCAACCTTGACTTCTACCCTGAGGTAGAATCTCATCTCTTTTAACAGTCTAGGGTAGAGGCTGATTTTTCTGACAATGAAAATTTCTGCCTCATCCCTCCCTTTCAGACATTTCTCTCATAACCCACCAGACAGCTCACAGAGAGTATCTACTCCCTGGCATGCACAAACCCACGCCTTATTTGAAAGCCTCCATCCTCTTTAGCTGGGTTTATGTAGAGCCAGTGAAATGACTCTTGCACAGGCACTGGTTCTTGAGGGACATTCACCAACAAAAGCCACTCTCAGCTCTCTCATGAAAAGTTCACCTACACTCTCTCTCCTGAAAGTTATACTGGGAAAAAACTGATCTTGTCACAGCCAGGATACTTCTACAATACAGTGCATTAATGGGGCAATGGCACACAAAATGGAGAACAAAGCAAACCCAAAACTTATTTTGATGTAGATGCTTGACAAATCTTGCCTGAAACTTGCATATTTATTTTCTCTCTTCTGCCACAGACAATCCACTCAGTGTCATTTGAAGGCACATATTGTCTAGTCCCAACTACTGTGAGTTCTTTCTTTTTCTAATGTCTTTCAGAGCATTATACTAGCCAGTACATTACACCTCACAATAATTAACCCTGTTAAGGGAGCTTTCAAGCATCTATAAAGCAAAGGGAGATGCAGGAGACCTGCATCTATCTTTAATGTACTGTTAAAGAAATTATATAGATTCAAGAACAGCATTACACAACTGGAGAATTCAGAATTACTAGTAACATAGGAAAAAAAAGAGAATGTTTTCTTGTCTCTTGCTTTAAAGCAGATTTTTGCTGTGCTTGTCAAAAAAAGCTTCCATTAAATTCAAAGTAGTTATATGCTGTTTCTTTTATAGGATGCACCTGGGAGCCCCCAAGCAGTCCCTCTGATTGGAATGGGACTATGAAAATGAGAGTAGAGACTTTTTTTAGTGTATTAAACATGCAGGTAGGGATACCTAGGAGCTCAGATGAGGAAAATGCTGTTTTAAGTAACTGCTGGCTAAGGAGTGGTTAGGCGTCTTAACAGTTATGTTGTGTATAAGGAAAGGCATGTAGAATGGAGCTGTTTGTTTTAAGAGTCTTTTTCATATTCTGAAGACCTAAGGTATTTTTGAAAAGTATTTGCTCAGTCTGTTGGGCAATTATTTTTTTCTAGACATTCTGTGGCTTGTGATGATCAAGAATTTTCAGGGGAGAAAAAGCTCAGAAATTGCACCTATATTTTTGTGGTGCTCGTAGCTGCTCTGGGAGTGTTCCTTTTTAACAAAACCATGAATATAAGTACTAGAGTGGGAGAAGAGGTTACAGAGAGAATTTCCTTGCAAAAACGAGTTAAAACAATGCTGAACACCTTCCATAAGCCTTGTAAGAAATATCAAAGATCTAGATGTAGTTTATTTAATATTTTGGTAAGATCATTGACCTAGTTGTGGTTATGTCTAAGCCAGAACTGCTATAAAAATCTGTCCTGGGATAGACTTTTGGAGCTTTTTTCCTCCATTCCCAAAGAGAAATAAAAATCTTGATGCTTTACCTTAAGGGATGGAAGTAAAAGTTTTTTGGCTCACTTAAAGCAGTATTTCAATTTTCAAATGCCTTTCTTAATTTTTTTTAAAACTTTATTACTGTTTTAAAAATCCAGGATTATAAATATATGGTTTTCTTGAGAGTAACTCCAAAAAACTTTTACAAAGAGATTAACTCTGATAGCTGATCTTTTCCCATAACATTTTGGTCCAAATTGATCAGTGGGTATTTTGTTTTATTTTATTTATCTGTTTATTTTACAAAATGATCCTACTATCAAAACTTCCCAGAAAGCTTTCCAACTGGAAGACCCAATTACAATTAGTTGCAAACTTCCGCAACTTAAACTGATATTACTCCCTGCTTTGGAATGAAAGCAATGGAAGCTTCAGCCTTGTTCTCACTTAGGATGTTGCCTTGAACCAGATATAAAGTTCACACCAAATTTTGCATCTGTTAGGAAAAGCTCATTTTATTTGTGCTGTCTGTTACCTGCATTAAGTATGCACTCTCACTTTCTCTAGAGAAAGTGTTGTGTAAATAACTTAATGTGTTATCTTAATAACTAATGTGGTTGCCACAATCTGATACATCTTGCAAAAGTAAATCTTCTCTAATGGCATGTGCACATTTCCCCAAGGCTGGCTTGCAAACTGATTTTAGTAAGCTAACAATTTTCATTTTATTTTCAAAGACTAAGGACTTGCTGCCAATAAAGGAGATGTGACTTTATTATATGTTATCTGTGTTATTCCCTCAGTTTTTGCTGTGTTTTAGACACGTCATTCCTCCAGTTTCTGCTAATCAGTGTCATTGCTCTTCCTTTCCACCTGTAGTCCTGTGGTCCTGATCATTGTATTTGTGTCATATTCTCCTGTCTCATCTTGTACCTTGTTCTGCTCTGCTTTTATAACTAATGCTTAATCAGTTTATTTTCGATACTTTACTTATAATCAGTGTGACAGGCTGACTTGACACCCTGGTTCGTTTATAAACTAGCAATATTCTAATTGGAATTGCATAGCAAAACAACTCAAGAACAATTTGCATAGCCATAATAAGTAAAATGAGTATGACCTCTGCAGATATATTAGAAAATAATGATGATATTAAATTATTTTTTATATTGGATAGGTCTTTGTTAAGGTTTCAGGTCTGGAGCAATCTCAGTTTTAATCAGTTTCTGTGCAGGATAAGGAAGAGGTATTCCTTTGCTGCTGCAGGAAATAGATAAAATTTATTGTTATATGTTAATTACACAAGGCTTTCTTAGCTATCTGCAATTGCTTTCCTTAATAAAGAAAGTTTCGTGTAGTGCGACTCTTTGCCTATGTGATCCGTGTTGGATTGGAGTACCAAATATTTTCATCCAAAGACTGAAATTAGCCAGCAGAAATAGTATTTGAGGCTATTTATAAGGTTAAAGCAGTACTAAGTACTGCAGCAAGTGTCTTCCTAAAGCTAAATCTGGAACTCAAGTTTGCATTTAAATATGCTTATATTACTAATACAGCAAAATGAAGATGAGAAAAAGATCTAAGCATTATGTTGAGGATGCAATTAATCTGGCAAAAAAAGGTGATAGCTACTAAAGCTCAAGGATAGACTTCCTTTATAATCTCATAGTCAAGAATTTAATTCAGAGCCTGAATTTCACCTTTGTGTCCCACTATAATCCTCTTACAACATTATTTTTGTTATGCCAAAGTTTCCTTTTATCTAAAAATGTCTAGAAATGCTATTCCTCTGTTATTTTGTAAGCCATATGTTTAGTACCTTGATTCTTCTTTATTTCTTAGAAGTACTAAATTCCAGATCACTTTGATTACAGCTTCTCAATCCACTCTGAAGTGCTTCTGTATGTGAACTCTACCACTGCTACAGCATTTTCTGCTGTACTATACTGTCAGGTTGTTGGCAACTGTCTAGCAGCCTTACCAAAGGACCTCGATTATTCCTCCCCTATGGATGTGTATAGCTAGTCTGTACTTTTCCAGAAAAAGATATTTCTTTTGATAATTCCAGTTCTTCAGGGTCTTACCAGACTTTTCTCCTTCTCACGACTTTTCAGAAACTAGTAAACTATTTGTGGTTTTTTTTCCCCTCACTAGTAGTGGTGTAAAACAATAGATATAATGCTGTATCTAATTAGCCTGCTGTATTGCTGTTTATCAGTGTTTATGTCAAGGTTAATGAGAGCTTTTAAAACTGAATTTGGTGAGGATTTTTGAACCAAAAATACTCTTTCCTGTTCCTTTGTGGGATGACATCATAGTTTTTCTAAAACAAACAATCCAAGGGAAGAGTGGCTGATGGCGGAGCATGGCAGCACCTTTTCCCTATCCAGAGATGCTGCCAGAAAGGGAAGAACAGTTTTGCTTTAGTGAGTGAAGGCAGAGAAGGGATGGCAAGGAGGGTGGGCAGCTACCTCCTTCGCCCACACAGGCAAACTCCCCGCAGCCTGGAGCCCACACAGTCAGGGGACACAACCTGCAGTTGCTATTCTCTGGACTAGGCCTTCATGTGGATCTTTCAGCACAGTCATTTTCAGCTAGCAATTAATTGCATATCAACATGTCAAACTCAAGAGCTCACTGCTGAAACATAATGAGAAACCCTTTATGTTTCTCTTTCAGGTAAATCGGATTATGCAGACTAACAAACTGAATGGTCCCATCCCTTTCCTCACCTCAACTGTGCCATCTGTAAGATTTACAGAACACTTCGTAAACTATTCTTAAATATCTGGCTCTGTATTAAAACTTTTTTTTTTTTTTTACTTTATGTGGCTTGACAGGACTTAATCCTTTTCCTATTTTAAAAGGCTGGAGGTGGTAAATTCTCTGGAGTTATGACTAGCTAACGTGATATGTCGATTACTAATTACCAAGTAGCTGGGGTACTGCCTCTTTTGAAAAGAAAAGACACATTACGTGAGAGAAGACTTTAAGTTTTGGCCACTTACAGGTCTTTCATAATTCTTTTAATGATCTTGAATCTTTCAGTATCTTTTTTGTTTGCTACATGCTACCTGTTCACAAGGTGAAATAGGGCTTTATTTAGCTGGTACAGAATGTCCCTTTTGCCTCATGAAAAAAAGACCCCTCTATGTCTGAGTACTGGCGTTTCTGAAGGTGTTAATGAACCTGTGGTGGGGCTGACCCAGCAGCAGTAGATGTCAGGTTGCAACTACTCTTTTGTCTCATTTTTTGAGAGGTAAGTCCTGCTTAGTTCAAAATAATTGTTTTCATTATTTAACTAACATTCAGTTCAGTGACTCTATTCCTATGTTTTCCCCCGTCCTCCCCCAGCTTGAATTTCCTTCAGATAATGTTTCTTTAGGACAAACAAGTCACTGTGATAGGTGAGAGTCTGTTTTATTTTACTCATAAAAATTTGCTTCTTTCTCACCCTGCATTTATTTTTCCATTTCTGCTTTCAAGTACCGAAGTAATGTTAATTTTTCTGGATAACAAGTATCCCCCTCAAACCTATACCTTTAAAAAAAATCACCATCATTCCAGTGACCTAAGCACCACGGAGGTATAGATTCTGGAAAAGAAAGGCGTGTTTTTCAGTGAGAGGCAAATCGGCAACAGGACACCAAATCAGCTTGCCCAGAAGTTCAGCAGAAGTTCAGCTTCACAATGCCACTACAGCTGAGAAATGGCACTGGTATTTTGTGACGCGCGTTCCTGCATAAATGAAAGGTACAACAAATTTGCTGCTAGAGTGGTGGATGAGCAAGCCCCACATGCTGTGATCTTTACTCTTCCACTTTTGGATATAGTCTTTTGTTTCCAGTGACAAATATCAAGCTTTTCGACATTTCTTAAAATGGTGACTTTTAAGACATACCTAAACCAGTTAATAGTTTGTGGTAATGGATGTCTGTAAGTTCCCAAAAGAATGGTATTTTTATAAAATTAAGATGAAGAGTGTCAGAGGAATCTGTATTGTATCCAGCAGCTGAAACAAATAAACAACGAACAAAAAAGGAAAAAAACCACCCACCTGTATTCTTCTTTCTGCCAAACAGTGTTGTGTAACTCATTCCTCCTCCCACAATTTGATTCAAGGAAATCACTTCTTGCTACCCTTACACCACTTCAAGCTCACTACCATGACCTGGCCTGGGAGAAGAGAGGTGGGAGGGGAGTAACTGTACAACACCCTCAGTATAAGAATGGTGGAAAGACTGCACTGATACCCTAGACCCTCCTTAAAGCGGCTGTATGTTGAGGGAGGGCGTATCAGTGTGGGGTAACAAAACAACAGATCATGGGACAAAGCATTGAGAGTGGTTTCTAAGCTGTTGTCACTTGTTTCAAGATCTCGAGACATCAGACAGGAAAAACAACATGGAAAGAAGGAACGTGTTAAGCCATCCCTTCGTCAAATCCTTTCCTTCTCTACAATGAAGATTGTACAGAAAAATCTAAAAATTCAGTAAAGAAGCATTTAAATGCTTTTTCCTACTTTGTAACCTTTAGAAATCCTCAGACAACGAAACGGCTAGAATTTGAGGAACACAGTTAAATACAGGAAACCTTTTCTTGAACATGTTTAAGATTATTTTCTTCTGAAAGTGTAAAGGTTATGAGTTTTTAAAAATCAAATTTCTCATTAAATTGTCCTATTTTTAGTTTTTATTTCTATTCTCAAATCCTGTTGATTTTTAAAATATGTTACCCAAGATGATTAACCTACTACTTCTGAATAACTCAATTATACACATTTCTTTAATTCTGTAGTGTTTATGTCTCTGAGACTTCCTTAGGGAGGATGAGAGGGAAACCAAATTCATTATTTCTTTTGGTACTGCTATGTCCCTTTTACAGATGGGAAAGTTGAAAAGTTAGAAAGTGGTATGTTCAAGATCTGAGAAGAGTAAAGAGAACACAACATATTTTCCAGCGAGTGCCTTCTCCACATTGTGAAACACCAGGCTTGATTGCCATTGACAGCAATTATAGCTTAATTGAATAAATGAAGAAGAAGAAAATTATCGATTAGCGGGGCAAAAGTCAGGGTTTTTTCAGTCATCTTAGCTTTCTAGGAAGGGAATACAAAGCAGAAGCAATGAATGACTGCACAGAAGACATGCAGCCAACTCTGCACATAACCTCTCCTAAGTGAGTTTTTCAAAGCAAAAGCACAATTTGAAATGTTATAGATAATGTTATGCAAATTGCCTTGCTGGCAGGAGAACCTTTGCTCTTCTGGAATTATTAATACTTTTTTTTGTGTGACATCTACAAAACCAGATACTAAGATCAGTATTAAAAACAAATCAGTATAAGAATAAGAAATCGTCTGAGGATCTCAAGCACTATTCTGTTTACAGATAGCAGTTAATGAGAATATGGTATCTGATCCAAGGAGTCTGTAGTGAAAATAATTAATCATTCCAATAAAATACATTTTTACCTTATGAAGCATCTTCTGATTGTTTTCAAAGAGTATCTCGGAGTTTCCTCACTTTTTCTAATTAGCGTCCTGTTCCATCTTTTTCAGAAGTCCAGTTCATAAAGGCACATAAATAGTCAAGGACTTCAGAAATTATTTCCAATACAAATAGTCTTTCTCTATGTAATGTTTAGTAACTATTTATTTTGTAGCAATTGCTATATATGTAAGTAGTGACCTCTTTAAAAAAATAGTGGACTTGGGTTTGCATGGATGTAGATGAGATTGTTCAGATCTTATAACACGTACTGTTATAGAATGCAGACTCTTTGGCGTTTTAAAATAGTCATATACACAGCATAATATATACTTGTACACTGTAGAGACTGCAGCTGTTGTTAATGTGTTGCAAAACTGTCCAGTCTCTGATGAATACTGAACTATTCTCCACCAGTAAGACTGCATGTTTACAATACTCAATACATCTGGCTGACTTTAATTGCATTAGCTTTGCTGCACCAGAGGTGGCATAACTTTCATGCGAGCTAATTAGATTTGCTCAATTTAAACAGACACATTAATGCAGCTCAGCAAGGCTCAATTAAATCTGTTTTCAAAGCAAAGGCACAATGTGAAGCATTATGGGTAATTCTATGCAAATTGCCATATTGGCAGAGAAGTTGATCACAATGCCTATTGGCACAAAGTAAGTTTCTCCAGTTAGATTGTGAAGTCTAAAACAGCAAGACATGTGTTCTACATCCTCTTTCTTGGGGCTCTTCAAAATGGTGCATCTGCCTTCCCAAGCAAAGGAAGTGATTTGTGAGTTTGTTTAGAAAACTGACATCTTAAGATTTCATCCCAACCCTTGTGCCCACTGATTTGTATTTTATATGCTTTCCCTTACTGAGGCAACAGCAGAACCTAATAATAATACATCTCCATAATGGGATTTCAGAACAATTATATGTTCCTGGTGTTTCAAACTTATTACACTTAACATCACTCTTACCTTTTACTAAAGCTCAAGCATAACTATCTCTCATTTCATTTTTTTCAGTTATGTATCATGACCCAAACTGCTTAGCCTTGCAAGTTTACTTCTGAGAAGTGAAACCTGCTGGCAAAGACACATTTTCTTGAATTTCATTCAACGTACAAAGATTTTTTAAATATTTCTATCCAATAGTGGTATTACAACACACAAATTCAAGTCTGCCTTTCTTTGTTATGGGCCAGAAGAAATAGCAGACGGATTTTTCTTCGAGAACAATGGAGTTGTTGCACTGCAGGCCATAACTAGTGGGAATCCAAGGTAAGTGCTTTGCAGTGCTACCAGGATGCCATCAGCCTGTCACTAGAACTGCTTTTCATTTTGGCATCCTAAAGACTCTTTCTTCTCTCAAAACCAGGAAAAGAGGGGACCTTTTATAGGAATCCAAGCAAGATGACTCTGCCCTCATTAATGCTACATTTACTTCCTCAAAATAAGGCAAACTTATAGCAAAATAAATAGTGTAAGATTGACCATGAATTTTGGAGCTATTTTTTGCACAGAACCCAATGTTTCCAAGCACTTTTATCTCCTCTAGTTAATGGGATGGTGCTTCATTTATACCTGCATGAATTACCTGTCCTTCTCGCAATGGGCGGCTGAGCTGATTAGGCAATTCAATGACATTTTTTCCAACACAACATTGCTGGAAGATATTGCAATTAATGGGATCAAAATGAAAGTAACATTTTATTTTAATGTAGTGATTCTTCTGGTTGAATGCATAAAAAGCACACCATATGCTTCTTCAAACATTCTCAAAGGTATGTTATGAACTGCTTTAGTGATTTGTGTTGTTCTGCCATGATTTTGTGGGGAGATTGATTGGCAAAAGCAGTCTCCAGAACAGGTTCTTCAGAATTTCCTAACAGATATGAAAACACTCAACCTCTAGTGTCCATGGTGTGTCTGTTAGTGGACAGTGTATACTATTCCTCACTACTTTGTGTGGGGATTTGTCACCCCCTCCACCCTCTTTTTCTAACCCTATATAGAAAACCCTTTTTTACAAAGGAAAAGATCCTAGAATAATTAAGATTTTCCTGCCTTTTGTGTGACTTTGCAGGGGATTTAAGAGGAGTGAGAGTATTCTCTACTGGTCAGAGAATAGGGCTCATGAGGTTGAAATCAAACATTTGTGTAAAGGAAGGATACAGCTTAGTGTCTAAAATCAGAGCAACATTAGAGGTAGCAGCCAACAGTTGGATCCCATTGTCTCATATTTTAGATACTTATATACAGTCATGCCTTTTTAGTGGAGTAGTAATCACAGTAAATTTGAAGTCCAGTGACACCAAGAGGCTCTGGAAGGACTGGAAATCAGCAACTTTATTAAACAATATGTGGAAGTTACAGCCGTATTGGTGTCAGAAAAACCAATATGAAGCAGATCGCTCTATGATTAGCCAAATGCACAGGACAATGAAATTCAACACATCAATTATAAATAGGAGATAAAATTCATTTGACCTGCACTTTAGCAGATTTGGTGTTCCCATAGCATATCCAGCTTGGCTTTGACTTTAGTTGGAAGCCCTTATTTTCTATTAATATTTTCAGAACTCATAAGTTTCATTCTCAAACTGTAGTTTTTGCAGAAATAAATGTTTTAAGCAGAAATACAGTATTCTTCACAGGTTTTTGGCCAGAATGTCTAAAACATTCCCTGAACCAGACCCATATTCAGAAAGCAGATGTCTGGCAGAGACTCTGCCACTGTGTTGTAGCTGTGTTGTCTCTGACAGCTCTCTGATCATACATATCAAGGCTATAATGTTTTCAGAAATTTTGCTGTGTCCCATCCACCTTGGGGCATTTGCCCTAAGTGATGAAGGAATTCTTGGAAAAAGTAGAATAAACCCTTTATAAAACCATGCCGATGCCTTAAAAACTGTGACGGACTGATCTTGCTCTTGGTGTTTTTTTGAAATTCCTATTATAAACCAATTTCAATTTACTGCAATTATTGTAATATTGTGTGGATTTGATTTAAACAGTGAAAGTTGTTTTGGCTTTCCTTTCTCAGTTTGGTGATTCATCTTCTAAACTGCCATTAGAATATGAAGGTAGTCCCATACTGGGCCAACATATTGGTTTGAAACAGCCTTTTAGTACTGTAGACTCCATTGCTCAGGTTCCAGATATAATGGCTACTGCTGAAGTGTCAACGTCTTGAAAACAGAATGCACTCTCTGGAAGCTTAAAAGCTGGTTTGAGGTAAACGTGTAATTAAAACTTCATAATGGTGGGAAAGAGTAAGAAACTCAGGAATCAGCTGTTATCCTGTTGTCTGCACTGAATATCACTCCTGAATTTTGGTCTGTTCAATAGAAAAGGTTTACATTTGTTCCAATTTATTTTCTCTTTCTGTCTAAAATGTCATGTTTAGTCATAAAAGAATAGTCTTTCACAAGACTTCAACACAGAACACATGAAACAGAACTTCAGAAGGTGAGTTTGCTTGTGCTTTTGACTATAGTAATCCTGGAATATTTTCAGGGAGAACAGTTGAGATAAAAGGAAGTTTAATTGCATTTTATTCTCCTAATTCTAAACTTGACAATATTTAAACTATATACCTTTTGAACAAAACATGACCTTTAACTAAAGTAGTCCCAGCTGGAACCATTGTAATTATAATGCTTATTTATTAATACGACTGATAATGCATAAAAATACAGTTGCAGTTATAGAAAAGTCAATTAGCGCAACACTCTAGAGGACACACTTTAAATGGATAAAATTCAATAATAATGGTAATTACTTTCATCCAGAAGGATTCAAAATTAGATTATGAAGCTAACTTGGTGTCCCCATATTTAAAAGCTCAGTCTAACTCTATTTGATGCCAGTGATTATGTGGTTGACCCTTCATGTTCCAGGAAATTTTTTCCACTTTAAGTTGAGTTTATACCCTCACTCTTTTAAGGGGAAAAAGAAGATGAAAGGGTTTGAGATGAACAAATGTTCAAAACAGGCAAGCACTTTTGCATCAAGGAGACTTTAGAATTTGTACCTCTCTACCTTTTGAAAAAGTTTTTTAAACTTATGTATTTGAAGGAGGGTTATCTAAAAGTTTTGTGTTGCACCAGAACCATAAATACTGTCTTTTCTATGATTCTACGAAAGAAAATGTCAATGGAATACTGTTCACCTAACCAAAGATTTAACTTCAATATGTTTTTCTTTCCCACTGTTTGGAGAAACATTTCTGAGAAGATCCTCCATGTACTTTCTCTGTTGCTTCTCAAGTCTCCAAAATCTTCAGGTGTCTGTGGATTTTTTCTTGGTGTCATATCACTTGTGTCATATCACTGGTGCCTATTTCAGTTTCTCACCAATATTCCTACATAGCATAGAAATGAACCTTTTATGTAATGATGCCATTTCTTTTTTCTTTATCTTAGCTTGCACTACATTGGCCTGCTCTTCTGATATCAACTCATCTTTTCATCTTATCATAAAGAAGGTCAAGAACTTACTTGATATTCTTGTACTTACACATGGAAAAGATGTGTAAGGAGAGGTTTTTCAGTATGACAAGCAAAGGTATAACAAGATCCAATGACTTGATTAAATAAGACACCATTTTCAAGCAGAAAGTGCAGTTAAACACTGAAACAGACTTCCCAGGTAAGATGACAATTCTATTTTCAAACTGAGGTGAAATACATTTCAAGTTCTGGCACTAATCTTGTTTCTGAGAATGTCTGCCACCTGGTGTATAGAAGGTCAGACAACATGATCACATTAGTCACTTCTGGTCTTCAAGTTTATTCATATACAAATCCTGTAACTTGCTATGGTCCAAGCATGGTGCATCATACTTACAAGTGTCTCAGAGAGGAGCTTTTATGGTAACTAGGCAGCTCCTCATTCATCAAACGTGAAATTCAGTAGGGATTCTTTTCTCATACTATAGACTACCCCACATTTTTGTGCAATGCCTTATTCAAATACAAACTCTAAAACTCTATTGTTTAGGGGAAGATTACATTAAAGTTAGGATTTGATGGAACAAAAATCATCAAATTCAAAATAGTTACCTTTAGGAGCTGTATCTTTGTGAAGCCACTCAAAAAGATGTGCGTTTTAATGCTATCCCACTACTATTCTTGGTATATTGTTTATAGCATAAAATTCAAACTCTTCAAATGCAAGTATAGCATCATATTTATACTTAGCCTTTTGATACACTTATTATCAAAGCCTTTTTGAAAATCCAGAGAAGTAAAAGAAATAGTCTTGTTCTCCTGAAATCAAGGATTCCAGTGGAATAGATTCATTGTTTTCTACTCCTTTAGAAGCCATGCTGTTTGTTCTCTATCATATTGAGATTATGACAGCATTTTAAAAAAATGAGCTAGTATATTTAAAAGGTGTATATTTGAAATTCAATTTCTACAACCTAACGTATGAAATTTCACTGACCAGGTGAAATGGGTTTGTTGGTAATGACTGTTTTTTGGAGTCATATAAGCCATCCAGAACTAGAAAAATTAAGTATTTTCCTTTTTTGTGTTTGTATTGTTATTACAGCCATGATGGTATAAAGATTATGCCTAATAGGAAGGTATTTGGATTGGTGACCATGGGACATGAAATCAAAAGAAGCCAGAATGAACAGTGTCAATAATTAGAATACGTATTTATTTATATATATATTTATTTATTTCTGATCCGGTAGTGGAACTCTGAGCCTGAAAACCTGTCTGGTTTTCTAGCAGTATCAATCAGTTAACAAGATATTTCATCTTCCTGTGAAATTTTCCTCTCTGCAAACAATTAGAAGAGTAACAAATAAGAGTATGGGACCATTCTTTATTCAATTTTTTTTTATCTATATGTGAAGATGACATAGATGGCTACCTTTAGAGAGATGAGGTAAATACACCTTCACATGTATTGTGCCTCCCTTTTCAAAGCATTTCTTACAAAGTATTTTGCTTCCAGAAGCACATCTTGAGTTGATGTGTATTTGCATTGGCCTTTTCTGGATTAAGTGCCACAAACCTGCCCCTAAAATCTGTTGGGATCAATATGACATATGTTACTTATCTCCTCAATAAGTGTAGAAATTCTGGGAAAGCTAATTTAAGAAATCATGAATATGGGAAATTTTATCTATTTATACTGGTTAAAAAAAGGTGTAAGTTAACATGTAGATGTAACATTTGCAAAAAGTGAATGTGAGTCAGGAACTCACATATGCTATGATCATCCATATAATTATTGAAAACAGATGATTTTGTTAATTGAAAGCAATGTTCTTGTTGCAGGTGTCTTCCAACTGCATGTATGCAAACAAGTTCTAAGTTTAGAAGAGTTTAAACCCAATTACCAAGAACAGTTAAATTTCCAAGATTTCACAGAAAAATAGAATACATCACAGTAGAAAGAAGCATTCTCTAAGGAATCATTGTTGTGATGATTCACATTACTTGATTTTAGAGACAACTGTTGTGCAAATGCCACCATACAATGAATCTCGAATGTTAAATATACACTTGAGAGTTCCTACAGACTACGCTAATTGTTGTAAGACATTTTTTTATGTATATGATTATATAAAGAAAACCTCATTTACACAGACTCATTCCCTGATAAATGGATTAAAACAGTTATGTATTATTCTTTTGGAGACATGCTTGTTTAATAATAATTGTGATATTCATAACATAGCAAATGTCTCCTGGTCTCTATATGATCTAACTATTTTATAAAAACTATTTTAGAAAAGAGCATAAGTTGTAAAGTAATATAGTTCCAGTAAATTGGATGCCATGAAATTATTGTAATAAGTTATAGTATGAAATCTTACAATTTTGCAATCAGTTGCATAAAAGTAAGTTTCATCTTAGAAGTTTTACTGTTGTTTTTGCAAGCAGGGCTATTACAAATATTTAAATGACAAATGGCCACAATTTTAAGGCCAGCTGATATAGACTTTATGCTGGAGGCTACTTATTCTTGTAAGCAGTTTCACAGAAATTAAAAGGCCCACACACAGAAGGAAGTTCATAAAGATTAGGACCAGATCTAACAATGCCATTGCTTGAATACAGTGAGTAACCTAGTACAGTTTACGCTGGAGTTCTCATACTGAAATATTGAAACAATGAACTGATGTCAGTTCTGAAGGAGACCAAAACTGAGGCAGAGTTGTGTAATGCTGACATTTTACTGGCAGATTTTTTGCTATTGCATTCCTCTATCTCCTTTTACATTTCTTTTTCCCCTTATTTGTTTATTTTGTTTGCAAGGTGTCAAGCTTCTAAGTGATTTCTCATTTATGACCACATAGTACAAGAGACATGCCAGATTCTCTGAACACTGCAGATCCTCTACTGATCTTATCAATGAAGCATTGGTAAGGATACAAGTTTAAAGAAGAAACCAAATAATTCTCCAGATACTCTGCGATTTAGGAAAGAGATATTTAAGGTTTAATGTTGCTTAGGCTGAAAGGAACTGGACTCATCTCGACTGTGTTCCAGAATGCAGGTCTGTTTGCTTGAGGAAAGTCTTTTCTAAGCAAAGCTAGTACAATTGTTCTCTTATGTGCCTCATGAGAAATGCTTTAAATCAAGACCTTATCTGATTTCAGAAGGATAAGCTCAGTGATTTAGGTTTGTATGTTTGTTACAAATTCAAACTATGGCATTTCAAATGGTAAATGGCAATTTAGTCTTTTAGGTATCACAGACATATATATATGTATATATTTGTATTTACATGGAGCAGAATCCAGTTGGACAAACACGATTTCTGTTGGTCATTGTTAGTAATAGGATGAAACAAATAACCTGTCATATGTGGCAGTGATGTAAGTCTTTCATATGTTATTATTCATAACGGCAAATTACTTTCCAGAGCAACCAACATAAAATAGGCATAACTTAATTTCTTCTTTGACTTTATTACACTTCTTCTATTGTAGTTGCCAGTCTTCACCTCTTTCCCACATCTCAACTGGTAACACATGTAAAAAAGGTGATAGCTTTTGTGGTGGCTGTTAGCTACATATGTCCCCCTTTAAATTTTTACTCCAGTTCACAAGCTCTCTGAGTACCTATTTACACTGGGCAGTAGAGAACAGTGTAATACTTGCTAAATGGTTGTTTGTGCAAGCAGGAAACTGTCAGATCCTAAAAGCAGTCCAACCACAACAGCATGAAGTGTCTTGCCCAACATAATTAGATCCTGACACACCTTTTCACTTTCCAGTCCTGGAGATACACCGGCCAAAAATTTTTTTGAGACCTCTGTGTTGTGTTGAGACACTCAGTGAATCAGCAAGGTGTTGCATTGTATGATATAGTTGTTCCCTTCTTTCCAAGTATTTGATTTTATATTCAAATATTTTGAAGAAACCTATGATAGATATTAATAATGTTAAAATCTTGCATCCCTTAGCCTCAGGAATGATCCTTGCTAGCATAAACACCAATGCATCCATGCAAGCAAAATTTACATTCCTTATATGTCTGTCTGGGGTGTACGTCTGTGTCCAGACGCCTTTGAAATAGTCTTTGTCTACCATCAGGGCTGTCCAAAACTTCTACTATTAAGTCCAGTTTTCACTGGCTTATGACTTTGCCAAGCTGGTTTCATACAGATTTAACCAGATATGCTCAGTACCTTTGTTGAAATCCATTTATATGCTAAAGTACATCTATTAGGTTTTATCAGTATGAAACATGGTGCTCAAACCAGTTTTGGTTGTTGCAGCTCTTAGCTGAGAAGATGCAGTACTCCAGAGCTGGGGACATGAACTTTGGAAGAAAATTTTCTTCCATCTCAGGATTTTCTTTTTTTCTCTCACTTTAAAAATTTGTCCACGTTTGGTTAAATTATGAGCCCTTAAAATGATCTCTTCATACGTACAGAAGGGGAGCTGTTAGTCTGTCAGTCAATTCTCTGCAGTTTACTTGACAGGGAACATGTTCCTTTGCTTTGTAGCCTGCACTGAGAAGAAGACTGCATCTCCAGGAGCAAACAAACATGCTCCATCTGAGGGATGCAGAGGCAGAGCAGGGTATTATTTTAAGCTTTCACTTACAAGAGTAAGAGGTTGCAGCCTCCAACTAATGAGACTGAGACCCAGACCCTTGTATAGCAGGGAACTGAGACCATTATTCCTGAATCTCCAAGATCTTCTCTGACTAAAAAATAGCTGTGGGACCACAAAGCAGCAGTGCCAGCAGCTCATGCCTACAGATCCCAGTGGCTTTATCAGCGGCAGCAAAGATGATACCAGTATTCCAACATGACTGGTAACGCTGGGGGAGAACACTACAACATCAAAGTATGAAGTCAATATTTTTTCAGTTGGCAGTGGAAGCTGTAATGCCCTTTAGCTGGTGAGGATCTCCACTGGAGACTGCTGCACAGGCAGGGTGTACTTCCTGCCACAGTGTGCTGCGGTATTCGGCGTGGTGTGGGAATATATGTGCTTTGCAATTAAGGCAGGACTAAAATGATACTGAAATTTTAGTGAGTGTTATGAGCTCCTCTTGGGGAGGTGCTCCATTATCCCAAAGGTAAGTTTCGTCCCTGCCTGTTACTGGGCTTTCTCTGGAAAAAAAACCATACACATGCGTGCACGCGCGCGCACACACACACACACGCAATCACGTGGATTTGGAGGAGATGCAGCAGTCAGAAAGGTTACCGACAGAACCCATTGATGTGTGCATTTTCTTTACCCATATTTTTAATAAATAAGCACAACACTTTTTTATTTTCCCTCCATAGCCCAGGCCTCATTTGGTTCACAGTGCAGACTGAACTTTTAATAAATCAGGTCATACACTGCAGGAGGCTTTTGTGGGACCTCTATCTGTTCTGTTGCAGAATTTGTGACATAGGTGGTTTAACAGACAGTGTCACACAAACAGAAACAGCACTAATAATGTTCACATATTCTAGGGCATTTGTGTCATGTCTTCTGATTTGAAATTCCTCTGCCATGCATATACTCAGAAACTGAAAAATAAATAAGCTGATGTTTTGTTTTTCCTCTTCCTTCATAAGGTCCAGCACCCTTTCCTAGCATCCTGTTTTTTTGAAAACTGTAGTTAACTGTTAACTGTAAATGTAGATTAAAACTACCTCCATATTTCTGAAATCTCTACTTTCCTGTCAAATCTTAGTTTAAACTGATCAATAAGTTCAACAAACGGACAGATGCAAATGTATGTGCACAGACACAGGCACAAATGTTTCTTAGAAAATCAGGTTAAAACGGTTTCATGGTTATGGTGATTCACTGCTACTTTGTAAAAATGGATTGTACTTCTGTCTTTCAAAGAAATAATGAGAAGGTCACATTAACTGAAATTCTCAGTACTTAGTCCTTGGTTTCTGGTTACCCAAATCTGATGTTTGATGCTCAGAAGGTTTTAGTTCGTGCTTTGCAAATCAGGTGAATAAGACCTCTGCTTATATATAAAGTATTCAAATTTACTCTTAAATATAGTCTACAATTTTGCCTCTATTCCCTTTATTCCAGTTTCCAACTCACAAAATTAGCTGAACAGTATAACCTTCTCTCTCCTTAGATACATGTTGTGAAGAAAGATTTGTTACTGGAAAACAAAGAAACAGGGCCAAATATCTGCTTCTTATGCACAAATATCCAAAACAGGCTCAAATATCTGCTTCACAAAAAACCTGGCTGTTCTCAGGAAGGGGAAAAAAAAGTTATAATTCCAAACAAGCCACATTTTGTTTTTTAATTCTTGGAAAGAAAAGCACAAAAAGAAAAAAAAAAGAAAGGTTTGTTTTAACAATAGCCAATGAGCTTCACAGAAAGTCTCCAAAATATACTGGATCCTGGGATCCTGAGTGACACCTGGTAGTCCAATTGTTGTTTTTATGGGAGCCAATACAGGGTGTTGGACAGCCACTTCTTGGAGGCTGGGAACCAGATGAGTTGGGATGAGGACCTGAAACTCTGAAGTGCTCTGCTTCATGGTACGGAGCCTATAAGAGACAAGAGTCATGATGTAGCCTTTTAAAGAGAATCAAAGAGTATTTCAGTTCTTAGAGCTGCACACTAGGTTTCAAGTGTTCACACATCTGCATGTTTGCGCAGCTTCTCCCATGCAGACAGCAGGTTTTGAACTCTGTTCCCTCAGCTTCAAAACTCCTTTCCACTAAGAGCAGATTGCCAGTCTCTGTGGCAAAGCATGTGTGCTGTGATCTGGACCTCTGTTGGGATGGGGTTACAATGGAACCACACGTGGGGAGTCTGAGCTCTCCAAGAGCAGGCAGGCAATCAGCAGCTTCCTATCAGAAAGCTGTGGTGTTTCGTCAGAACAAACTAGGATGTTTCTCTGAAAAATTAAAATTTCTATAATGTAGGTTTTTTCAGTGAAAAAAAGTTTCATCAGAGACTTCATGTTGAGGTTGGCCACATTTTGAGGTCTAAATCCAAAAAAAGTCAGATGTTATGGAACTCTGATACAAAACTGAAAGTGGGGAAAAACAAAGAGACCAACAAAACTGACAAAATCCTACTAAACCTGCTGTTTTCCCTATGAAGCTTTGAAGTACCACTAAAACACATCACCACTCTTGGAGGTGGGTGAGGTATTTCTATGAGGACTTCCCACTGCATGTTGTGACCAGTTCAGGATTTAAGGCACACACCCCAATCCAGCCTGTGTTTCAGCTCCTGCAGTGCTGCGTAAGGGTCCGTGTTCGTGTGGCCTTGGCTTTCAAGCTCCTTGTTTCCCAGCATCAGATCCCACAGACCTCAGGAGCAAGCTTTATGACTCCATCTTTTCACCCTTAGAATCAGCTAGCCTGAGACTCATTCTCTCCCATGAAGAGATTTCTAACAAATTTTCCGTGCTGTGCTGCTTCTTAAGGATGAGTGACATTTCCCACCTACCCTTTATAGCACCCTGTTTTCAGCTTCAACTATACTGGCTTGTCAGTTTGCAAGTTGTGAGATGACCAGCAATTTCCCTGTTGACTAGTCAAACACCTCATTTCTCTGGGGAACACAGTCCATAGGTAGCTGGAAATCAGGTCTAAAGAGTGAACATGTAGCCATAAAAAAGAATAATTAACATTTCATCAGCTGCTAAGAACTGCTTTCAACAAAAGCTTATTATTAACTTATGATGGAGTAGCCACCTCCCTTCTCTGACTGCGTAAGCAGCTGTCTTTTGGGCTCCCTAAGAAGTCTGCTAGCAATCATTTGAAAAGCAACATCTGACAAGTAAGTTTTCTAGTCATATGCTGGCAGCACTTACCAAAGGTTTCTTGCTGATCAGGAATACCTAGAGTGATTTTGCTTTGAGCCTGTAACCTCTCTGAATACCTGCAATCTCAACTGCAAACCCAGCCAAACGTAGGCAAAGTTAGGTACTTCAAAATGAGGCCCAGGTTTGGTGACTTTGGGAGAGGAGCTGTCTGGGGCAGGAAGCCTGACAGAACCCTAATCTAAAGATTCCAGGCTTGAACCCTCTCCTGATCAACCATGTACAGCTGGTAACTTCAAAGTTGAGTAATGACAACAGTTTCCACTGAAAAACAGTACAATGAAAGGAGAGTCCCTTCATCGAAGCACACCTACAGCAATCAGAAATGTCACTAAAAACATGGGAGAAAAAATCAGTCACCAGCTGCCTTGTGTGGCAAGTACTTTCCTATCTGGCATTCTTTCATTTTCCACAAAGCAACTGAGAATTCATTAGGAATTAGGAGACTTTTGTTACTGACATCATACAGCATTAAAGAGGGTGACATCTTCATTTTACTGCCAACCTTGTCCATTAATTACATTCTGGGCAAGACTCCATCCAGTAGCTGTTTTCTAAGGAAACTTATTGAAGTGAATCTCTTGAAGTAGGCACGTGGAGGAACATCTTGGTAGATACAGAGTTGATTTACATGTGGATTAAGAGCTAAGCATGTGAATTTTGTCAAGACTGCAGTGCTTTGGGGCATTCACAAGGGACAGTGGGGTAACTCCAAGGTCTTGACCAAAGTCTCTTTCGGAACAGAAGTTTAAGATCTTTTATCCAGAACATTACATTAAAATTGTCAAGTTGTCATAAAAATTAATTCAAGACTGAGACAACACTAATCAAATGGTAGATGAGGGCATACTTTCAATAACGGAGGAAAAAACTGTACATCACCACACCCAAACAATACCATAAAACAGACTCACCAGAGGAAGCGGCGTTTCTGCAGAAAGCAATTGTGTATTACCAGGAAAGTTGCCAGCGTACAAAAAAGAGAGAGTGAATTTTGCTGTCTTAAACTGGCTCTACCTAACTTCTGAATGTTTGAATTTATAATGGACACAGATATTTTCACATAGCACTTTTTTTTCAAGTATTACCTATAAACAGCCCAATTCTGCCAGATTTGAAAGAGTACCTGGCAGCACAGAGGATTTGTATCTCTGGGCTCTAAGCAGATAATTCATTTTTCCAAAATGTTTTGGAGTTGCATGCATTTACATAAAATTTTAGAAAAGATAAACTGATATTTGCGTTCAGTCAAAATCATCCTTGTTGATCATGGAAGCACCCTCCTTCTTCTTGTTTTGAAAATCTAATATAGTTTTTGAAAGTTTTAAGAAATAAAGAGCTGAGTATGTTCTTACATGAAAAATGAATGCAAAAGAGTTTAATTTTTAGAGAATTTTTTTTCATGTAATAAGTATAACGTATATCACAATAGTTATTTTATTATAACAACATTTAGACTTGTAATACTAATGGACAAAAATTCATTTCTAAGTTAATTGTAGCACAGCAGATATTTTGCATAACATTCTTTTTCAGTAGTATTTTTGTAGGAGAAGAGGAAACCATTGTAAGAAAATAAGCTGCCTGAGGCATGACATTCAAATATTGTACATAGCAGAACACAAATTACCTGGCTGGAGAAGATGGCAGCACAGAATAGTACAGATATCTGTGGGCTCTTTTCTATAAGCAATACTTCGTCTTGAATAAACATCTTGTACTGATTCCGATCTCACTGCTCTGAGTGTTTTATATGCCCCACTATAGTCTATGCAAGTTATTGAGGTTAATGGCCAATACAGTCACTATTCCTTATGCAATAAACTACTTTATTTTCATCTGTAAGTTCTCTGAGGAGTAACACAAGCACAAAGGGTGTATTCAGCATATATGAAATATAACCCTATTAGAGGACTCAACTAAATTACATGAGCTTTGAAGCAGAAAAGCTGCCAGCTCTGTAGAATGATGGCTTCTATATTCTTGAATGAAACGAAATTATAAGGCTGCAGGTTTCACTCTGAGAGGTTAAACCAAAAATCCAGGGCTGCACAGAAAGGTCTCAATAAAATAGGAAGGTGACAAACACATGCTATTTAAAGCTTTTATGTGAGAAAATGGGTACCTGGCTTAAAGCTGGACATTTCAGGATAAGTGACATCTGAAAGGAGAAAAGCCCTTTAAAAATCTTCTTAAAATGATTTTGTCCACTCCACATATTTATAACAAGAAACATTATGGCAGCAATACACAAAGATAATGACAGGACTTTTGAAGTAACCTCTGTACTAGTAGGTTAATATAGCTGGTGTTTCTACATTCATATGCAAATGCTAGATGAACTACTTTGAAATATAGTAACTTCTCATGGCCTAATTTCTAAACACCAAATGAGTTACATGACATAACATAAAGACAGAAAATAGAGCTTATTCATGCTTTTGTTTTTATTAATTTTTGTGGCAAATGATCCCCAGGCTCTTCAATTCATTACTAAAGATTTGAATGTTCCTGTACAATCCTTTTTTCCATCATTCAGTCGCAAACATCATTTACAGTTTCACATCTAGACCCTATAAAACAGCAACCACACTCTAAATTCAGACATGATGAGATTTTACAGAGTGCTTATTAACATTGCTTCTGTCTAGCCTGCTGTGATTAAAGCAGCTAGTGGTAGCAATACGATAGTAAGCAGCGCAAATTGAATGCATTTGCTGGATACCTGTGGATGTCGGGAAGAAGTAGATAGTATAGTAGCTGTCCCATCTACAATAAAAAGCACATGTAATAAGATTTTCTGTATCTAGTTTCTTTGAAGTCCTTCATAGCTTTTTTTTTTTTTTTTCTTTTCTCTTTTGGTTAAGTGTAACAATTGATGCCTATCCCATTCTAGCCAGAATAAACATCATGGAAACTATTTTCTTCCAGCCAAACAAGGATGCACACTGCTTTCTGAACAGCACATCTTGTCTTGTAAGAGATACTAAAATTTGCACTCTGCAGCTTTCTGCTTAGGAAGTAATGTGTCTGGCATAATGAAAGAAACATCTGGAAAGAATGAAAACAATGTACTGATCCGTTTATTAACTTTCCATTATACTGCCATCAAGCCTCTGGAAGGGGCCCTGCTGCCAAAAGAAATAAATGGGCAAAAATTATGTTCATGATAAAATCAAATAGTTTAAAAGTAGCTTGAAACTGAGTCAAGCTACACAAGTTTTATTTTTTTTTTTCAGTCATAAAAAAGTAGATATGAATTATTTATTCAGCACCAATTCCTGCAACATTATCTAAGCTTTGGAAGTCTTTAACCTCCATAACTCTGCAAGGCACTAGCATGGGTGGTGTTAAACATTTCTGTCAGCAGTCCAGGAGTGATATCCTTTTATGAGAGATCTTGGGGAGAAGCAGTCTTTCCCTTGCAGCACAGCAGGGTGCAATAAAGCCCTCAATATGCAGCACTCTGTATTCTGGTGCCTGTGGAAGCGACTGCGAGCCCCCTCAGCACAAGGGAGACCCCCAAGGAAAGTGCCATCAAAGATACTTTTGCCGCTGTGACAAAGACTTCATAGCCTGGTTGTCAAAAAAACAATACTGCAATTTTTTTACATCTATGTGAGTTGTATGTATAAAGGAGTATTTAGGAAAGAATAAGGATGGATGTTTAGATTAATTTAAATTATAATGATGGTTCTAATACAGCACATATCCTTTCAGTTAAATGGGTCATAACTGTACTTAGCAGTTCTAAATATCACAGTTCCAACTGTAGTCCCTGAGAACTGTGTGGGTTTTCCCATTATTTGTTCATAGCAAACATTTTCTTTTTCTATTAAACTCTGTCACTTCTCACTGTTCAGTGGGGGACTGGTTACCTAGTGGCGTAGTGAGGCTCTGCTGAATAGTTTCAATGAAATGTAATATCCAGTTGCAATAGTGAGATGGAATATAAATAACCATTTTAAAATTTGATCAAATGATGACACACGTATCTTACAAAAAAACAAACAAACAAACAAGGCAATCCTGGGTTCTTTCTTGTACCATTCAGTCACAACTGATCCTTACTCTTTACACAATTCCTCCATGTGCAGAATGGCACCTGACAGCCTCCTGAGACATTGTTTTAGTGGACAGTAAGAAGGAAATGTTATTTTGTCATTCATCAATATTCCCTCAGTGTCAAAGAGTTATTTAGCTAAACCTTATTAGATAAGAAAAGCATATTGAACCTTATGGATGAAAACAGGAGAACTCTTGATCTTAGGACAATTTTAATTGATGCATACCAGGAAGTTGAAGGCTCAATAAAGCTTATTCTGTGTTCTTTAATTTTTTCTAACTCTGTAATTTAACAGTGGGAATCTATATCTCAAAAAGCCTTGAAAGAAATTATACTGAGTGTGTTTACTTTATTCTTCCTATCAAAAATTTCTAAAAAGTCCTAACACATATTTAACACTATCTTGTTTTTACTACCAGTCTGAGTAGGAGCCAAAATAGAGTAGGTTTGCTCTCTTTTAGTCTTGACTAGACATTTACATAGCCAACCTGTTTTAGGGATTTTTCACATTGAGTTGTTAGGGAAAACAATTAGTTTGCCCTGATATTATTTATTGCACAGAAATGGAAGGAGAGATTGCAGCAAAATCTATGAACTCTGTGAATGTGATTGAATTTTTGCTATTTTTTCCACAATATATTTTCATATCTTCTCTTTAAATATTGGTTATTTATAAGAGCCACTTGCTTGGTAATTCAAACATTATGAAGGCATGAAGGGAGAGTATTAACACTATCCAACTACTGGTTTCCAATTTAATTTTCTTAACCTTCTCACTCATTTGGCTAGTCTTCAGAGCACATCAATTAGGCTTATGCTCTCAGTTGCTCCCTGAAAGTGCCTGTCCATGTGTTGACTACAAAGGGAGCCTTGGGAGACCAGCTGCCAGCTTCATTGCCTGAATCTACATGATGCAGTTGAGCTCCTCTTGAAGTCAAAGGAAAGACTGATTTCAATTTGTCTAACAATATGTTTGTTTACAAATGCTAACTTGTCCCACAGATGATATAAAAATTATTGACGTAGCTACAATAGCCATAAAATTCTTCCCAAAGGCAATCAGGAATTCTGGAGATTGCAGGTATGCATGTAACAAAAAGCCAGTAGCTACAATCTTGTTTATTAGCTCTCAGATAAGAATAAACTATAAAAGTCATAGAAAAATAAGAACTGAAGGGGCCTCAAGAGCATTATCTAGACTTTCTGCCCAAGGGCAGAGTCAGATTGTGACAGATGCTATTCCTACCGTGAACTATTCTTGACAAATGATTGGTGAGCTGTCCTAAAAATGGTCCAAAGATGAAGACTCCACAGTTTCCCCAGTCAAATTATTCCAGTCCCTCTATCTGTACAAGTCTTTCAAAGCTTTTTCTACTTCCTAACTTGAATCCTTCCTGGTACAGTTAAAGCCCACTACTACTTGTCATAACTATCATAATATGTAGGGAACAGATTATTCCTTTACTTTTTGCAATCACCTTTTACTTGCTTGATTGATATCATCTACTTTCATGTGATGATTTTTCAGTAAAGGCAGATGCAAAAAAGGTTGATAAATACCACCAGACATCTCAGTGTCATATGGCAACATCTTCCCAAGCCATGGAGTAACGGAGTAGCACCTCTGCTCTTCTTTTTCTGACTAACATACTGGAATGAGTTTTCAGAATTTCTGATGTCTTTTACTATTCTCCTCTCTTTTAAGATTGGATGTGTCTAATTTCTGTCCCTATGTGCCTGTTCTATCCTTTTAGTAGCCTGACTTCGTTTCCATTTTCTGTACATTTAAAATGTTAAGTATTGAGGATTCAGACTAAATAAAAAAACCTTTCATCTCTTGGTGCTGTGTACTGGCCCAATGTCAAAAAAGGCGTAAGAGAAACGCTGTACATCCCAACCTATAAGTGACTTGATCCTGAAAGCTCTGGATCCCTCAGCACTACTTGACTGACATTGAGGAGTCCTCCACCCACATAGCCCCGAGAATTAAGAAGAATGACAGACTGGCTGGTCTTGGCACATACGAAGGTTGAAATCTTTATTCATATTGTTGAATCATGACAGCAAGTGTGATGCAGAATTTCAGCTCTGTTTTAGAGGGGGATTTTGAAGAAGTTTTTCTCTTCTTAATACAGATACTGTCCTTTCTTTGAAAGCCAGATTTCTTTGCAGAAATCTTCAGGGAAAAAGTGGTTCAACTGCTAAAGTTTTGCTTCAAAAGGCATTTCACACTTTGCAGAAGTTTGTACAAGGCTGTTTGCAGAAGTTGTACAAGGCCTGGATCTGACATGGCCCCTGTTAATTAGTTTGTTCAAAACAGTTTCTAATGCTTTTGCAGTGATTCTCAGTTCTTTCAAGAAATTAAGGATAGCATGCTTTCAATGCTGCATTGAACAACATGGTCAGTTAATCTGGTGGCTGTTCACAGAAAAATGACCATGTCGGGTTGTGACGTTCTTGTAGCTTGAAGATTTAACTTTAGTGAACTCATAACAGACAGGAAAAGTAAAATAGTACAGGAGAGAAAAGAGTTTAAGGCAACATGATTTCTTGTAGGATTTAAAAGAACAAGGAATATTGTGGTGTTCATATAAGGTGAAAACAATGCTAGCTGAACAAAACCTGAAGATGTAGACACAGTTACCTAGTCTGAAGCCAAAGGACTGCTGTAGTCATGTCTTGTCTCAGATCACCTTTCAGTTTGTTTCTGTGGAGGGTGACATTTTCAGACCCACCGTCATGACAGGCAAGATCACTAAAAACAGGCTACCACAGACATCTCTGCAAGCATCACTCCACTGAAGGTGCAAAGCAGGTGTATATAGCACCTCACAGGATGTGGCTTGCCACAGCCACAATCCTCCTTAGTCCTGGCAGCTGGCAAAACCATATTTGTGAAGACTTCCATCCAGACTTTGATTTATAAATACCATTGTTTCCAGTTTATCAGCTTGAAGTCAGCCCTAGACATAAACAGGACGGTCTAATGATTGTTTTACTTTCAGGGGCTATATGAATTGATACCTGAGTCCTAGCTATTTGTCAGTACTGACAGGTGTATAGATGCTTTACAGAAACAGAGGAAATCTTAAACGCTGTAATTTAATAGAAACGTTAAAGATGCAATCTTCATTGTAGCACTGCATTTAGATGCCCGAATGGCAGCAAACTTGGTGTGAATCACAGAGAAAAAGACAGAAATATCACAAGAGGGGAAAATGTAGGCTGAGAGACTTACCACAGGTGGCTACCTGGAGGGGAAATAAAGCAACAGAAAGATTTACAGGGTACAGCCTTAAGAGATCTTGATGTGTTGCAGTGAAGCACGGATATTTATGTTCTACGTACAAGGTTTTCCTTGCAATTTCATTTGAATGAAGTGTCCTTTTGTTTAGTCTTCTTAAGTTTGTTATGTAGTGCTATTAGTTGGCATGCCTGTGCCAGGATTAAACTGTACACTTCACTATTTGAAAATTGACTGTACTGGGTAGTGACTCTAGCCTTGGGCAGGAGCAGCTTCTGGGGTCTACCAGGTTGAGCTTTGTGAGAGTTTGAGTCCTCTTCTTTAGCAGTTGTGCAGGAAAGATGAATTCTTTAACTGTCACACTTTGAAATATACAGAGTAATCTTGATGATCAGATCGATGTGACAAGTCCTTCTGGTTAACAGTGAATTTACGCTGTGCACCGAGACCTTCAGATAAATAGGATTTTACTGTAAATAAATAAGAGATTGCTGTCATTGAGCAATCTCAGCTACTTATCTTGCTAAGAGCCATCAGTCCCATGTTGAATTCATTTCAAGCAATAAGCTCTTTTCATCTTGGCTTTTACTTTCCCATTGGGCCACCTTTTATTATAAGTTCTTATTACAAGAACTGTAAGCTGGCAACGTGTCACATGTGAATGAAAACTGATGAGTTCAGAATGACAATAAGCTCGGTGCCTCAATTAAAGTTTGATTTTAATGGCACTCTTCTGGTAACTTTTTCAAAAGCACTATGCTAGCATTAAACAAAATTGGCACTCTGTCAAAAAAGCAGATTATTCATCTCTTCACGTACATCACCAGGGCACAATAAAGATGTATAGGGTGGCAGACATGATGAAATGTAAGTGTGCATGTTCAAGGAGACTGCTGAAATTCAGATTTTCCATAAAATCATCTCAACCAGTTAAAAAAGGTTCCTGATCATGCTTCTGAGTTTTTACTGAGAGAGCAGCTAGGGCTGTAGCTAGAGCACAAGTCATGGTCTTCTTATCACCAATTAAACAACACAGATTTCTATTCACAAGACAGGATACACAAACACTCTTTATTAATTTCTTTTCCCATAGTTTTAAAGTTTTATTAAATTATCAGGTTTTTTAAAAAGACATTATTTTATGAAAATATGAAAACACAAATTAAAGGGAATTTACTTCTTTTAAGTTAAGTAGCTGAAGAAGATCTAGGTTTATTTTATTTTTTTGGTACATAATATCTCTGTAAGTTTAATACCAAGCATTATGGGCAGATTTTCAAAATTGTGCAGGTAGCTCTTTACAAATGAAAACCTCAAGTTTTTTTACTGCAGTATCCTATATATATTAAATTTTACAATATTAATGATTCCTGTCCTTCTATTTCTGTTGTGATATTAAAGTCATAATGATTGGGAAGTGAGATGATTTTACAATGCTCAAAGACATAAAAATAGATAGATAAGAGTCAGTAATAGACTTGCATCTATTTCACTGCAAATTGTATTTTTTTTAATAAACAAGCCATATGCTGCTAAAAATAGACAAGATCCCCACATTTTCATTGTAAAAATATTAACAGTTCCCCCATAACTAACAACACATGCCTAATCCTTAGATAACTCTTACCGTTGGTACGTCTAGACGTTTTTGTAATATTCATGTAAGATAACAATATTACTGCATGTCTTAATAAAAGTAATTTGAATAATGAAATAAAAAATAAAACTAGAACTCTCCCTTTAAACTAAAGCCTTCAGACACTACAGCTTCTGAAACAACACCGTCAAAATGTTAGTGATGGGGGTTTTAAAATCTTCAACGCAAATGAAACTCTCTTTAGAAAAAACTTACTTGAACCATCAAACAAAATGATGCTTCCTGATAATTCATTTTGCAATGTGCTGTTATCTACCCCACAGCTACTCAGTCACAGAGCTGTGTTTCTGATGATAAATCCGGTTGGAATTTTGTTTTTGTTTTGTTTTTTCTGCATACATTAAAAAATCTTTGTTTCTTACTAATTTAGAAAATGATGTTCTCTGCTGGAAGTATTCAAATAGGATTCCCAGCAGTTTGATTTGAAATAGATTCTCCATATGCAACATTTAGCTTAATAAGTTTTTTTGTTTGTTTTTAATAAAGTAAGGTTAAGATCAAATGATTACAATTCAAATAGCAGCACACATTTTTCATGTCAACCATTTGTCATTTGACAGACAGATCTACCATAAAAATATCAGATTTCATTATAAGGCTTAATTTAAAACCACAAATTTTCACACTAACTTATTGTCTGTATTAGCAAATAATTTAAATACAAATACATTAACGAATAAGACTGTATATTTTCATTTTAAAAAGGTGACAAGAAGTATCTTACTGTAAGTATTAATTCAGCAAAACTACTAAAAGAAAAGGAATTTGGCGTCTTCATCTCTCTTCTATACATCAAAGATGTATAAAAAGTGTTGTATACATGTGTTGATTTTTTCCTGCACTCAGACTACCCTGGCAAAAAAAATGTGCAAGGATAAATATAGTATCATAAGGAGGATAAATAACATGGCCAGTTAAGAAAAAACAAAAGCTCCATCAAAATTATGAAAGGATAGAGATTTGAGTAAAATTGTTTGCCACACTGGCCACAAAATAAACACCCACAGCGAAATTAATGTTATTTTCACATTTTTAAAAATCATGTTTTCAATTATGTCTCTTAAATTTGGTCAGAAAGTCTCTGATGAAGTTTTCCTATTGAGATGAAAATAAATACACTTTCTGGAATCATGCCAATTTTTTTCAAAGAAGTCAGAATAGATAGACAAAAAATATTCATCCCATCTTGGCATTAAGGGAGTGAAATATTTTAATGTTAGTTTTGAAATTAGTCTTAACTTCAATGTTATGTAATGCTTTGATTCTGTTGAAACAAAATGCTTTGATGCAAAACCAGTCTTTGAATGCATTTTTTTAAACATACGGATTTACGGATTTTTGAAAATGAAATGAAGATCGTTTAGAAAAATAAACGCCAGCTGCGCTCTGTTTTAGTTAGCTGTACATTCTGTGCCTTCCTAAATGCTTAAGTATTGCTTTACTCTCTATACCCTGTTCGATATTTTGAAGTTATATTTTGTTGAATATTTGGGGAATTGAGAGAAACACCGAGAATCCCTCCACGCCTCGCATGGTCTCACACCCACATGCACCGTGACAATGTTTCAGCCACAGCAACAGGCAACCTTGCTTTCAATGCATTGAAGAACTGGTGGGGAGGGAGAATCTTTCTTGCAGGACTATTGGCGTGGAACAGAGAATCGTACCAAAACCTCTTCACATGTATTTGCCTAGCACTGTATCATTCAAACCAAACTCCTTTACAGCCTTTACAGGCTGCTTTTTTCCACATTCCTCAAACACATCCCGAATGGCTTAGTTCATTCATGCTAGTTTGACAGTTAACAGAAAATATATTGTTTTTCCTTATTACACTACAGATCAGCTTCAAATGAGTTCATAGGCATTCTCAGCATTACTTGTGAGCTTAGTGAGAGATAATGCTTTCAAAATCTTCACCAAACCAGTATCCAGAAGATAATACACTTCATAAAACCACTGACTCTAGCTTACCACAATTTAAATCTCTCTGGCATTTAGGGAAACTGGCATCATTTTTTCCCAACAAAATAGCATTTGTAAGGTGTTAAAAGTTCATTTTAAAGTACTGTTGATGTAGTTCACTGGAATTTTCCTTAATAGCTTTTGTAATCCCTGGGTGAAAAAGCAGAT
This sequence comes from Burhinus bistriatus, assembly GCA_013397275.1. NCBI lineage: Eukaryota > Metazoa > Chordata > Aves > Charadriiformes > Burhinidae > Burhinus > Burhinus bistriatus. The sequence goes on from VYXH01008896.1 coordinate 103,909, forward strand.
CATTTGCTTTAGCAGATTATTTGTTTTTTCAAATAGAAAGCTGTGGAAGGGATTTAGTTTACTGACAAAGCAAAAAAGTAAAGTAATTTCATTAACTATGCTAATTTAGATTTCCCTAGAAAAAATATCCCAAACTATAGTTTATTATGTTTTCAATTACAATTAATCTATTTTTGAAATTCTAATTAAATGCCTGAATGACAAAAATATTGTACAATTTTGTGGTGTTTTTTAAGAGAGAAAGTGTTTATTTTGTTGGGTGCAGGAAACATATGTTTTATGCTTTCTAAGTTTGAAGTTACTTAGCAGATTCTGTCTCAGAATTACGTCCCATATACTGGGCTTGAAAGGCAGCTTCTATGACTGTTTTTTGAGTACATAATATTTTTAACATAAAGTTTTACTTTCAGTGTCCTTTCTAGGAGAGAGGAAAAGGAGTAGGAAAGATTCCCAACTTGGATATTTTATCTTAATGTACTCACAGAGCATCAAAAATATGTAACTTCCTACTATTCAAATTTGAGTCTGGCCTTTTGAACTTTTATGGACTTACTGCAAATTGCCAACTGTGAATGATCCTTTACAAGACAATCTCCCATGCCAGGAAACGAAGAACTGGGATGTGAGGCATGCAAAATACTTGCCTTGAAGGAAAAGACATTAGGAAATTGCGTTACTACATATAAGTTCTGTGATCGTACTGTTAATAATGTTACTTGTGATGAAATAAATTTTGCTTCTTTAACCCCAATCTGTTGCAAAGGAAGATTTTTGGCAGAGACATTAGATGCACAGAGGATTATTACACACCATAACCAGAACTTAGGTCATTTTCACTCTAACACATGGGGAATTGCAAGGACAAAGGATTATTCACACCTATACTTCTTTTGTATGTAAGTTTTGAAGAGAGATTTCTATAAGAGAAGACAAAAAGAGAAAAAGTGGAATAAGAATGGAGGACAAATAAGCTTGATCCATACATGTCAGGCTAAAAATTCAACAACTTGATCTCATAAACGCATATCCTTAGGAGTTTTGTCAGATACAGTAATGTCAGCAGTTGCACTGAGACAAAATATTAATTCATAATTCTATAATAAAATATTTCCTAGTCTTGAGAACTACAGAAAATGCAAAATAAGAACATTCATTAAAAAACATCTTGCAAACATATCTATCTGAAAAAAAATATGGTAATCATTGAATCTCTGGAGGAGAGTTAAAAAAGTCATGTCTTCTTTTCAAACAGATAAATCAGTGAGCATGACTTCCTCGTATCGACATCGATTCCAGAAATGTAAAAATTTCACTGACATGTTCAAATTAATACATTATGCGCTACTCCGGTCTTTGTTATCAGCCTGCTGCTGGGCCAAATCAGAGTCGCTTCACCTCCCTGAATTTCCATGTCACCTTTTTCTCTGATTTATTTTAAGACAGCAAGTGCCTGAGGCTGGAGAAGTCAGTAAATGCCCTCTTCATGCCTAGTATTATGGACCTGCAGTATCTCTCGGGTTCTCTGGCACTGAGTTGTTACGATGCCTAACAACAGAGATTCATTTGTTGATATATCTTAGCAATTTCTTATAACAAAAGAAAACAAACAAAAAATTGGCCTTCTTGGATATAAAAATATATTCTTATTTTTCTTGTGACAATAGCGTGGCTTATATCTACTTAATGAAAATAAGACCTGTATATTAGGCCTTTGAAAGTTCTCACTGACAAGCAGAGGGAGATGAGTCTTCCCTTTCCTGATGCAATGATGTTTGACAACCTACTTCTTTGCACATCTTTTGTGGCTACATAACCATGTCCTTGTGGCTGCAAGAGAAACAAGTACTATTTCAATATAGTTTAGACTATATTTTACGTATGTCAATTTGTGTCCTCCTGTTCTGAGGGTAAATAAAAACCCTGTGAGAAAGTGAAAATTACTTCAAAACCTATGACATTCTGCCAATGTATCCCCTGTGGCATTGATCAGACTGGGATTTTTTAAAGCGTAAGATGGACAGTTCTCCATCTTCCCTCATGGGACCACACCAAGGCATCTTACAGATTTTAGGGAGTTGAGATAGGCTTTGTCCACCTTTCTGTCCCTTTACAAGGCAGCACCTAATGACTCCCGTACTCTCCTGCCTCTTCCCCTTGCCTCTGAGGAAATCCAGAGCTACCAGTATGAACATGATCAGAGTTCAGGTGCGTAATTTTCTTCATGGGTTATGAAGTCACTTGCCAGTATCACTGCATCTCTGTCCGGATTCGCTGTCCGCAAAATCTTAGAAGGTTTGAAATACATTTTGTTCAGGGAGATGCACTGATTAAGATCATTATTGCTAACAATATTGCTTGGACAGAGAGCAATTTTGAGGAAGGATTTTTATTTGTGCATAGCACTTGTTCTAAATCTCAGACAGCGTGACAGGGTATGTATGCATTCTTGGAGTCTACCTTCTGTTGTTCATGTGGGAAATGACACCTTTTTTAAATGATACAGTTTACTTTCCAAGACAACTATTGCAGTATTCCTGTATTCCTGTAAGCTTCCCACTCAGAATGCAAGCCAATTTCAGTTTGCAATACCTCTTCATATTTTAATTGATTTCATTAATTCCAATTTGCAAAAGAAGGCATGTCGGGCCCACATTTGGCCAAATAAAAGTTTTATTTTAGTCCTTAAAAGCTTGTCACACAAATCAATTTTACAATTGCAAGTTGTAAAATGTGTAAATTTGACTGTCATTTACTTTCTAAAAATTGTATTTGCCACCTTTATGCACTGAATGGTGAAGAAACCACAAAAGACTTTAAAGCTACCTGTATGCAAAAGGAAAAGCCCTTATAAAAAATGAAATGGTAGGTAACTTCTTCAACTGGCTGAGGATTGATTCCTGTAATGAGGATAAAGGCCTAATAAGTGATACTATCATTGGTCCTGGGGATTTAGGATTAGTCTGTAAACATAATTTTTTTACCTTCTAAGTTAGTGTATTGATTTTATATTGATATTTCCATTATCCTCACAGTTTTTCCTTAAGTATCCATTTGTTGATTCAATGTGTTGCTCAGGCAGACGGAAGGAAAGATTAAGAAAGCAAAGTCAAGTTGATAATGACTACTCACGGCTCCCTGGGAATACAGAAACTGCCAAACTCCACCTTCTTCCAGTTTTGCGGATTATTTTGACAGTCCTTTTCTGTTTATGTTGTACACAGGCACCACTTTATTGCAACTCACAGAAACAATCCAGTGCTCCTTGATGAGAGCTAAAGTACATATTTTAGGTGCATTTTGTTTAGCGCTTCATCAGCATTTGTTCTTGTCACCCAGTGGAATAATATGACAGAAACAAATGACAATGTGTTTCCTGCTTGCTAAATACAAAATGGTCTGCACATAGCTAAGAGAACTCTTTCTTGTTTTGTTTTTGAAAGTCCTCTGTGGAAAATCAAATGCTAGTGACAGACAGCATTCCTTTAACTATTTTCAGATTTAATGTAGACCTGCCAGACCTCCTGGGAAAAGAAAATCAATCTTTCTATTTCTTTTTTTTGTTAACATATTTATGAATTTTTTAGCCTTTTCATACAACAAAAAGTGACAGATACAAATCGAATTTATATAACCTGAAACAGATAACTCCATATCACGGATATACAAAAATAAAGAGCAGTGTCATAAAAATAAGTCCTCAGAAATATGAAACAGGCAAGACTCTACATGGAAAAAAAGAAGTGTAGCAGTGATTACCATCAGAATTGTATTCACAGTGTAGGTTGCATTTTAACAGTAAAAAATTGAAAAAGAGCAAGCTAATGTTTGTAATTTACATTTAAATGCTTTTTATAAAACAAACAGTCATGCAATTAATACCTTAGGGAATACATCACCATAAATGCTTTACTCAGATAGCACCAGAGCATTTACAATACAGAGCCTACATATTTTATTATGTGCTATCAGAAGAATAGCAAAAAAATACCTTTAATAATAGTTTATTTATTTGGTTCCTCAATTTCTTAAAGTTTGTTTTTGGAAAATTCTTATGGAATTTAATTAGGAATTAAATCAAGGGGGATTAACAGCAACAAACACGATTATTGTAGTTTTCCCAGGAGAAGTGGGAAACACACATGGCTAAAATAATTTTTATTCAAGGCCCATGAAAAATGTAGCAAAGAACATATTATATTCTTACATTTTGAATGGAAATTTGACTTTTCCCATGGAAGTTATGTTCCTGTATAGATTGTTTTTCATGCATAAAACGTTTGCATTTTTCATTGCAAGACTGTGAAAATATATTTGGGAGAAGGGATGTGACTGGGTGAATTTGGAACCTAGAAATAATGTATCTTTTTCACTGCTGAAAAATAATTCATATCGCAAAAAATGCCACAGAAGTCCAAAGAAGACCTCCTAGATGCTAATTTGTTAATATGGAAAAATAGGCCTACTTATTATTTGCCATCTATCCTGACGTAATTATAATGAACACTGGAAAGTAGGCTGTGATGGATGACGTTAGGTCCATGTAGCTAGAACATTAAAAAATTATTTACTTCAGAAAAACAGCTGTATTCTGGGCTAGGCTTTGGGTTTTTTTATTTGAAAGAAAGCCTCAGACAGCTGACAGACTGAAACGAAATAGTGACTGTGGCCACTGCCTTCAGCCAACCTTTTCCTCTGGGAGATGTTTCACAATAAGGAGAGGCTATCTGTCTCCATAACTGTTTGCTAGCATTTGGGAGGCAGAAAAGAGGGACATAATGGCTTCTAGATTTTCTTTCTGCCAGAAGATTTTGTAAAATGTTCCAATTCCCCTAAAGGAGATGAAGAAGGAAAAGTGACCATTCTCTTGTATTCACGGTGTGAGCTGTCAGGATGCCTTGTGTTATTCTTGTCAGCTTCCTGTGCATGTGTGTGCGAAGAGCAGGGCACTTGCGTCACCAGTTTTGTATTCCCAGAGACCATAATGCCTGTGTATTCTCAGAAGACCCCAGCATAAACCCTATTTTGTGATATACTGCCACAGGTTTGGTGGAAAGCAGCTGATCAGATTTATTGTATTGAAAGCACCTCCCTATTATGGTCATTCCAGCAAAGTGTTAATACCTGAATGCCAAGACTAGACAGTATAGAACTGTTTCGCCCTTCCAATAAAAAGCTCATATGATTTCTAATTCCCCTTTTATACAGCAGGCAAAAAAAAAAAAAATATTACATTTGCATCCTGGTCTGGATGTTCACATTCCCTCACTACTCCCAGGGCACTGGGTTGCCACATGCGTAGTAACTCTCTCTTGTTCCCATTCTGCCAGGCTATACACCTGTACACAAGTTATATACCTTACCTACAGGCTATCTGGTGATGCTGTTCTTACTCTCAGCTTAATCAGGAGGCATAGGTAGATATTTATCAGAAACAAATAGCCTTTTAATCACAGAAATGTAGACTCATTCTCAGTATTTCGTAAACTCTGGTTTAATAACTATTCATTTAGTATTTGTACAGCACTAATTTAAGCATAACTGTCATATAAAGTCAGACTCTCTACAGAAAATATGCAATAGTTCTGGAGAAAATAAAAACTTGTCAATCTATTCCAGTCACGTCATCTGGAAATTTATCTGTAAATATGTCTCAAAACAGGGTCCCCAGTGCTCAAGATGTTTCATTCTTCCACTGAAATTTTTCTAACCTGAATAGTGATTTCTCCCCAGGTTTGACTTTAATGGACAATAAGTTGATGCGGAGAGAGACTAGGCATAATTAAGCTCTGCATTTTTAACAGTTTTCCCCTTCATATCTTCACTTCCAAACCATTCTTTTTCATTTGTGGTGATTTTCCATTTCATTGCTGTCTGGCTGCAATTTGAACATTATCTGAGATAAGAGTGAAAGGTTTTTCTTGTGATAGTTCCATGAAGCCAAACACTGACTCATTCCTTCTGTATATCAAAGTCTGAAATAGATCAAATAAAAACAGTCTGAGAATATTTCACTCTCTCTTCTCTCCTCTCTTGGAGACACTGACGTACGTCTCCTGGGAAAAAAAATGTCCTGCTCTCCCATCCACATTGCTGACACATTGGCCTTGTCACCACACAGTGACTGATAATAATAATGGTTGAAATCACTTTCAGATATACTCATGACCAAATACGGTCTTAACCGAGTTTGAAACAGTGCTCATGCTATAATTGCTAGGGGAAAATTGTCTTCATGGTTTCCACTGTTCCTTTTTTTTTCAAATGTCCCTATCCAAACTGTGCAATGAAGCAGTGATAAGACTATACTAGTGACAACCCTGTCAGAAAATTAATGTCTAATGTGGATTTATCTGTCATTTTGAAATACTGACATTTATCTATATATCTATAGATAGTGGTATCTATGGATATAGCAGCGATATTCGGATTGTTTCTCTAATCTTTAGAAAATCACCCGAGATTTGAGACATTAGAAGGTCCCATGTTTGTTTTCTGAGTAAGCCTTACCAATTTCAGATTTTTTTTTTGTGCCTCTGGTAATTGTAACCTTGCTGGAGTGCTGATTAGTATGCATACAGAGGCTTTAGTAAAGCATTACGATAGGTCTCTAGAAGCTGTGACCAACAGAGTACCAGCCAAAACAAGACTTCTTTAGGAGGGCTGGAAGTTGGTACAGGTGCATCGTCTTGCAGACTCTTTGCACAATGATATCAAGACAGCTCCTGTCAAACAGATTTTCAAGATACTATTGGCATGAAAAGAAAGCTTTTAAATAGCAGTTGAAGTGCCAAAGTCTGAAGAGACACGGGCTTGGAAATGCCCCTTTGTCAGTCTTAATATTAATGCCAGACAATAAGGGTGTTTTTGCTTTTGAAAAAGTGGAGAGAGACATAGAAACTTGAGGTTCAACTCCTCCCAGGTATGTGTCTCACTTCTGAACATGGTTTAAGGGTGCTTTTCTAACAGTGAAATGAAAATACAGTACTCAGTCTTTGACTTGAAACTGGAACTGGCTATTAAGAGAATTGGAGAGCCTGTCTCTTAAGGGGTGGCCTGAAGAGTTTGGTTTATTCAGAAGAGCAAAAGCAAGGCTGAGAGAGAACACGACCACTGTTTCTGAACAGCTTTCTGGGCTAAACTGCAGAATGACGAAAAATGGCTTCAGTGAATACAATAAGGGGTGCAAGAGCACCTGGGCATTGGAGCGAAATAAGTTCATGCTGGAAGTACTCTAGCCTTTATAGCACTGAGGTTGTGGAACAGTGTTCCAGTACAAGAAGCAGTAAAATATTTCCTTAGCTCTTAGATGAAATTTGACTGATTTATGAAAAGGAGTACAGAACATAATTTTTCACCATGACAAAGAATGGGATTTGCAAACTTTTCAATTCTTGTAGCTATGGTCCAGGCAGAGCAGTGCAGAGAAGCACTTGCTGGACATCTTGTAAGGAAGCCTTTGTCATCACCCTCTGTGATATTGCTGTTTTGGGGACAAACATAATGCCTCTATTTCTAGTGCTGTTAACCTGACATATTTTATGGATACTAAACTGTGCTTAAAATAAAACAACATATGCAGAGCTGAGATCAGCTGTTATTCCAATTGATTATGAGATGAAGAGGTAACTGTAGTCTTGGAGACACAAATATCCAGGAGGCACAAGAAGCCATGAAGTTAAAATTAAAAATAGCATGCTGTTGAAGTGTGATGAAGTTGTAACAGGTTTATGGCCATTTCTCCAATAGTCTGCCTTTGCTTTACAAGTCTTGGCGTGCCATTAAATTCGCTATGAAAAGCAAGCTGGAAAAAAACAGAGAAAATTCATGACAATAAATATATAGGGAATTAAAATTGTTCCTTGTGTGGGAGCCAAAGGATTTGGTTAATAGTAATATTAATCATTTCCTAATTCTGCCTTCTTCTTTTCCAGGGAGCATATGGATGTGGTCTTACTTTGATGAAACATTTGCCACCAGTAGAAAATTTAAAGAAAGCAGATTAGCATTATGTACTGCAAACACTATGTTTTTCAGTGCTTTTATACCTTAAAAATATCTCTGAGGAAAAAAACAAACCAGTCTAAATTCCCAGACAGTACAGTAAGGCCCAGATTCAGGAGAATCATTAGGTCAAAGCTTTTCTATTAACTCAGACATACAAAACTAAGTTTTGCTCATACCGAAGCTACTATATTTTTTGCTGTTGAGACATAGCAGTTTTTCTAATACAGAAGGACTGAGGAACAGTCCCAGTCCATCGCAAGGTGAATAGACGACAGGTTGCTTCTGGGTATTAATAGAAACTGAAAGAAAGAGAAAAAAAAAAACAAAACCAACCCTAAATCTGTAGGCTCCAGGTCTATGATCATGTTCTGTGGTCCAGGTTCGTTACTGCCTGAGCATGGGGATTTGCCCTGGGACCTTAGAGTGGCTGACAATTTTTCAGCTTGACTTTAATATTAGCTTAAATCACTGAAATAATTAATTTTAAGAAATTCTTCATGCTTTGTTTTTGCTGCAAGGAATTTTACTAGACAGGTTTAGTGAAGCTTACCAAGCTTTAGTTTTCAAGATGAAAATGGCAGTCTGCAAGCAAGGCTTTGCTGCGTATCGCAGATATTTTTCACTGGCACTTGACAAATGAGAGTGGAACTGAAGAAGGCTTAAGAAAAGGAGATTTTTTAAGACATACGGCTAATTGATAATCCAATTTGCTCGTGCTCAAGAGAGATTTTCATCAGCTAGTCACTTTTCTGCACAAAGCTTGTCGTATGTTAAGGCAAAAGATTCCCAAGAAAGAGAACTCATTTATCTTATTTTATATTACTGTATTGATTTTATGCTGTGCCATATCAAATGATATGATTACAGTTTTGAAAAGTATCATAGCTCTGTGGCTTGAAAAAAAAAGTTCTTGAATGTCCTCTAATAACAAGATAAAGTACACTGTTGAAATTGTATCTGTTGTAAAAGATTTCTGATGCAAGAGATTATCAAAGTTAGCAAGCAATTTAGCAAATTAGGGTAAAACTACAGTGAGCATCTAGATTAAATTAGTGTGGAATTCCGTATTATAACTGGGAATGCAAAACTGCTTTATGTCCTCGTAGTTTTGGCCCTTTGAACGATCATCTACTGTCATGAGTACAGTTAAGACAACGTCATGTCCTCGTGAGGTACCTCCTCTAAAAGGGGTATCTGCTAGTATTCTTCACCTATTATTAGTTTCTACTTTTCTGTGAATGAAAATTTATGGTTAACAGAGGTCCATGAGCTGAACATCCACTGTGTAAAAACAGGATGCAGTTAGTATCACCTGCAGTATGACAGATCTTTGGCAACAGACCTTATTGCCTTCTTCAGATATGAACACAGCTGAAAGTGGATAGGGGCATTACATGGACGAAGTTGTCTGTGACACCTGAGTGAGGTAGCTGCAGTCTGTGAAATCCTCTCTTGTACTGCGGAGTGAGAGAGGGGAAAGATTCATACTGAGAGACAGTCAGTTTTGTTCTCTTTGTCGGGAAGGTCATTAAACAGCATTGATTAAAGGTACTTTTGGATCCCTCAAAATAATGCTGATTTCAGATTCCTAAAGGAGCTAGAGTTCATGCTAGACACACAGTAAATTCAGGGTTCAAGGTGATGGCTATTTATTTGTAAACGGCATAGATGTTCATCAATAAACCAGAATTTAGAGTATGTAATATAATACTGGTTTCTGTATTACATTTCATTCCTGATGGCAATGTAAGAACTTTGGATACCTCTGCAGTACAAAATAGAAAACTGACTAGCATGACTCATAATTATATGCCAGAAACAGATTTCAGATCAAAAAAAAAAAACAAACCAAAGAAAACAAACAAAAAAAACCCGACAAAACATTTTGGGGAGAATGGATTGAAAACCTGCTGCATTTCTTACAAAAATGAACGAGTTCTATCTTGTATGGTGAAGAAGATGTAAATCCAAGGCTTTGCCATGATTATGAAACATATTTAAAATAGTCACATCTTGTACTCACTGTAAGACAGGACCCCAGATCAGGAGACAGCTGTGGTATAACAGGCTGCCTGGAAAGAGATAATTTAGTCATGTAGATTATGGTTTTGTGCTGTGCCATGACTCCCAGACGGAAATAAAGCCATGCAGAGCTTTTTGCTTATGGCATGCTATTGGTTGGCATCACTTTTAACAAAACACTGCAGTCATCTTTTAAATTTAATATGTGCAATTTCTTCATCGCCTGTTCTCAGACATGGAAACTTACAAATTTTTAACGCAATATAGATCATCATTTAATGTGAAGTTAATGTTTTAGTTGATATAGTTAGCTATCTGTCCCCAATAAGTGACAATTAGCCAACATATTGCATGTTTGGTATCTTCCAGTGTTTTCTGCGGATGATAACTAATAATGAAGAGGAATAAAGTACTGCCTCTGTCTCCTTGCAAGATTCTGTTTTGCTACAACAGACATGGGGAGTAGAAAGTGAATTTTAATATATCTATCTGAACAGCAACAATAATTAAATAAATTATTTCTTTGTATTCGAAGGATCAATTCTGTAACAAAGAAAAATCTTCCTGCATTATTTATTGATCTTCTCAGGGTTTTTCTGTGCCAAAAATAAAAAAGGTTTTGTTACAAGTTTTGTTCAGTTGCTTTTACTGGGGAATGCTTTTTCTCAAACCCTTATTTTTTTCTTGGTTAGTCAACAAGTAATATAGTCTATAATAAAAAAAAAGCAAAACAAAGCAAAACCCCCCAAAGCCCCCAAACCACTGATATGCTGAAAATATAATTTTTATTGTATCTATTCTCTTTTTCATAAAAAACTATTTGATGCAAGCCCAAACATTTCCTAAGTACAAATTTTGCTTGGTGGAAAAAAACTTAGAATCTGTCTTTTTGGAAATGTAACTTTTTTGATGGAAATCTTTTCTAATTTGGGTCTTTTAGTCAACAAGGAGAGTTCCCTCACAAAAATAGTTTTACTTCAGCCCAGGAAAATATCACTTAAAGAGAAATGATTGAAGCTCAGTGCAAGACTTCCACCAGTGGTACCTGAGTCTTATATCCTTCTAGGAGTATTACAGTGATGATGACTTAATCATAACTAAATATACCTTGAGATGTTGTGTTTCAAATAACACAGTAAAAGATAGATCTTAGGCAAAGCTCTTTGCATATTGATGCAGAATTCAGGAGCAACCACTGTTCTGTAGATGTGCTTTTTAGAAGTTAGCAAAATACAAGCTCAGAAAGTACTTAGCTTTCTGCGTTCTATTCTTGCTTTTAAATGAATAAAATATTGTAGTATATAAAATTTTAAATTAATCTGTATTGTTTGGGGGATAGTACCTAATGGCTGGAAAACAGGAAAATAGTACCAAAAAGGGGAAAAAAAGTTATCTAACCAATAATGGGTCTATTAGGTTGACTTCAATACTCTGCAAAGTCTTAGAACACATTTTGAAACAAAGAACAATCAAGGACAGAGGTAATTGGGAAGTGGTAAAGTGGGATAAATTGCAATATTGATCATCAAAGGTGAATTGTGTCTGACTAACGTCTTTTCTGCTAAAATGACTAATTTCTTAGATGGAATTAATTCAGTGGGCTTCATCTGTCTCGATTTAAGTAATCCTTTTACTATAAAGTTTTATATGAAATTATTATTTAAGGTAGATATTACAGGAATTAATAAAAGAATTAGGAATTGTAAGAGAGACTGGCTAAGGAGGCTATCATAGGTTATGGCAAAGCCAATTATCAGGAATAATATCCCTCAGAAGTCAGTTCTGGGATTGCCCCTATTTCATACATTCATTAGTAACTTCAGGATAGGAACTAATACACATGCCTATGACTTTTTGATTTGGGAGTCCTTGACAGTGCCAAGCAGGACCAGAACATTATACAAGAAGGGTGAAATGTTCTTTCCAACTGAAGGGTTAGAAAATTAATAGCACAAAGTGCAAAAATCTCATAGTGCACGCACTTCTATTCCAAAGTAGAAATTAACTAGGTAGAAATAAAGGAGGGGAAATAGTCCTGACTGCTTTGACTGATCATATAACAGCCATGAACCATCAGTACAAAACAGCTTTGAGAAAGATTCATGAAATTCAAGGATAAAGTAGGTGAAATATTTTTAGAGTCAGAGGTGGGAACAATTATTCCACAAGACATTGGTAAAACTTCATCTAGAGCACTGTGCTTCAATGTACCAGAGTAATTTGTAACAAATTCTAAAAGAGGTTAGTAAAATGATCAGAACACTGAAATAACAGTATTATGAAGAAATGTTAGAAGAGGTTGGTTTATTCAGCCCAGTTTGACCAAATTAAGGTTAAGAAACTACATGGTGACTCTTCATATTTAGGGAAAATATCAGGGAAACAAAACAATTATTGAAATTAAGCTTAATGTTGTAGAAGATCAAATGTTTATTATTAGTTATATATTATATTAGTTGAGAATTAACTTTGACTGAAAGGTTGACTATGACTCCTAAATTTCCAAAGAGAAAAATTCTGAAAAGCTAGAAGTGGCAAGAAGCATTTTCTCAATTTCCTTTTTTTTTTTTTTAAGATTAGTTCATAAGCTTATGGAAAATAGTAAGTTACTAAATGGTATACCTAAATATAGGTATTGGATTCTGTCAATCCAGTTTCTGACGTGAAACTACAGGCATCTGATGGGTTGGTATCTCCAAGGAGATCTGAAAGAAGATTAATTCATTGTCTTTTTGTGCTTGCAAGAGTTTCATGTTTCAGAGCTTCTGATGGTTGCCTCTGTGGACCAGCAAGGCCCTCCTGATCGTGGAGCATTACATTGCCCTTTAGCTTTGTCGGTTGTGCTTTGCTTTTCTGGGAAACACAGGAGACAGGCTACAGCTCAGGGCAGGAAATGGATAGAGGAAATTTATTTTCCTATGCACACTACATTTTCCCAGCTGTTTGATGTTTACATGGTCTGTTCATATGGTCATGACTACACCAAATGGAAAAAAAAAAACCCCTTGTTAAAATGGAATAGTGGAGATACGTTTAGAAGGGAGAACTGGGATTATTCTTTTTCCCTAGTGTAGTACATGCTTTGTATTCGAAGATCATCTGCAAATTTTATTTGAAAAAATCCTTTGCTACTGCAGAGACCTAGGACATTGGGTGGTGGTTGAACATGCTTTAGAATCCAAGTGATACTTTCCTATGTTAGACAATGGCTGCAGATTTTGATCTTTTTGCAGGAGCTTGAAGTTAGTGAACTTGGATCTTGGAAAGCATTTTGTGGCCAGTGATTTCTATCACATTCTGTGGCCTTTCTGAGGTAGGCAGCTATTACATGACTACCTGCAATGGTAGAGGTTTGTGGCTGAGGACTCAAGTCTGCCCTTTCCCTTTGAGACATTTTCAATTCCTCTTTAAAGATTCCAACTTGCTTTTAGATTCACAAAACTGAAAACTGCAGTAGCAGAATCTAGCTCCATTAGTGTCTTGTAACCCTTTACTCTTCTTTCAAGGAGTTTTAAAGAGTCTAGAGCAGGTCAGAACAATAGCTAGTGAAAATTTCTAAGACAATTTTAGTTCATTTGTCAATTCAATATGGTGACTCTGGTAACATCTGGTGAGTAGATATATTCTCATTTATGCAGTCAGAAATGTAAAATCTTACAAGATTTTTTTTTTCTTCTAGGAAATTTCATGCTCCACAGAGCAGTTCATCCCAAATACCTCAGACACTTGCAGAAAGACATCCTATACTAAGATGCTGCTGCCTCTCTGCACTAACTACAAGGTGGATGCCAGACTCAAGGCTTAGGTTAGACGACTTAGACATCTGCCCCTCACCTTCAGCTGCAGCAACTCAAATCCTAAATAAATATCACTGTTAAAAGTTGATCTCAGTATAGAGGCCATCAAGTTCAGTGTATCAAGCCAGCAACTTTATTGAATCTACTACTTAATGAACAATATTACATAGTTTATTATGACAATAACAGTTACATTTCCTATTTTTATATGCACATTTATTTATAACCTATACTCACACAGTATGCAAAATGTAATGTAATAGCATATAATAAGCATCCTATATACACAAAATACTAGTATGCCATATCACACTACATTGTATTCCTGTAACAATCTGAATGGAAGTTTTTTTGATGATGAAAAAAATATTTTTAAAGTGTTAGAGTAATCCCTTTATTAAACACTCAACACAGTACTTTTACTGGTTCAAATGTTTAGTTAAAAACAGGATGTGAAAATAAATAATTAAAATGAAAATACCTATGCATTCCATATATGGAGGCTATTCTTATCCTTACAACTTTTTGCCTCTGTACTCAGCCTTCAATTTGAAAAACCATTTGCTGAAGTAACAATGAGGTGTTTGTGGGCTAGACTTTGAGGAAGAAACTGCTAAATATTTTTATCTATGTGTTTTGTGGCAATAGAGATACTAGAGCTTGAAATGTACATGCTCTTTTTGGTGGTTTAATTGCAATGAATGCAAGCCAGAGAATAAAGTGGTAAGTGGTCTTACCAGTACAAACATGTTCAAATTGAATGTCATAGGCAGAAGGCGTTACAATTTAGCACAGAGGGTCACAAATCTGCTAAGTGACAATTCCATCTATCACTAAAAATGAAAACAATGCATCAAGTTTTGTAAAATCTTAAGAGATTTAACAGCAATTTATGTGCACCTGTTTTTATGGTACCACGCTCAGACTAAAAGGTACAAAAAATATTTCTGTCTCTTATTGATCAGAAACCCAGTAGGTGACTCTTGATTTGAATGAGCTGGTTTGAAGTTCAGCCTTCTCATTCAGTGACAAAATAAAGCTCTGGGTACAGCAATGAATTATATTTTACAATCTACTGTATCGCGCATTATCACATCATCTTAGAGACAGTCTATTTCAAATTGAATATAGCCTTTCTGCTTAAAAGAGGAAAATCTAGGAGAAAAATGACAATATCAGTGTAAAGTCCTTTCTGATTTTGATGATGTATTTCAGCATTCTTCTTCTGCTACTTAATATGGTATGGCAACAGGACATTCAGAAGTACAAAACGTGTAAGGTATCAAGTTGTTCCTCACCATGTTTATGTGTGATTTTGGATGCCCAGGACAATTTTCACAATATGGCATTACAGAAGACTGTAAGTATAGTAAACCATTTCCTGCTGTTAATGGTGTCTTGCAGGTCAAGTTCTGTCTTCATTACATCAAGCTTCTGGGGCTTTTCCAAATTCAGTTTTATAAAGAGCTGAAGGATGTGCCATCTGTCTAAGATGTCCATTCAGTTCAGTGAGGGAATACTGTGTGCGATCCCACACAAAGATAAATGGAGTTGTCTACGCCTGGAATATGATGGACATCTGCAGCTCTAGTTGAGAGTATTTTAAATATGTTCATAAAATTACCAAGAAGGGTGAACAAGAAGGTATAAATCCATGGGCTAGAGATTTTCTCATGTTTTCTCATCAATTGCCACAGCTGGGTGCTTTCATTTTGACTTGAGATGAAAAGATGAACCTTCAGTCCTAGTTATCATTGAAAAAGAGCTTTTATCTGGGAATATTATTATAGAATTAGTTACTCCTTGCCTTTTTTGTCAAATATTAGTCTAAATGTTTTGCTTTTTCTTCTTGCAAAGTTCTCACTGACTTTAACTGGAGATATTTGAGTCCTCTTGGCTGAAAGTTTTGCACACACACACAAACATGCCACAA
>VYXH01008899.1:0-21917 GCA_013397275.1 Burhinus bistriatus
AGCAGACCCCCACTGTAATGTCAAATGTCCCTGCCCTCACTTTAATCTTGACCCATAAGCTCTCAGTTAGCTCCTCATCCATCCCCAGGCAGAGCTCCATGCACTCCAGCTGGTCCTTGACATAGAGGACGACACCCCCTCCTCGTCTCCCCTGTCTGTCCTTCCTGAAGAGTCTGTATCCATCCATTTCAACACTCCAGTCATAGAAGCCATCCCACCATGTCCCTGTGATGCCAATTAGATCATAGCCTTGCAGGCGTGAACATGTCTCTAATTCTTCTTGTTTGTTTCCTTCTTACTTATTGTAGCATGTATTGCTAATTAAATAGTTCTACCCTGCCCAAGTTTCCTTTTAGGTGTTTGCTTATGTCTCCTTATTTTCTGCTTACACATTGAATCCAGTGATTTGCCCCCTATTCCTCCTTTCTGATGTAAGTAAAAGTAAGCTGAGCTAGAAAGAAGCAATAAGTGAATATCAGCTGCCTTGGGGAAATGGTGGGGAAAGAAGGGCTTACCAGAAACGGAGGCATCAAGCCATCATCATGTTGTCTGCACACATGGACCATATATTGCCTCAGACTCAGACCTGAGCTGTACTACAGCATATCATATACCTTTACATCAGGAAAGTCAGCATCCTGTAACTTTAGATAACATTAATATACAGTCTCTGTTTACCTACCTGGCTAGGGATCTAACATCAAGTTATTGGGAGTAAGAATACTCACTTCTTTCACACAGAAGCTTAAAATCCTAAGCTATTTAACGGGTGTAACACCCAGAAGTTACTGTGGGTAATTTAGTCCTCTTGAATGATCTTCAGTTCTGTGGCTGTACTTTAGGATGTCAATAAATTTGGCTTGGTTTAAAACCTTGTCAGTTGTAAATGGAGGAAACCTTAACTATGATGCATAATTTCACTGCAAAGTTATTGAAAAATTAAAAACAAAAACAAAAAAATGAAATAGATAAAAATTTAAAATGCCACACTGAAAGTTTTTTTTATAATTCTTTATAGAAGTAATGCATAATCGATATTCAGTAAGAGATGTGTCCATACACTTTCTACATGCATTTTCTTGGTAATGAAAAAAGTCAATGCATTCTCATTATTTATACAGCTGATCTGAAAATGAATGTCCTTTGGAAGCAAGACGATGGCCAAAATATTAGCTAATGTCTTGAAAATACAAGTCCCTGTGTGCGTTTCCTTCACTAATGCTTTAGAAACAAGTTCCTGTAGATTTGTTTCATAATGCTTTCCCCAAATTATTGAAAAGAGAAATCTATTAATGAAAACAATTACACTTTTTTAACCTTTACCTTTTCTACTGAGAAATCACTTGGTAAATTATGTCAGGTCATATCAGCAGCATCGGACTGCCCATGTAATGAAATGAGACTGATGCAGGCTGACAAGACGTGCAACCCAGTGATATGTTAACTGGGTATGGAGTGGGGTGGGGGGAAGAAGGATGAAAATGGATTTGTCTCAGAAGACAAGATGTGAATGCACATAGGCAGAATCACAACTGGCCACAGCAGTTATCTTCAGTAGTTTCAGCAGGGGGTTGAGAATTGCCTGTCCTTTAATTTATGAAGTTAGACCTTTCATTGTAGACTGGAGCTGTACAATGGACATGCTGAAATTAGTCTCCCTGACTTGCCTCACTGTAGAGAGTCCTACCCAAAGCTTATGTCCTGCTTCAAAATTCATTTTGAAAGTGCTTCAATGAGACCAGCCAGCGCTTAGACCTTGCAGAGGCTCTCTGCACACAGGAAGCTTGCATGTTGTACAATCATGGTTTTACATTTTTCAGTACCTCCGTTTGAAATGCTTTTTTTTACCAACAAATATACTTTAACATTAGTGCTCAGAGAAGCATAAAGTAATTAGCATGTGAATCACTTTACAGAAGAGTTCTCAACCTTCAAAGACATTTCCTCATTTGCAGAAAGCTACAGTTTCATACCATTGCTTATGGTCTAGTGAGTATCAGTGACTCAGAAACAGTGCTGTGTTGAACATGGAGGCTACATGCAATGAGCAACCATAATTCAGTTTTCTTGGCAAATGAGTATTAAGCCTACTTAGTGCAATTTCAGTAATTCAAGATGGAGTGGAGACAAGGGTAGACATAGCTAGTGAGGAGTGTTGGTGTGTCAGGACAATGATTCTCATGTCAGTTATTCTGGCCATGACTCCTTAAGTTGCTAAGAATAAGTCAACATGGTATTTAACGTGCTGTCATAATGCATGAAACAGCAATCGTGTTACTTAGACACCAAGTTAAAAAATAAAACTACATCTAAGACTTTTATGTAAACCAAAACAATGCAAGGAATTTCTTCATCAGAGCAGCATCTGCTCGGTTTATTATGCCACTCAAAGCTTTTAACAAAAATGTGTATTTAGGGAATAAATGTTCCTTTACTGAGGAATATTGGGGCACTTTACACAACTTAGCAAAGCTCTTTAGCCTTCTGACTCCTGAGAGATAGGTGGCCTTTCTTTGTTTTTATGTTGTCCACAACACTGCAGCATCTGATTTTCTCATAATAATTACTGAGTACTTTATCTAATATCTATACAATAGTATCTATAATTATCCCTATTTACATAAAGTAACTAAAGAAAACAAAGGTCAAAGTGGCCTGGGTCCAAAGCCATTAAAATAAAACTATAGCAGGACTGGGACCTCAAGCACAGAACAAGCAAAAAAGCAGGGCTTTTAACATTTTGGGGAAAAATTCAGTAGTAGACGCAGTTATAAAGTTAAACTAGCACTCCCTGCTTCCAATTGTCTGCTTTAACTACTAAACATTCTCCCTATCAGATAAACTTTGATGTATGGATCCCATACAGTATATGCTGCAATACCCCCTTAAACATTGTAAGGATAACTAAAACCACCAGAGCAGCCACAACTTGAATTTCCCTTGGCATTTGTTATAGAGTTAGAGATTCTTAGGTAGCTCTGAAAAAATTTGACAAATTGATGGTTTGGTTTATAATTTACATATGGATGGTGGCTTCCTTTTCCCCTTATTCCTAGCTAATTAAAAGCGTGCTTACAAAACATTATTCACAGTAGCTTGGAACTCACAAGAGTAGCAAAATTACTCCCAATAAGAATTCACAAGTAAAGAAACTCTCACAGTCTTGGCCTTAGATATTCTGCAGATTTGTAATGAAGACTGTAGCTACCAAAAAGATCATAAACTCTCACATGATAATCCATACTCGAAATCTACTTGGTAAGAGTCCAACAAATAATTTATAATGCATAAATTCAGTGGTGCTTTTCTGATTTGCATGTTGGTTTTGAATGGATCTTTAGGGTTTTGTCTGCTTGCTGGTTTTTCCACTAGATATCTGGATATGTGCCATAAGTATGATACTTGGATATGAATATGCGATGACTAACTTCAAATTAGTTTTCCTCTACCATCCTGTTCCACTGCTTATAAGTGTCTTTTTCAACAATTTTGCTATCAGCAAAATAATTTTCTAGAATTTATTACATACTCAAGTATTATGGCAGGCAGGGCAATATAAAGATAAACAACATTAATAAAAAAGAAAGATATATTACAAAGGGAAAATCAGTCACTTAAGTGTGAATGAACACATGTCAAAGTATCTTTGAAATATTCATAGAATGGTTTGAGTTGGAAGGGACCTTAAAGATCATCTAGTTCCAATCCCCCTGCTATGGGCAGGGACAGCTCCCACTAGACCAGATTACTCAAAGCCTCATCTGACGTGGCCTTGAACACTTCCAGGGATGGGGCCTCCACACCTTCCCTGGGCAACTGGCCTGGTTCCAGCAGGGAGAAGGTTAATTTTGCCAAGGAGCTGGCATGGGACACAGGTACTCCATACCATGTGACACCATGCCCAGTCTGTAGCCGGAGCTGGAGAAGCTTGCCGGTGGAGAGGGCAGGACGCTGCTGCTTGGGAGTGGGCTTGGGCTCCCCAGGTCAGTGAGCAGTAGTACAGTAACTGTGTTTGTACATTCCTCTGTCAGTGGTGTTGTTTTCCTCTTTACTTTGCTGTTCTGTTAAATTGCCTTTATCTCAACCCATTAGTTTTGCCTTTTTCTTCTGATTCTCCCTCACAACTGGGGAGGCTTGAGCCAGCGGCTGCCCAGTTCTTTGCTGCCAGCTGAGGCTAAACCAGGACAACAACCTATTCCAGTGCCTCACCACCAGAGTGAAAAATCTCTTCCTCATATCTATTCTAAATCTACCTTCTTCCAGTATGAAGCCATTACTCCTCATCCTATCACTACATGCCCTTGGAAAAAGTCCCTCTCCAGATTTTTTGTAGGCCCCTTTCAGATACTGGAAGGCTGCTATAAGGTCTCCCTGGAGCCTTCCCTTCTCCAGGCTGGAGAACCCCAACTCTCTCAGCCTGTCCTCATAGCAGAGGTGCTCTAATCCTCTGATCACTTTTGTGGCCCTTCTCTGGACCCACTCCAACAGGCCCATGTCCTTCTTATGCTGAGGACTCCAAAGCTGGACACAGTATTTCAGGTGGGGTCTCACGAGAGCAGAGTAGAGGGGCAGAATCAGCTCCCTCAACCTGCTGGCCACAATTCTTTTGATGCAGCTGAGGATGCAGTTGCCTTTCTGGGCTGCAGGTGCACATTGCTGGCTCATGTTGAGTTTCCTATCCATCAATACCTCCCAGTCTTTCTCCTCAGGGCTGCTCGCTCTCAAGCCATTCTCTGCCCATCCTATATTGCCGGTTTCTTTTCCTAGAACAAGGGAAGAGGTGAATTTTTAAAGACAGAAAAATGAGACTCTAATTTGCTTTCCAACTTTTATGATAAATCTAGTTCCTAAACTTCCAATAACATCAGTTTACAGCAGTACACTTTATCATGTAGAAAAAACATTTGTTTTAATTTTTCACTATGAATTTGAGTTTTCCTAAATTATTTTTTATTTAGACATTATTAAGCATGGTAACATGGAAAAAGTGATTCCCAAACTCCCTAATGTCTTCCTCTTTTGTTGCAAATTTTGAGTGATTGAATCCAAATTTTGTAAATGTTGATTAAACTATATTTGCCCACGGCATGCATAGTTATTGCTTTAACAGGAAAAATACATGCCCTTTCCACAAGGCAAAGGATCCTAGCTACTGTAGTGTTAGCAGGCACCATTAGGACACTGCTAGGTACATCTGAATAAGCTTTGTCTGTGTTATGTCATCCATCTTTAAGCCATTAAAAGTAACATCGTGAGCTGTTATGTAGTTGTCATATCAGGAGGAAGTCTTATACGGATTTAATTAAATTTTTCTGGCAACAGATAAAGACAAGGAATGGAAATAATTAAGTCCGTATAGGTTATTCTCTTCTGCTGTTAAATCATTATTCAAGGAGAAAGCCTCCAAAGTTTTATCCTTCATTGGGCCTTTTTAGGAGACTGTTTTCTCAGGTTCCTGTCTTTTATTAATGTGTTGATTCATTTTAGCAGGATTGATATCTCTATGGCATCATAATTCATTTCTGTTGAACCCCCAACATGCAGAAGCTGTTTCAGAGAATCCTTACCAAATAGTTACAGATGAACTATCATCTGAAATCAATGTGATGTATTTAAAGTTGACGGCAGCTGCAATGAACAGTTTCAGGTTAAATGGCTTGGCAACTGCCCAGCCAGCTATCCCACTGGAAGATTTTCACTCAGCAGTGGTATGAATAGGCTGCTCAAGAGTACTCAAGGCCAGATCCAAGAACTTAGAAACCCAGTACCCCATTTGAAGGCAGATGCAGCAAAAATGGAGATCAGAAGCTTCTGTTAAGCCTCTGTACACCATGTAGAGGGTTGGCATCTTCACATGGCATCCCGAGCAGGACAAGGAGCAGTGAGATGCCTTAAATCTGTCCTGTACATATTACCTTCCTACTGCCAGCTCACTGGGAAATGCCGAGTCTAAAATCCCGGCTTTATTGAGCTATAGAAAAAATTGCATTTTCCTCATTTGGGATTCACTTCTTCCACCCACTGAAGTTAGAAAGAAAATTCACTCCCCAAACAGTCTTGAAGGTAGTAGCTCAGCCATCCCCTTTTTGTTTTAAAGTTTGTTGCTAGACCACAGCAATGAAGTAGGAAAGCAGGTTTAATTTTTTTCTCCACGTACTAGAATTTACACTCATTTTTTCCTCACTTCCATGCCTAGTAATCTGAAAACCAGTCTATTCTTTGTTTGCTTATGGTTATACAGGAAACAATGTTGCTACACTGTAGCAAAGCTACAAGGACAGAAGGACATTTAATTGTAAAACCAAGCCAATTGCACTCACATGCTTACTATCATACCTGCATACTCACAAGAACTACAAAATGTTTCTTTCAGATGATGCCTGGCATCTAGCCAAGAGACAGACCTCCAGGAGGCTTGACCAGGATCCCATGTGGTGGCCTGGGTGGCAGAGGTCACCAGCTATCCAGTCCCGGTTAGGGATTGTTTCAGATGGTAATAACATGCTGGATTTGGATGTTGCTTGCAGCACTGTGGAGTTCATAGGGATTTTAGTCTGTCATTGTGTCCCACCTGGGTGAGTTATTAGGATTTACCCATTGTCCTGTCTCCTGCACTGGGTGTCCTAGGAAGATGAACAGAGTCATCAATACACAAGACTGCTACAGCCCTTTATCTGCCATTTGCTCTGCTACTTCCACACCCAGTCAGTCCTGGTTGTTCCCTTTCACATCAATCTTAATGTTCCAGTTATAGCCTACAGTTGCAAGGATATATGGAAGGAAGAAAGGTGCTAGATGAAAGAAGGTGGAAGATGAAAAGCAAGAGACACTTTCCATCTGTCCTGGGGTTGTGCAGTTATTTGACAAAGAATGAAAGAAAAAAGAAATTAGTGACAAGTGGCCAGTTCCACAGCCTAGCCGTTCGTGCACTTTGCGTTCCTGAACTTTGCTCTCAGAACTGCTGCAATTTAAATTCAGGACAAAATGACAGACCAGTTACTTGCACCTACCTGACACTGTGTGTGCACAAAATGGATATGATTGACACTCATTTGCTGTTTTGGATACAGTCTGGAGTGAAAGCAGGTAATGTCATTGCAGTGAATTGCAGTTGCAAAACACCTGTTCTAGGACTGAATGAAATGGGCTCAGCATTATATAAATTGACAAGGGCCTGTATTACCTTGCATGCTAGCTACACAGTTTGTGCAGTCAGATTTCATTTCACCTTTGATTTCAGGTTCCCCTTCCAACTTAACACTGCCATAGCCAAGAAAAGATCCAAACTCCTGGGATGTGCATCACTACCGTATCATCCTGGGCCATCTGCTTCTAGTTCATTTGTCTTGTCCCTTGCACACACAGATCATAAACACATGTTTCTGCTAAATATACAAAAAGGAATACATTTTCACATCATAACCTCTGTATAGCTGAAAATGAGCATTGCTCATTCCTCTGCCAAGCAAGCTATTGTTTAGCTGCATGTTTCTTACCATGCCAAGAAAATACTTGGCTACTTTATAGTACTAAAAACTATGTGGTTCACGGTGTGTGATTAACACAAAAGTGCATAGTCATAGTTGCTGCCTCTCTATCTACCGACATAGTTTCTAAATTGAAAGTTTTAACACAGTGCTCAGCGGCTGTAATTAAGAATAGATTGATTAAAAATATAGCCTGTGAGATGTTATAGTACTGAAGCCAAAAGGTGAACTTACAGTAATAAACGATACTTTGTAGTTATATACAGTTTTTCATCTTGAATGGTATTAAAGTGTTTTATAAACCAATACTTAAAAGAACTAGGCACTCTCAGCTAAAAGAGGGAGTGTAAGTAAAAGAATAGTACAATGGAAGGAAACATACATTTTGGCAAAAGTACTGCCCTTCTGAAAAGTTCAGTTGATTCCTTTAATTTACCTAGCTGAGAAGCAGAAGCTGCTGAGTAATACTTGTACTTTTTTTCTGTTTACAAGTAATTCATTCTATAAAGGTTTATTTTA
Organism: Burhinus bistriatus; assembly: GCA_013397275.1. Taxonomy (NCBI): domain Eukaryota; kingdom Metazoa; phylum Chordata; class Aves; order Charadriiformes; family Burhinidae; genus Burhinus; species Burhinus bistriatus. The sequence continues at coordinate 8,007 of VYXH01008899.1, forward strand.
TGAATATATGTCTTCCCAAATATTTACCAAATACTCTTTGTCACTGCATTTTATCTGATGGAATATTTCATGTGAACAGGACCAGTATGGTATCTTGCAAAAATTAATCTTACTGTGTACCTGCATAATTACTAACTAATGTTGCTCTTATTTTACTTAAACTTCTTAAATTGTATAATTATGAATAAGGAATAATACCATTCCAACTTATTTTTTTACTTTTAAGTACAATTGTAATTTTGAGTAAACATCTTGATTTCATTAATATGGGAATATTCAAAATTTTAAGTCTATTTTTAAAATGTGCTATTGTTTTATCTTTGTTTGGAAGCATTTTTAAAGGCATAATGGCATGAAATAGAGATCATCTGGCTAAATTGCTCACTTACATTCTCTACTACAAATAAACTTTTATTAAGGGAATTTGTAGCACTGTAACATGGGTGCAATAAACAAGACAAACTCAAAATTTTCATTTACTTTTTCTTTTTTGCACATAGAGAACTGTTACAAAGCATGTTTAGAGTAATATTTTACATTTAAGCATCCCTTCACTTCTCCAAGAAACTAGTAGGTCAGAAACTAGATTATGAATTTCCCTACATTTCCTGTGAAAACTAGTATGCTTTGAGCCTATATTCTCACCAGGTTGCTGTCTCACTTGGATTCAGAGTCAATGCTTTACCCTCTAGCCGTCCTGGCTAGCAGCCTACATCAAGGCCACACACCTCCAACTCTGGGATCTCCTGCTATTTCCCTTTGCCAGCCACAGGGCAAAGGCATAATCTCAATTTGTATGAATAACTGCACTGAAGTGTATTCAGCTCCAAAGTGATGAAACAAGTGTACCTCAGGCAGCATGTGCACACTGTTAAAATAATTCATTAAAATTCTTCTCGGCTGTGCTAGTCTAGAGTTTCAGCTACTAATCCAGGTTAACAGCTCTCCATTTTTTGAGAGGTAGTAAACAAGAAGATGGCATTCACCAGGCATTTGAGAGGCACCATTGGAGGAAGGTATTAGGCAGAGCATAGCTTAAATTAACTTTTTGTCATATACAAAATTGCTTTAATAAACTTTCAACTTGTCAAGATTGCAGCTGAAACATTTTTAAAGTCCAGGACTTCAGTGCAACTAATATTCTTCTTGACATTTGATATATTACATGAAGAGCTTCAGGTGTAAAATGCACTGTAGACAAAAGACTTTCTTGCCTCTGGAAGAAACTCATAAAATGGTTGAATTGTCAGGAAAGCGACAGCCAGTAAGGGACAAGAATGCAAACAGATTTAGAGCTGTGGGAGCTCCTGAAGGACACAGGCACTGAGTTAAGTAGCAGTCTGGAAACATCTCTGGACTTACATCCTCCTCTGCAATAAACTCTCATCCTTGATTGCACTGTACAGACCACAAGGCCAGCAGAAAGCACAAGGCTTGAGCCAAGTTAAAACACAGTCAAAGAAGAAAAATACAAGCTATTGACTTGTAACGTGTATGAACTGGATTGTTAAAAGGGTTCAGTTCAGGGAAAGTTGGTTGAGGGGCATTCCTTTATACCACATTTGAGCTTTACCTAGAGAAAATAAGCACATTAAGATATTCAGTTGGGATTTATGCTGGCATATAAAATAAAAAACAGTGATGCACTCGGTAGCCATAAATGCTAGGAAATAGCTTTTCCCAGTAAAGCAAAACACTCCCTACCACCTAATCCCAAATACATTAATAAGTCATTTGGTGAGATGGGGTTTTTTTTTTCTTCATTAGCTGTTTTGATTCCTGGGCACCAAAGATGAGAAAGAGCTATCTAGACTCCTCTGCAGTACAGATTAGGCATCCATTGATTCAACCCTCTCTAATCTTCAGTTGCCCATAATATATTTAGAATTATTTTCCTCAGATATTTCTAACAACCTTTGCTATTGTCAAACTATGCTAAAAATGAAGTCAGCTGCCTCGCCTCATGTCTCTCACTCCCTAATTTTGTGCATAGCAAACCACGTTGGAGAATCCGCACGGTTCTCATATCCTAGGTATCACTATCTGTCAGCAGATCCAAAGGGGGATCTCTTTAGCAGGCGATTTTCTCTGTTGCCCCTGGTGCCAGCACATGTTGCCACAGCTCCTGTGAGAAAATCAGGATAAACCCCTGGCTCCAAGTTGATGCTAACTGGGTACCATATATGGCCTAATGCACCACTGGCCTTTCTATTTTATAACCCAATATAAACACCAGTTTAATACTGACACGCTTATTTACTCTACATCTGATCTACCCAGGCTGCCAGGTGTGTGTTGGGGGGCAGCTGGCACAGCACCAGTGTCTGCCAGCACCTCCCCTAACTGAGCATACTCAACATCACAAGCATCAGGATTAACTTTTCTAAAAGCCAGTAATAATTACAAGAGAACAGAATACACCCACTTTCCAAAATAGTAAGTGAAATACAAACCACGCTATGCTATCACCTCTTAAAAGCACATCACAGTTATAACCCTGCTATCTAAAACATGTGTCACAAGAGGTGTAACAAAAAGTTCTATTATACCTCTTGAAACCCTTTCCACACCATAAATCCCATTCTCTTTTGAATCAGTAATGCTCCTATTTTTGTCAGAGACACTAAAACCCATTCTGCCCCCACTATAACCAACCTCTTCCGATCATAAGATCATGCTAACCATCAGGTCGTGCAGCCCTATTAATTTGGCAATCTGCCCGTTACCAGCCCAGGTCCAAAGGCAAGAAAACACAGGCCTATCTGCAAATAACTCAGAGATGCTGGTACAGCAAACTAGTCTTCATCCAAGCCCTAGCTCACGCTATAAGTACTTCCATGAGAGGACACCAGAAATACTCAGTTGTTGACTACACAACCTTTCTAGACTCTTCTTGAAACTTCACACTGTTCCCCGTACTTCATAGAAAGGGACACATTAGTTCAACCTTTAACCCACTAAGTTCAAAGACAAGAGGGGGGGAAAAAAAAAAAAAGACCAAACAAGTTCCATTGACATTTTGTAGTTCTAAACATAATTTTTCCCAAGAAAGAAGCTGGAACTGAGGCTACTGGATGACACTTTTAGTAGAGTACAGTCCTCCTTACTACATCAGTGCCAGTTTACAGTTGCAATAGCAGAGTGGTGTGACCAAGGGATGCTGGAGAATAAGCAGCCTTTGAAGAGCATCCAAGTACTTGCTAGATCTCTTCATAGGATCCTGTTTATTTTCTTCTCAGAGGGAAGACAAAGCTCTAAAATCGTATTATTGAAGTCAAGCAGGGAAAAATACCTATTCTGACTCAAGCACATAACAGCAAATTCAAATATAACTGAGCTTCACAGGTAGAGAGTGACAGTGTATTTTCTTCCATTTTGTAGTTGCATACTCCCTTGCCTTCCCTCTTAACTAATTTCAAAAGCTTTAGTTAAGTCTTCCTGGACGTGGAGATTACCTAAAAAACAAAACAAACACACACCAAACCAAAAAAACCCCAGAAATAACATTACCTTGAAAGTAAGGCAACACCAAGAGATACCACTCCAGGAAGCAGCGTGGGGTGGGATGGCATGCAATAGGAGCCAGCACAAAAGCAAAGCCAAGACCCCAGAACAGCCTCAAGCTGAAGACCCCGGGAATGAGTTGGAGGTGAGGGAAACCCGGTGGGGCTGCTCAGGGCCATTAAGGCAATCAGCGCCCTCAGGGACCTGACACACCCAGCTGGGATGATGCATCAGGTGGGGATTGCCATGAGAACTATAAAAGCTCTAGGAAGTTGAAACAAGATTCCCCTGCACCCCCTCCTCACCCCCTTCTTAGGGAGGAAGCTGAAAGGAGGTTGTAGAGAAATTTGTTTTTCCTTGAACCTCTGTGTGTCTGGTCAACTGCACTGTTGAAGTGTGAAAGTCTGTGAGACTGTTCTTATTTTTCATGTGTCATAGGTATGTTTTTTTGTGGGAGCTCCTATTGTAGGCTAGAGTATTAAAATTACATTGACTTCTGTGTTTAGAGTGCTTAAAGAATTTTGCTGAGAGTGCTGCTTCTGGTTTTTGCTCTTCCTCTGACTTTAGTACTTTGTAGGAAAGGGATGGTTTCCTTTCTACTTAAAGGTCACAATTAACAATAAGTAAATGTATACATGATAGTATATAACTGTCAGACAATATAAGAAAAGTTTCATAGTTCTATCAATAAAGATAAATATTAGTTAAAAATTCTATTAGAAGTGATGTTTTAAGTCCTCTCTGGCACTTAAGCTACTCTTCCATTCTTTGTTAAGCATTTTAAAAGTTTCTGAAGCAAGAAGATTACTAGTGGTACAATATGTACATATACATTATTATATGTTATATATGTGCTAATACATATGTGAACAACATGTGTAATGCCTTTTGTGTTGTTAAATCACTTTGTTTATTAAGCAGAATATTGTACTTTAAAAAGGTTAAATTTACTTTTAAAAGGTTTAATGTATGCTAGAAGGTAGAATTTCTCACTAAGCAGGAGCAAAAAGCTGTAAAAAGGTTTCAAGGCCTTGTGAAACAGGACACTTTATATAAATGATATATGCCTTGCTAATGAAAATACCCTTGAAGATCAGAAGATTGATAACAAGGGGGTATCCCTATGCACAAGGTGCTGAAACTGGCTGGAAACTAGACTTTAGGCCTCTTCCAGCAGTTGCCAACAAAGATTTGCAGTAACTGGGGGGAAAGGTAAAGGCGGCAGTGGGAGATCATGACCACCAACTCAATTAGAGACTGCACATCAATTAAAGGACACTGTAGCTTTAAATGAAAGCGAGAGACTGTACTAACCAATAGAAATCATTAAGATAAGATACTAACCAATAATTAGAATTAAGGGTGTGCATTACTGTATTTTGAACTGTATAAATATTCCAAAGAGTTTGTAGGCTGGTGTGCTAGCTTTGTGGATTACCACCTGGCACCCATCTCTGCAGAAATAATTTAAATAAATACCTCTGCTCTGTGTGTCTTGCACGCTGCGTAAATGACCCCACTTTGGGACAACGGTTTTTGGTTGAGACAACACACAAGGGTTAGAAAAAAAATTTTTTTTGAAAGTGAAGTTCAGGCTTCTGTATCCATAATAAAGCATCAAAATTACCTGCTCTTCTTGGTTAGTGAGCACCCAAAAACATATAAAAGTGAATATAAGGAGCAGGTGTTCAGGCACTGCTCTTAAGCACTGCTAATAACGCTTTCAAGTACACTTTTACCACTCATAAAATGGTGATCCTACTGTGCTAGCTATGTCAGCTGCATAGGCTGCTGGCTAATTCCACTGCTGTTAAGAGAAGAAATGTAATTTAGCAAAGCATGATGAGCTTCTGTCAGCCTAAATGCATCTGCCTGTCGGTTGTGTTGTCGCCTAGCACTTCAGACAGTAAACACTTGCAAAAGCAAATTGTTGGCTCTTTGGCTACTTGCTCAAGCCAGATGGAGTCCCATTTTGTACCCTTTACTAGGAAAGACACAACTGATTATCTGGTGATATTCCTTTCTTTTGCTTTTTACATTTCTCATTTTCCTGAAATTAGAACAGCATATTGAGCAAATACCATACGTTCTTGTATGGTCAGAAACTTTCAGGTGCTAATCTGCATTACCACCCTTCACTCCTGTGCAACTTTGCTAGACTGAAGAAATATATTTCACAGAGCAAACTAGGAAAATATCAGTGTAATAGAGCCTTCTTCTGATACTATTCCTTAATCTGTTGCTTCCTGTGTCTTAAACTGTCCGTGTAATATCCTTTTTTTCCCACTTTCTTTAGTTTCCAGCAGCCCTCGGAACTATTATATTAATATACATGATTATATTAATATGAATGTTTTTTATTTGTAAATCAGTATGCATTCTTCCAGTTTTGTGTGCTGTCAACAGTAAAAGCCTATAGTTGCGTGGGTTTCTTATAAAACCTAAATTTCAGAAGTTGCTTGCTTATGGTTAATGTCATGCTGTAATGGTAGGTAGGAGCTCAGGTCTTCTGTTTGTTCGGGTGCAAAATGGTTTTGGTAGGGCACTGACACTGAATTATTTCTGTAATTTCTTGGAAAGCTCACGGCTTCAAAAACAAATGATGACACAGAAGCATATCAGTGTTCCCCTTTGGCCTCTGACAGTATTGAAGCTTAGTAAGTTTTAACATGCCAGGAAAGAGTTTTTATCAATTTGCATTAGAAATAAACATAAGCATGAGGAGTGCAGCATATTAAACAGTAGGGTATATTTTTATGTTAATAACTCCCGAGCAGATACTGTTAGCTTGTTCTGTGTAGCTCTAACAAAACTCCCTCCACAGGGTGATAGGATGTTCTAAAATTGTTTTTTTCCTGAATAATTGAAAAAACATAAGCAGGCTTCCACAAATCCTCTGGAGTTTTGTTTCCATATAGACTATTGCAGGTGTTGTTTCTTTCAATCAATGGCTTTTAGTGCTGCACCATGACATTCAATAAAGTTATCCAGTAAAAAGGTAATAAAACTGGTATTAACCTCAGAGACCACTGAAGAATAGTTAATCAAACAGGGGTCAATGACACTGATTACTTCTCAACAGCTTACCTCAGGATCAAAAGTAATGAAACAAACAGTGATTTGAGTAAGATAGAAAGAGCCTCTCTCTGTAATATACTGCAACAGCAAAAGGTTTATGCTATTTTTTTAAAGGTTGCAGCTGCCACTCCCTCACTGAGATACCCAGTGCACCTAAAGTATACCTACTTCTCAGCCCTATGTCTAAGGATTATTTGATGTAATGTTTGATTACCAGATCTCTGAAATTCAGTGATGAATGTGACAAAGGTTATTTAGATTCTCTTTTAGTCTTGCTTGTTTGCATATAAAATGGTTTTTTGCCAGCCAAGATGCCAGTAAGTTTTGCTGACACTGGAAGTAATGTTTGTAAATATTTCTCATTATACTGTTGGGCTATCAATGCATCTGATTAACCTTGTTTGATTTTTTTTTTTTTTGTTTCATGTCCTTCTCAGAAAACATTAGTGTTTACAACAGTTTTGACTTTGATTTGATTAATATATGAAAACTCTCCAAAATCTACATGGATTACATTTTATGTGTACACAACTTTTCCAGCATACATAGACATAGCTAGGAATAATTTCTTTGGGAATATTGAATGTTTCAAATGCTAGTGAAGAAGAAGCTGTATTTTAAAACAAATGGAAAAGGACCTATGGAGAATATTACTACCCAAAAAGACAGGATAGTAAAATCATCATAGCTTTTTTCGTTAATGATTGTTTCTTACAAAATAAAAATGGAACAACTTGACATAAACAGAGTGCCAGCTTATTCCTTGCTGAGGACTCTGCTTTAATTTGCTATTATCTCAGTAAACCTTGCAGGATACTTGAGGTGACATGACGCACAGACAAGGCGTTATCTGACTGCTCCGTGCCAAACTGCTCTTAGTGCAAAGCATTAGGTGAATGGATTACATCTCTCCCAGAAGACGTGCAGCAACAGAAGATGTGTCTTTGCCTATGCCTTCTTCCTTGAAGCCCTGCTATCTTCAAGAGGTCTCTAAAATACATGGTGTGTTCCCTTCTCCAGGTACTCAGTGTAAGTGCACTTCCCAGGTGTGTATGTGTATGTACTAAGAGCTCTATGATGTACAGTAACACCTTACCTCCCCACATCTCTGCCAACAGAGCTTCCTGCTCAACAAGCATTTCTTTAGGTGTGGTGAGTTTTCTCTGAAGAGTTGGTGCGACCTGTAGCTGTTTCTCAGTCACAATCCAGGCTGTACTGCTAACTACTCTCAGCATAAATCTGTGCTGCTTTCCCAAACCCATCAAGAAATTTTTACTGTATTACATGAAGCCTTAGAGATCTTTTTTGTCTACAAAGCCTCTCTAATTCCAGTGGTTCCTCATAAGGATACTGAAGGAATTTCTTTCCTTCCAAACACTAAGTAAAGAGCGTTAATTTACCATCTGCCTTTGGGTACTGGCTCTTGTTTATGATCCACATACATGAGTAGATTTATTGTTGCTTTTGGCTGTTGTGGTTTTTTTCTGTGTCCCAGAGCCTTCACTGCTATCAGTTGCTTTCCCATGTCTGAACAACCGGTGTGCTTCACTGAAAGAACTGTTCCTGTACCCTCCATTGTTCTTTGCCTGCAGAAATCAATCATGCTGAAGAAATATAGTCTGAATAATTTCCTTAGCAGAGCTTATGCTCTACAGCCACAATTCTCAGTTTTCCAGGAAAATGTTAGTCTTTCAGCTTTTTAGGATAGGTGTCTCTTACCAATTGGATCATTTCTACAGCACCATGGTTACTCTTGATTTCCAAGTCTCATAGCTTCCAGGCTAACAATTAACTCCTGCTTGATTTCAGTTGCCCTTTACTACTTGAATTCCTAGAACTGGCATTTATTTATTTTTCTTTTTTTGGGGAGAAGGGGGGCATAATACATTCAGAGGCATCAACAGATGAATTTTTCTGCTGCATATGACTACATGGTTGCAAAAGATGTCCTCACTATACAAGTTTGATGCATCAGATGCCACCTGAGCTCCAAGTTTGACTGTGCTATCAGTCTGACCTAAGTTTGACCTAAACTGTCTCAACATCTCAATGTCACCTAAACAGCCTTTAGAACTTGCCCTTTTGGTAGTTCCACCTGAGATGGATCTACAGTATGTATTTTTTCGGTCTAACTCACTACGACCATTATAAGCTTATAACTTGCCCCAGACAAGAGATGCACCTGTGTACTGTCTAAAACTAGCACTGCATGTGTTCCCATAATATGATGCAGCTATAGTGACTGCCGTGTGTTGTGTGCAGATAAAGCATGACTGACTTTATGTCTTCCTGTTCACTGCTGCCATCTGATACATGGATGAAAACGGAAGGATCTACATCAGCCTTATACAACCCGTTGACCTCAGCATAAATAACGTAGCCTGTTCAGATGAACAAGCAAAAGTCTTGTCATACTTTATTTCTATTTTGTCATGCAAGCCTGAACTGCTCAAGTCATGACTGATATTTTATTGCCACACCAATTACAGTGAAATTGCAGTTGCTCCTTTGAAATTACTCAGTTGGATGTTGGATTGCAGATTTCAAATCAGGCTGTAGTGAATAAGAAAGTCTTTCTAAGAAGAAAACAAGGCTTCCCTCAAAGAGGTTTGTCTGCCACTAGTTTCCCAGATGTTAAAAAACAGCTTAACAAAAAGCTCCTAACTACTCCAACACTTGTTGAAAAGGATTTTGTGGGGTCCAAATAAGAGTAATTTAAGGCGGTAATAAGCTTTTGTGCTTTTTTTTTAAATAATAAAATAATCAAGGTGCACTTGTGGCTTACCTCTTTGCACCACTTCAACTCTCCTCAAAATCATTAAAATAAGAAGCTGATGCAAGTAAGCATTACATGTGATATCCAGAATGTGTCTAGTGGGCAACCCCATCATGCTCTAAGTCACCGGTAAGTAGTAATAGATTGAGTAATCTGGAAGGTAAAAAAATGTTTCAGTTCTTCTGTTAGCTGGAAAATTAAACAGCAGGTTAAATGCAAATTGCTGGTCTGTATTAATGTAAGCGCTGATGGGCTTGTGTCTTGGAAAGATTTTATATAAAGAATCAAGATAACTTCTACTGGAATTTTACCACCAAAGGGGCATTTGTACAAGAATTCTATGTGTGAAATGCCCCAGAATTATTTTTCAAATAACAAGAAGCTTTTCAAACTGGTGAGAAAAGATCCATTCAGGCACTTTTTTCCAAGGTCTTAAAGCCATTGCATTATTTCTGAAGGCTTGTTTCAAGAGTAATATATGTTGGTTATGTAGCTTTACAAGTATCCGTGTCAATTCACTAAGCAGGGCAGTAGTAGTTTGTTTTCTGGAGCTGAAAGAGATGGCAAGAAATAGACTGCTTTTAACTCTCCTTGCAGTAGTGGCAAGGAAAAGTCCTTAGGAATATTACATAGCTACTATTCTTCTAACTTTATTTTGCAATTTTCTTTAAGTTGTTTCAGGTTTGTTATGTGCCTTACTCAACATGACATCACTGAAATGAGAAGCAAATCTGATGAACGTTGTAGTAACTTACTCAAAGTAATAGGAGATGCCTAATGAATGACTAATAACAAAGTGTCTTCACAGTAGTAAAGCAGTAAAACAACTATTTCATCACTAGATAAAAATCTCATTGGACTATAATTCACTTGGTTTTAGTGATGGGAAAACATATCTTTATCATAAAGTCTTTACTACCAAAAAAATGAATTTTTTCAGAGCACACAAATGATTTGAAACTATAGCTAAGGTTAATCCAATACTTAGAATTTTCTTGCCTAGACTTTCAGCACTACTTGAATTACCTGCTGGTATTTGTTATAACTGTTGTTTAATGCAGCTTTTGCTTTCAAGTATCAATGACTCTTGCTTACTTTTGACTGCTATGGTGCCATTATTTTGTCATACATATTTGGAACAATAAATTAATGTTTAGATGTATGAAATGAAATACGCTACATATTTATGTCCTAGTTTAATTATAGCCTATAATGGGCAAGAGTACCTCCTTTCTATTTTCATGTTCTTCTGGATAGTCTGTTAGCTCAACATGCAATGTGTAGAGAAAAACCACCTAAATAGCCTCAGCATTTGAGATATTAGTTATCTTACCTTAAATTCAGTCTCCTGAGTAGAAGACTGAGAGATAACTTGATTATTTTTGCAAAGTGACCTGCTCATGGGAACAGTACTCGATGGCACTGTTCTCAACCTTGTTGAAACAAAGAGAATTGCTAGTGAAAAGCTGAAGTTAGATAAATTCAAGCCAGAGCTAGCATGTGGTTTCCTAGAACAAAAGTAATGAAATACTGGTCCAACTTATAAGGCAGATGGTAAGCCTTGTCAATACTCAGCATTTCTTCAGAAACATATTTTTAGAGACATCTATGTCCTATTTAGAGACAAAATAGAGAAGATTAAGGTATAGAAATAAACTAAACTTGTACAAGGTCGTGCCTGTCCTTGAAGGCAGAGCTGTGAATCCTGTCATGGATTGTTGTTCCTATCCTGGGCCTTGAAGAGGAAGGGAGGTTACCTAAACATACTGCAATAGCAACTTCGTGCATCAATGGGGAAAATCTGTCTTTTTATTTTTTTTTACTGAAGCTAGTGACAAATTATGGTGAGTTAGTATTTTGAAGAGAAGTAGGCGTTATTCTTTTTGGTTGTAAAAGATCGAGTCTCTCTCATGTGTTCAGTATCAAACTGTCAATTTTCTTTTTTTTTTGACTAGTTTTGTTGTGGCTAACTCTAGGTTTTTTTGTCGTTTCCTGCAACATTGATGTCACAGGGATGTCTACTCAGTCCCTGTCACTTCAGGGCACCTTCATCTCTTCTGTTTTCTGGCTGTGGCATTCAGAGGTATGCTGTCTGCAGGACTGAAGTACCCTAACTCAAGTAACTGGATTCAGATTAGAGCAACTGCCTGGATTTTGATGCCCCCTGATATACAAGAGGTCAGAGTAGATTATCTGATTGCCTCTGTTAGCTTTAAACATTGTGTAAAATAATGTGTGTCCCCTGTTTGTGTAAGTGTTTGCATGTAGAGAAGTTTCCCAGGAGAGAGGGACAAGAATTCTGTGTTGGGCTACAGAATTTGCAAAATTAATTTAATCAAAATGATTCTTTTCCATGTTATATTTCTCAGTGGTGTTAATTGAAAGCCTGTTTCACACTCTTATTTTTATTTTTTCCGGTGGTTTTAATTACTTACAGGCACTTATTTGTCTGACGAAAGTCATAGAACAGAGTTGAGAGATTTTTACTAGTAAGTATGGTATCTGTCGTGTAACACAGGAATAAAAAAGGCCATTTTCCCTTGGTCAAATAATCCACCATGAATAAATTGTCTAACAAATACAGCAGTTTGCAATCAATTAGAGAAGTAGTCCTGTTTTTAAAAGTTAATTGTTATTAATCTATGAAAGTAACTTTAAGAACACAGTTTCTTCAAGAAAACTAGTTTTGAAGAGTAACTGAGGGTGATGCCCTTAACAGTGGATCCGCAATTAAATGGGAAATTTAGCATTCAAACTATAGAACAGTGTTAATTTCACAGTCATTCTGATGTATGATTGGACACTAAAGTCATATGGTAATGTGGCTATCCTATGACTTGACTGCAGAATTCCAATACTGTTGAATTACAGCTCTTCTGGATTAGATTAAAAGTCCATCTATCATAAAACCCCATCTTTCACACTGACAGCAAATCAGAAAATAGTGTCAAAAAAGTTTGTAGCAGTACTTTTCCACAATATCCTTCCAGATTTAGTAATTTGAATATCATATTAGTGTTTTGTATTAATCATGAAGACCATTTCAGGTATCAGTCTTTAGATACGTGGTTTACTGAATTTTCAGGACTCAGCAATATTTTCAGAGAAAGTGATAGGTATCTAACCACTTCAGCAATGATTAATACAGATTTTCCTTGTTATTTATAGGACTTTTTTTAATAGCATGTCTAAACTTGAGAAATAGTTAAGACTAGGTATTTTAAAAAGATCTATCTTCTACTGCATAAGCCTGTCTTAGATCTTCAGTGAGGATGAGAAGGTTCATGGAAATGCATTTAAAAATCTTAATTGCATTATGCTTGTATTAGTAGTGACACCATAGGGGACTTATAGTAATTAATTTCATCAGTTCTTCCAAATATTTTCAGTACAAGGCTGATTAGGCCAACTCTTTAGACCAGATAAAGATTTTGTTTCAGTGAACGGTTGCTTTTTTCTGACAGGAAATGTAATTTTATAAAAGCTGATAAATTGTAATTTGGTTGTTTGCATCAAACTCCCACCAGAAGGGTCTGTTTCAGAGACATCTCTCACATCACAGCCGGTACTGGGTGGGTTAAGTTTGAATTCTACCAAGTAAGTATATGAACCTCTGAAAGTGGTATACTCAACTATTGCCTTAAGTTTGTTTTAGGGACTAAGTATCTATGTGGTTATAGAAGTAAGGATGTAGGTAAAGCAGGATCTGCATGTAGAGGTACTAGAATAGCTAGTATATTTGGAAAACTTAGGTGGCTATTTTGGGCACATGTGAGGTTTTTAGGAGCAAGTCTGTTATGTTTTTTATACCATTGCCAAGTGCAAGCAAATTTTCCACACTGTAATTTCTAAAGACTATTAAGGGAAATAAGTTCTTTACTAACTTCTTCAGAATATGTGTTTAAGTCTGCCAAAAGCAGGAACTGTGTATATGCTAATTTAATTAGAATGAGTTTTTTGTCTTATCAGTACAATCATGTTAATCAAAATTAGAGCTGTATATTTTAAAAGTATAGTCAACCAAATAATCAGTTATAGTTTAGTTCAAATGGATACATAGATGTTCAGATGCTTTCACCTCTATCTTATCACAGTTCTTGGTGTTGAAACTTTGCAAAGCCATTTTCTTTTGAAGAATTCATAGACAGCAGTGGTATCGAGTGCACCCTCAGTATGTTTGCAGATGACACCAAGCTGAGTGGTGCAGTTGACATGCCTGAGGGACGGGATGCCATCCAGAGGGACCTGGAGAAGCTTGAGAAGGGCACCCATGTGAACCTCATGAGGTTCAACAAGGCCAAGTGCAAGGTCTTGCACCTGGGTCAGGGCAACCCCCAGTATCAATACAGGCTGGGGGATGATGGGATTGAGAGCAGCCCTGCCAAGGACTTGGAGGTATTGGTGGGTGAAAAGCTGGACACGAGCTGACAATGTGCACTTGCAGCTTAGGAGGCCAAGCATATCTTGGACAGCATCAAAAGAAGCATGTCCAGCAGGTCAAGGGAGGTGATTCTACACCTCTACTCTGCTCTGGTGAGACTCCACCTGGAGTA
>VYXH01008902.1:2889-16820 GCA_013397275.1 Burhinus bistriatus
CCGGCAGCGGTAAGGGAGGGTCAGCCTCTCTGGGAGCAGGGGAAGGGCTCTGCGTCCCTCCCTGGGAGGGTGGAGGGATCACTACCCGACAGCCCCACAGCAAACTGCTGGCATTTCCCTTGGGCACCTGCCCACAGAGAGCAGTCCGAGGAGAGGGATGGCATGGGAGGGACGTGGGAGCCTGTGTCCTTGTACCCTGCCAAACTAGTCCCCTCTGGAAGGCAGAGGCTTGGGAAAGCTCCCCACAACCTCCTTGCTCCAGCTCTGCCTGTGGCATCTCTTAAAACCTGCTGGTGCTGAGGCTGGCTGAGCAACCAGACCAGCACATCCCAGTAATCCCCAGTCGTGTCCTGCCATGCATCTCCTGCAATGCTGTTAAACTCATGGCATTTTTCCCCCATGGGGCCTGTCTTCCCCGTCTTCCCCTTTCTCCCAATGTATTTGGTGCCTGTGTCTCTCTCTGCCCTGCAGCACATAAAGGCTTTCTACAACGCCACGTGGTCCCAACGATATGGGCACGGGCTGGCCTCCGGCCCCCTGACCCTCCTCTACTCCCTGACTGTCTCCATCTTTGCCCTGGGTGGGCTGGTGGGCTCCCTGCTGGTGGGGGTGCTGGTGGAGCGGTACGGCAGGTAAGGGGGTGACATAGGAGAGGGTGGTTGAGGGATAAGATGGGGCCAGAGGGGCTGCCCTGTTGCTTGTGCCCTGCTAGGAACGGCACGCTGAGCCGCAGTGCTCTCCTCATCCTCCTGGCCGGTGCCTTCATGGGCTTCAGTCGGGAGCTAGGGTCCCCTGAGATGGTGATCATTGGCCGCTCCATCACGGGGCTCCACTCAGGTAGGTGCCGCAGGGCTGTGCATCGCTCCTTCCTCATGCCTTGGTCCCCTACAGCCCATTCCCAGGAGGCTGGAGAAGACTTCATATCCCCCATGGCTCCATGGTGAGGGTCTCCATGGGGCAGATAGGGCCACCTCCCTGGCCATGGTGCTGGGCACAGGAGGATATACACCAAGGCTCTGACTGGTCACCCTCCTCCTGGCTGCCCCTCCCATCCTGGTCCCCCCTCTCCCCCCCCAGGTATCTGTCTCAGCGTGGTGCCCCTCTACCTGGGAGAAATCGCCCCCAAGAACTTGCGGGGTTTCCTGGGCCTCATGCCCAGCATCTTCATCTGCCTGGGGGTTTTCTTTGCGCAGCTCCTGGGCCTCCCGGAGCTGCTGGGCAAGGTGAGCACAACACCCCAGCCACATGTGCGCTGGACCCTGCTCTGTCCTTCCTGTGACACGTCCCATTTTGACTTCTCTCAGGACAAGTTCTGGCCTCTTTTCCTGTCAGTGGTGGTCGTTCCTGCCTCCCTCCAGCTCCTGCTGCTGCACTGCTTCCCCGAGAGCCCGCGGTACCTGCTGATAGAGAGAAACGATGTCTGCAGGGCCACTGAGGGTGAGGGGGTGTCCTGGGGTGGGGACTGGATCCAGGAGCTGCTGGGTGCTTGTCCAAGGTCTTCCGAGACCAAGGTGCATCCATGCAGCATCCTTCTACACCCAGACCTGACAACCCACCATAGTCCACATGATTCAGCCCTTCACTCCTACCAAGTTGCGCTGTAGCATTTCCAGAGTGAAATTACTGTGGTGTCAGGCATCTCCTCAGTTCCTATGGGTGCTCAGCCCCATGGGTCAGGGAGGTCCTGTGGGGAGGCTGAGACGGAGCAGAGCCATGCCCCTACCCTGTGCCGTACCTATGGGCATCCACCCTGTGAGGGGGAGACATGTGCCTGTGACCCCCCCTTCTCCCCACAGCGCTGCACCGGTTCCTGGGGACACCCAACGTGCAGGATGTGATCAAGGAGATGAAGGAGGAGCAGCGGTCGCTCTCCTCTGTGGAGATGGTCTCTGTCTGGCAGTTGCTGCGAGACCGCTCCGTCTGCTGGCAAACCCTCTCGGTGGTGGTGGTGAATGCCGGCATGCAGCTCTCGGGGATCGATGCCGTAAGCCCTGCGGGGTCCTCACCCCAGGCCCTGGCTCTGCAGAGGCTGAGCTGAGACCTGGCAACTCATTTCACCAAGTGCCCCACGGCTCCATCCCCGTGGCTCACGCTAAGTTCCCCCTCGGCAGATCTGGTTTTACACCAACACCATCTTCGAGAACGCCGGGATCCCGGTGTCCCAGATCCCCTACACCACCGTGGTCACTGGCGCCATTGAAGTTGTTGCAGGACTGATTGGGGTGAGTGACGGACGGACAGATGGATGCAGCCCCTCAGTGCCAGAGCTATGTCCCCAGCTCCCAGCACCATTAAGCAGGGGGTGCTGGATAGACCCTCAAATGTTGTCCATGCCACAGCATAGCCCCTTCTCTGGGGGGCAGAAGGTTTGGCAGGAAAATGGGGTGGGGAGATGAGATTAGAGGGGCTCAATTTGTCATGTCACGTCTAGGAGTGGTTGGAGAATTTTGGTTTGAGTGGGTAGCAGGGAGGTTGGGGGGAGATGCCAGGCAAGGAGCAGGTTGGTGGATGATGGAGGGGGCTAAGCGGTTCCTTCTGGCTCCCAATTTCATGGTCACTCCGTTAGCAGAGTCACATGTCCCCATCTGCCCCCCCAGCCAAGCACTGGCCTGGCCCCAGGCCAGCAGCCCTGGCCCCCCCAGCCAGGCCTCATTTAGCTGGAGAGTTAGCACTGGGCCAGGCAGATTTATGTCCCTCGTCCCATCTGCGAGTGTCACCCGGGGCCAGCCCGAGGCACTAAGCACTAAATCCGCTCCCTGACAATTAGAGAGATGGATGGGGGGGTGGCTTCTCCCAGAAAACTGGGGCTGAGCGGGGGGCTGCTCCCCTCTCCCCATAGCTCAACCCACGGCAGAGTGGGGCCCCTCAGGCACCCCCATGGTTCTCTGAAGGGTGCCCCCTTCTCCCCTGCCCTGGTCGTGGGGCCGCCCCAGCCCCCAGCAGCCGCCCGGCGTGCAGCCAGATTGCTTGGGAGCAGCCCCGCAAACGGCCCCCAACGGACGTGCCAAGATTGGTTATAAAATTACAGGCATTTGTTCTGCTGTCAATACCCTGCCTGCTCCAGCCACCACTGCGCTGCCTGCCCACACCCTGCCTCCTCTGCCCGCTGCCCCGCAAACACCCCGTGCCCAGCCCAGCACCTCCGCTCTGCCCTGGTGCAAATGTGGTGGTGGGGCCACCCCAGCCAGCCCTGAACCTGCACCCTAACAGGGCTCTGCGGGACCCTACTGCCACCCAGTGCATGCTGACCCCGGGACCCCAGAGTCCTGGCTCTTCCCATGCCCCCCACGCCAACCCTGGTGCTCTGAGCTGGGGCTGCCCCCAACCCCCAGATGCCACCGGGAGCATCCTCCCACCTTCAACTGGATCTGGCGTTCAGGGGGTGCCACTGTCCTGGTGGGGAGCTCCCCACCACCCTGTCGGTCTCTGCTCTCCCTCGGCAGTGCTTCACCATCGAGAAGCTGGGCCGGCGGCCCCTCATCATCACTGGCTTCTGCGCCATGGGTATCTGCTTGGCTGGCATCACCGTCTCCCTGCTGCTCCAGGTAGGGTCTGGCCACCGCCATCCTCCTGGGCCACTGACACAGCTGGGGCTGGGTGATGAAGGGATGGGTATCACCCCAGGGGAGGGAGCATGCATGGAAATGAGAGGTGAGCTGACTCTTCCAAGCAATGTTTTCCCTTCAAAGTTGAAGGGAAGGAAAGTTCAGAGCAAAGAACAACATAAAAGAAAACCCAAATCCCCGTGAGAAAAATCCTGCTGCTTCTAGTAGCTCTTCTGCAGAAATAGTCGTCCCCAGGGAAGCGGCTGTGAAATGGCAGGGGGGGTGGAGAGGGCTGCAGGGTCCTTCCTCTGCCGCCTGCTCCCAGGGGATGCTCCTGCAGCTCTGGGGACATCTCAGCATCACGACTTGCTGAGCTTTGCCAAAGCTGACCCTCACCAGCTTTACCCCAAACCAGCCATTGCTTGTCTGCATCTCCCCCATGTGTCCTGCATGGCCACTGTCCTCAAGGGTTGCCGCTGAGCTGGGGGGCAGGCGTGAAGGCCAGTCCTGGGGACACTGGATGTGAAGCTCAGGGCCACCACCCCAGCAGCATCCCCAGCCCCATGTCCCCTCACAGACTGCCCTGCCCTGGATGCGCTACGTCAGCGTCGCCTGTGTGGTCGGCATCATCGCCGGCTTCTGCATGGGACCAGGTGGGTCTGGGGCTGGTGGGAGTTGGGGGCAGTGGGGCAGGAATGGGAGTCCGGGGGGAGCAGTGGGGTTTGCAGGCAGGTGGCCAGGACTGGTGCCTTGGCCCCTTCCATGCGGCCAGTCCCTGGTTTATCATGCTGCACCCCACAAGCAAGACCCTGTCACAAGCCCCTCCAGCGCCATACGTCCCTGGGGCACACTCCACCTCCTCCTCCTTGTCCCTGCTTCCGGGCCAAGTGGGGAGAAAGCCCTGACAGCCTTCCCCATACCTCTCTGGAGGTGTCACCTGCTCCCATCACAGAGCGGCTGGTGAGCATCGTCCTGCCCCTAGCTGAGCACTGGCGTGAGGCTGGGCTCAAAGAGCAAGGAGTGAAACCTGGACTGGTTTACCCAGTTGATGTATTAGCAGAGCTGCTAACAGATCTATAATTCATCTTCAGCCCAGACTTTATTCACTGTAATTACATCTTTAATTAGGATTTTAATGGCTCATTGTTCACAAACAATGATGAATAGGAGTTTTAAAACAAAAAAATATATATCTCTATTCTGGGCGAGCTGTGAGTAAGAGTCCGTCAGGGACTCCACTCCTCCCTCACTGATTGACATTTTTTTTTTGGTTTGTCTTTTCCATTGGAGCATCTTTCGTAAACAGGTCCCACTCAGCCCTGTCCCAGGCAGTGGGACCCAACCCATGTCACCACGTCAAACACAGTCCCCTGCCAGATCCCCATGTGCCCTGGGATGTGCACTGGACCTCGGATGCTGCCCTCCAGCAAGGGGACAGTCCTGCGACCCAGGGTTGCCAGCTCAGTGACACGTGGCAGGAGGGGCTGAGTCCTTCCAGGAGAAGTAGCTACAACCCTTGTCCAGTTTTTAGTAGCCACACTGGCTTGGGCAATAATCTTTAGCCATTCTGGGTTTTTTTCACAGTACAACTAGGGAAAAGCCAGTTGGGAAATGGCATTTCTGTGTCCTGCAGAAAATTCTGATGCTCGGAAATGGGGTTGCTTCTTTCCTGTCCAAAACAACCATGGTGTCCAAGCCTTTAGCTGCTCGATAGAAGGAAATTTGCTAAACCATTTTGACCAAGGCAGGCTGGAAACGGCATTACGGGTGGCACCAGAAACATGTTTCTCTGTCCCGTGTTCTATATGAGATTTAATATATCAGCATTTAGGAAAATTATTGCAAAATAAGGATCCAGATGAAATGTTCCACCTTGACTTTGACTCAGCCTGAAACTTTCCAGTCAAATACCTTGTGAAATTGGCCTCAGTGCCCAGCAAGGTGCAACTGTGGTGTGCCAGGGGGGATGTCACTCAACCATTGACATGGGTCCCAAAGGGAGACCAAGCGCAGGACATTGGTCCACCCATCCCTGCGCTCCCCATCTCCTCCAGCCTTCCCAACACCACCACTTTGACCTGTGGGTCCTGCTGGGCCCTGGCCCTGTGGCTGTAGGGCTGAGACCGGCAGAACCTGTTGACCCCAGGGGTGCCTGAGGCAGCCTGTCCCCCATACCATCAACCTGTCCCCTCCTTCCACAGCTGGCGTCCCCTTCTTGATGACAGCTGAGCTCTTCATGCAGTCGCACCGCCCAGCTGCCTACATTGTGGGAGGGTCCCTCAACTGGCTTTGCAACTTCACCGTTGGCTTCATCTTCCCCTTCTTACAGGTACCAGTCCAGGGGGGCTGGGGAAGGAGGCCCTGCTGCTCCCCCAGGAAAGGGTGTCAAGCCAGGGTTAACCCCAGGGATGCCCATGCTCCTGGCTTGGCTTGAATCTGGCCGGAGCCAGCCCAAGGAAGGGTGACAGAAGGGGACACTGCCTTGTGCCATGCCCGGCTTGGGAGTGCCTTGCTTCCTGCCCTGTCCCGGCTTTCTTGTCCCCAGATGTCAGCTGGTGCCTTTTGCTACCTGGTTTTCTGTGGTGTCTGCCTGCTGGTGGCCCTGTATGTCTACCGCATCATCCCTGAGACCAAGAACAAAACCTTCATGGAGATCAACCACATCTTTGCCACCCGCCGCTCCTTCCTCTCCATCCCAGCCCACCTCATCAGGATGAAGAAGCTCAATGGCTATGGGGCGTTGGAGAGCAGCTCCCTGGAGGGCTCGGGCTCCAGCTTGCCCTGACTTGCCCCCCCACCTCCCACTGTGGGACCCCTGCCCCAGGTGGGCTGTGGGGGCCAGGGGTGGTGGAGGAGGCTTGGGGCTGGGGAGGGAAGTGAGGACCAGTTTGCTTGGACTCAATCAGCTCAACGTCTCCCAGGACATCTCACCACACTGCAGCCTGCGGCCTGGATGAGCTCTGATGTTGTGCCAGGGTCACACTGACCACTGTGAATCACCCCCATGCTGGAAGAGATGCCTTCCAGAGAAAGGGAGACCTCCTGGGGGCACGGGGTTCACATCGCTCCCTGGCACATGGACTTGCCAAGAGCTGCCCACACAAGGTGTTTAATAAAGAGCGTTGCCTCCAGAGCTGGCATCTGGCAAGCACAGCCTGGGATGGCAGTGAGCTGGAGCATGCTGGCACGGGTGGGTGTTTCTCCAGGGCCAGGGAGCAGTGGGGAGCAGTAGGATGGGATGGAGGGCTTGCCCCTCTCCCCACTGTGCCTGGCTGGGAAGGTCAGAGTTGCCTCGCATTTCCCAGGATGGGTGGTCAGGGTGGCTCGGGAGCTCTTGCATCTCACTCCACGTGTGTCATGCAAACACAGACTGAGTTGCAGAAAGGCCATGAAGCAGCTCAGAGCTGGGGGTGACCATCCAGCCACCATGCTTCTCCAGCCTGCTGGCAGCCCTGTGCTGCCCAGCCCTGCATGCTGGCCCTGCAGATAGTGCTCCTGTGGGAGCCTTACACCCTCCCAAACTCTGCTGAGGACAAAGGGGTCCCGGGTGCACCCACATCCCCTTGCTGCACCCCATGAATTGCTGTGACCCTTGGGTGCTCTCCAAGCATGACCTCTCCCACGTCTCTGCCCTGGGTCCTGTCGTGAGGGCTACCCTGTTTCGTGGGACCACCATGGGCGTGACACTCGCATGGCCCAGGACCCTCACAGCATCTCCCATGAACACCGTGGGGCTGGGGGCTCCCAGGCCAGTAGACACTCGGGGAGCTGCCGTTTGCAGGGAAACTACAATATTTTGCTCTGGTAGGAGGTAAAAGCTGGGTGGTGGAGACAGTTGCATGGCCAAAACCCTCTAGTGCCAACAAAAACATTATTTGTTTTGTTGCAGATAATTTAGCCCTCTTTTTTCCAGCTCCCCACTCTGTGATGGGCCCACGGCTTGCACATTCAGTGCTTGTGGTCACTTGTTGGTGTGCTGGGCTCCAGCCCATGCGAGGAGCTCACCCTTTCTGCATCACTCGGCAAAGCCTCAGGGTGCCTCCGCGGGTAGATGACTGCTGGGTCCATGGGGACAGGGACTGGGCCATACTGGGTCCCCCAGTGCCCGGTTCCAGCCCCTCCATCCTCAGCAGCTGACTTGGGGGCTCTCCTGCAACTCGAGCTGTTTAAAGGACATCAGTCAAAGCAGGGGTCACGGCTCCACAGCATCAGTCGCTTCCCACTCCGTCTCCCTCCCGACTCGGCTGCTCTCGGCAGCAGAACAGAGCGGTAAATATGTGCAGCATTACATATGTATAATGGAGTGTAAATAACCCCAAAAAGTGCATTGTAAATAGACTCCAAGTTTATCCTTTATTAATGAGGCACTGAGTGCCCTGCTGTTTTAGAGCAGCGAGACTTTCATAATATCAAAACCTAAATTACACTTGTGTCTCTCATTCCCAGCAAACGACAGCATCATTTCAGGCCTCTTTGCCACTTGTATTTATTTATTCTGGTATTTATTTCTCTCTCCCACCCAGCATGTGGGGCAGCTTGGAAGATGCCCCCTGCCCTCCATGTGGGAGGCAATGGTCCCCCTGGGAGCCGTCCCCCCATCCCAGGGGCCTGACATGGCCGAGAAGCCAGAGTGTTGCCTTATGGCCAAGGACTGCTCTGTGCTGGCTGGTGAGATTGGGCAGACCTGGGAAACATGGATTCGGGACCCATTTCTGCCAGGGCTTCAGACACCACCAGAGCCAGAATTCCCCTCTTTCCAAGGACTGGAGGTCACTAGCAAAATCCTATGGTGCCTTTTGGGTGCATTTGCTCCCAGGGACTCTTGTGAGGGTGTGGTGCCAAGGGACATGTCCATCCTCCTTCCATCAGGACTTGAAAGGGTGGGAGCAAGGAAACCCCATGCTCATGGGACACTAGCTTCTCATCAGTTTTTTCTTTAGGACATTAGGACAGGATCTCTGTTTAGGGCTGTTAGTCCAAGCTGCCCCTGCCCTGCCCCCTCCCCCCTCCCCAGGTCTGGCACTCTTGCAAAAGCAGGATTTGGGCTTCCCCTCTGCTTGCCCTGCCCAGGGAGGCATTCCCAGCTGCTTCACTGCAGGCTTCTTGGGAAGTGTATGGCTGGGTGGGCTCCAAGCTGCTTCCTCATGTCCAAAGCAGTTCTCTGGATTCAGGCCTCCAAAAGCACTGGTTCTGCTTGGTGAAGGTAAGGCTGTATCCTCTAGCAGTGTCCCAACAGACCTCGAAAGATTAGAGAAGGTGCAAAGAAGAGTCCGAGAAATGTCTTTGATGCCTGCAAGTGCTACTGATCTTCTTAAAGTCTGCAGAAATGAAGATGAAGGTGACTTTCTCCACATAGGTAAGTGCCTTTTCATAATGTACCCAATGCTAAAGGGTGATTGAGTTTAAGCACTGAGGTATACGCATGGAGGGCTGGAGCTCACCCAAACTGGAATGGGAAAGAAGGTCTCAGTTTGGACTCTCCAGGTACTTTGAAATGTGTTCCTCAAGGAAACGGTGATGGCCCATCACTGGGTATCTCCAGATCCTGCAGTGACGCTCTCCTGGAGGGTGCCTGGCTGAGGGTCAATGGTCACAACCTGACCAGGAAGCTGACAAAAGCTTGCTGGACACACCCTGGTGTCCCTGTGCCAGCACTGGTGGCTGGTGAGGCAGCACGCATCCCCAGGCTGTGGCCAGACAGGTCAAGAATGCATGCCCTGCCATTGCTTATGATCCCTACAGCTCCAGCAGGGATGGGCTCCTGGGGAATGGATCCTGTTAATGATGGGGACCCACTAAGCCTCTGAGGTTGAAACCTTCCTGGACTCGTTTCACCAGGTGCCCTAACAGCAAACTACCCCTGTCACCTCACCAGGGGTGCCTTCGCTCCCCCAAAATCTCGCCTGACTGCAGAGGCTCCATCAGGGACCAGTTTTGAGTGGGATGTGGTTCCTGCGTGCTCTGAGGAGGGTGAAAGAAAAAGGGGAGCTGGAGCAGCAGCCCTCTGCCCTGTGGAGGTGGGTACAGGGTTGGTTCCCACCTTGTCTTACCAATGGAGGAGAGGCTCCAGGGCCAAGCAGCTCCATAAGGCAGCTTGCTGCTCGATGGTACCCAAAACTGCACCACAGCCTCATGCCCTGGCTTTGGGGACCCCAAAGCAACTCGAGGTGCTGGGATGAAGGGCTGAGCCCCTGGCACAACCCCTCCTGGGCCAGGCTGGCTTTGGTCCAGGTGGGTTCATGCATACTTTCCTCAGCCATGCTTTCAGTGCTGCAGCTATGGGAGGATGACGGACACAGGGGGGCACTGCCCTGGGGAAGGTCAGTTTGCAAACAGCCCCTGTGTCTGCAACCTGGGCCTGAGATGCATTTGGAGCCATTCAAAGCAGGGCAAAGATGGCAGAGGAGTCAGCGCGGCTTTGTCATCGACCCACTTCGGTTTCACCTCAGGACCAGGGGGAACCCAGTCATGGGGCCACGCAGTAGGAAGGATGCGGTGCATCTGGCACAGCACATCACAGGGAGCAACCCACGCTGATGGCCAGCTGACCCCCCGCCAAAGCTCACCATCAATGGTCACAGGGGGTCTGAAACTGCAGGATGGGATCCCCCACCTCCCAGTGCCCACACCAGGGCACACCACACACCCCCAGTCACAGCCTTGTGTGCAAACGGGCCTGCAGTAAAAGCATGGAGGGGAACGTCTTCCCTTCGGATACAGGGTTTGTCCTGCACCGGCCCCTCCACCCTCCCTGGTGCCTCCGGGCAGGGGTTAAAGAGGCCCTGGCTGCACTTTGGGGTTGGCAAAGCTTAAAGCAATGGGCTGGAGCTGCCCCCAGGCACCCCGGGGGCGGTTTGGGAGGTGAGCATAGAAGGGGAGAGGAAAAAGTGTTGAAGGAGGAGGACATGGCAAATGATGGAGCAAGGAGCTGGGACTAGCCCCTCTCCACCACCGGCCCAGCCAGCCCTGGACCCACGGGCAATGGTCATGGCAATAACTGCCAGGACACAAGTGACCCAGAGATCAAATGTTGCACCCCCAAAATCAAGAGCACTGCCCCAGATGAGTAATTTTGGGATGCTGCAAGAGGCTCTCAGCACAGTCCTAGGGCATCTTCTGACCGGGAAGGGTGATTTCAGCCAGGAATGGGTCCTCTTGGTGCCTTCTCTTGCTTTTGCTTTGCAAAGCAGTGACAGAAGTCCACCAGGGAAAGGGACGAGGATGCGGTGGTGGCAGCGTGCCCCTTCCAGGTACCACAGCCCCATGGACACCCTCATGCTGTGGTAGACCTGGCTCGCTCCCAGCTGAAAGTCATCCCGCAGAGGCATCTCCCTGGGCTCATCGCCTTCAAGTACAGAGCTGGCTCCAGCCGAGCCTGTGGTTCACACGGACTCTGGTCAAGTGCCTTTCTGCAAGGAAAAACCTGAAACAGGTGATTTTTTACGGTGTTCTGGATAACAGGCACTCAGCTGAAACCCAGTGCTTCAGACGGGTGGAGAACGGTGATTTGTTTCTATTAAAAGCCTGAAATATTTCCTTGGCATCAACCGGACCCCCTCAACCTCTTAAAAAAAAATAGATGACGAAAAATTTAAGGGGATATTTGGGCTAGGAAAAAAAAAAAAAGTATTTTTTACCCTATAGAAAAAAAATAGTAATTCTGTATTAATACCAGCAAGTTCATGTCCGGCACTTTGTGGGAGCACATCTTGGCAGTGGCCACAGGGTGCTGGGGCTGGTCCAAGTGTGGGTGCCCGGCATCAGGGTGGCCGAGGCGAGGGTGCCCGGTGGAGGGTGCGCACCAGCAGATGGCACTCCCAGAATTTATTGCTACAGCAAGCTGCCTCTCGGAGAGCAGTCATGTAGGAGATGTCCTATTATATGGGCAGTTGACTTTAATAGTCATTGTGTGCTTAAAGCACAGCAAAACAACAGTGGGAAAAAAAGAAAAATCCCCACTCCACTTGGATGGCCCTTTTCCCCCCAGCCCTGCTAGTCTATTTGTACAGTAAATTAAAAATATGAATCACTTCTCTCTACTGCCTCCCCAAACACTCATCCTGTCAGGCTCTGTGTTGTCTTCATTTGTATTACCTTAATTTAATGTTAATTATGTTCTTCATTTACAAAGAACAAGCATTTACACTCCCTGTCTGGGGATTTTCCACGCTCGCGGTCTCCACAGACTGGGAGGCGAAGGGGAGTGGTGGAGGCAGTGGTGCTGGGGAGGGGGCTGTTAGCACGGCCACGAGAATGGGGGGAGCGGGGATGCCACCCCCCGAATGAACTGGTAATGATGAGCACTATTGCCTTTCGATTTATGAAACCGTATCGCTGCCTGTGCTTAAATTCTCCCTAATAAATCCTTTTTAAAAGGTCCTCGGCCAATGGAGGGCAGTGATTTATGGTGGGGAGCTGGGGCAGAGGGAGGGTTTGGTGGCAGAGTTTGCTGTTGGGGGGCCTGGGGACCCGGCCAGGGATATCATGGGACTGGAAGCCCAGCCACCACCGAGCAGCCCTGAGATAACTTTCCGGACACCTTTTCTCTGACATCCGCAGACTTGTTGGATGCTGTCGGTGATGGGATGACCCGTAACCACAGTGTGGATGAGGACCACAAGTCCCTGCTCTGTGCCTCAGTTTCCCCATGAGCACCTGGAGATAATTACCCCCTTCCCAGCTCTCCCCATCCCAGAAACTCCCAACCTGGGTGACAGCCCCAGGTGCTGGCTGGGGAGCCGAACTTTTGGGCGTACTAAGAGAAATGACTTGGGGGTGTGTGTGTTTGTGCATGTGCGTCCATGTGCATACACATAAAGGCCCCAGGTCTCTAAAAAAAAGCCACACATCTCCCCTCAACCCTGACCCTCCTGTGCACAGAGCCTGTATCTGGAACAGGGAAGGATGGAAAAGAAGAAGGAAAAAAAAAAAAAAAAGAGCAATGAAAGACATCTCCGGGAGCCTTCCTGGGACATAGGACACATGTGGCCCTCCTCACAGCCTGCCCCTGCCCCTTCCCGTCCCCTGGGATGGGGGACGTGGGGGTGAAGGCTCTGTGACCAGCCACGTTTGCGAACCCTCGTGTTCCCCTTCTGCACTAAGCAGGGTTTGAGCGGTGCCCACAGCTGCCTGCTCCCTGCCGGGGCCCGGTCATCCCGGCACCGTGTCCAGCCACAGGTCGGGAACATCAGAGTCTTCTCCCGGGGGATCTGCAGGTTGGATTTGGGCAGAGGAAGAAGCGTTTTGGACCCCATTTCTGGATATCCCCCTGGACTGTGTCAAAGCTCCCGGAGTCCCATTTTGCAGTGCAAATCGAGGGAGGGCAATGGGCAGAGCTGGCTGAGACACCCACCTCAAAATCCTCCCAAACACCCCAAAAGCTGATTTAAAAAGAAGAAAAACCCACCCAGAGCTTCCTGTTCTGTATGATCACATGTATCCCAGAAAAGCACAGAAAACAGACTCCCCCACCCCTCAAAACCCAGGGGTGTCACACACCCCCCGCTGCCCACACCCCTCCCTATCACCACCACCTGTTTCCATGGCAACAGCCAAATACTATGGGATGAGGACGTGAGCCCCCTTGCTGCTGAGCTCGTCCCGGGGGCTGGGGCAGGTCTTCTCCCGGGCTGTTTATGTGGGGGGTGTCACGAGTTTAGCCCTCCAGACTTCTCCCACCCTTTGCACACTCCCGGGACAACCATGTACCCAGCCTGCAGTGGGGCACTTGACCCCCCCTGATCTTGATCCCAGCCCACAGCCCACCCCACGCCCCACTCCTGCCCTAGCCCAGCCAGAGGGCAACCCCACTGAGAGGTCACCTTCCCCCCGACCCCAACCTGCTGCCGTGCGGGGCTGAGGCCGCTCACTTCGTGACACAAGTGGCTCAAGTACACCCCACGGGGCAAATGCCCTGCAGGCACAGCGGGGTGACCATCTCCGTCATCCTCCACCGGCCGCCTGCACCCTCCCTGCGCACTCCCGTGCGCTCTCCCTTATTAACAATGACCTTTCCACCACGCTCGCCACCGATTCCCCAGTCCCAAATATCTTTTAAATGGGTTTCAGGAGCTGATGCGCGCTCTGTTAAAAGGCCACCACACCGCACCCGCACCGCCCCGCATCCCCCCGCACCGCAGCCCCCCCGTCCCCACGCAGTGCCACCCGTGCACACACTCACACTAACATTTTAATTAATGACAACGGCTTTTTTTTTTNGTGACAAATCGCACGGCGCCTCGCGAGCAGCCCCATTACGCTGTAATAAAAAAAGATGGATGGCTCAGCGCACCGGGGCCCCGCGCTAATGCGATTTTGCCTGGTCTCTCCGGGTTCTAATTAAGGCAGAAAACGGAGAATGAACAGGAGTCCCCAGTGCCCGGCCCC